>WEKX01006796.1:132305-319670 GCA_013390025.1 Pitta sordida
TCAGCCTGGAAGAAGAGGTCTACACCCATCTGGCTGCAACCTCCCCGCAGGTAGTTGTAAACAGCAATGAGGTCCCCTCTGAGCCTCCTCTTCTCCAGACTGAACAGTCCCTGGACCCTCTCAAGCAGCTCAACATCCCTTTTAAACTGGGGAGCCCAGCACAGTTACCAGCTCAGTTAACCACAGAATTTCATTCCCAGTTAATAAATAAAAGCACTTGTTTGATATAACCAATGAAATAAGCAAGTTGTAGCACTTTTGTATCTCTTTTCATCCAAGGTTCTATTTAGCAGCTCTCCAAGTAAGACTGCCAGACTCTTCTATACTAAGGGGGGTTTGTTTCAATAATCACTTGATTGTTCACAGACAAGGTAAAATCCTATGTATTGGGGAGATTTCTGTTCTGTCTGATCTTCTCAACTTTCTTACCCCTTCACTGCCTCGCAAACTTCCCAGAAATCGACAGGTACAAATTCCTTAGATTTATTTTAATTACACTTGGTAAATAATCTTTGGGGCGAGAGAAGCATGTCAGTGTTAACAGGGTTCATACACACACACATATGGAAAAAAACCCCAAAACTAAACAGGTTCTACTGAAGAGTTCTAAGCAGACTTGAGACACTGATAACCCAAGTGCTCTCCCTTAGTTGTTTTACAACATTCACATGGAACATTTTGGATATTTATTTTGATGAATTGACTGAAAGGTAAAAGCCTGCATATGGATAGATGCATCTTGCAGATTTCAGATGAAATGCAAACAGTGTGTGCCCTTCTGATGCAGCTTCAGCTGACGTTTTACCCCTCTCTACAGAAGGAAAAGGCTCTGACTCTACCTGTGAGTGTTGAAAGAGACCTGTTTATGTGATTCAAAATATGGGCATTGAAGCTAAACAAATTCAGAATACTCATGAACTTCTCAGTGAGACAAAGCCAGAGGAAAACTGATCAAGGCTCAGTGAAACCTTCAGACCAAACCTTCATGGGAAAGGTTCATATGCACTGGCAGCTCTGAAAGTCACTTGCCCTGAGCTGATCCCCCAGCGTGGGCAGCAGGGGAAGGAGAGGATTCTGCCCCTCTGCCCCCTCAAGTGAGACCCCACATGCAGAGCTGCTCCAGCTCTGAGGTCAATGTCAGAAGGACATGGACCTGCTGGAGAGAGTCCAGAGGAGGCCACAGAGATGCTCCAGGGTTGGAGCCCCTCTGCTCTGGAGCCAGGCTGGGAGGGCTGGGAATGTTCCCCTGGGGAAGAGAAGGATCCAGGGAGAGCTTGGAGCCCCTGGCAGAGCCTAAAGGGGCTCCAGGAGAGCTGGAGAAAGGCTGTGGACAAGGACATGGAGTGACAAAACAAGTGGGAAGGACTTCAAACTATCAGAAAAATAGAGCTGTGAGGGTGGTGAGGCCCTGGCACAGGTTGCCCAGAGAAGCTGCGGCTCCCCCATCCCTGGAAGTGTCCAATGGCAGGTTGGATGGGACTTGGAGCAATCTGGGATAGTGGAAGGTGTCCCTGCCCATGGCAGGTATGGAATGAGATGACCTCTAAGGTCCCTTCCAACCCAAACCAGACCATTCTGTGATTCCATGATTCTCAATCAACTGATTTGAGCTAATTTAAATACAAGGCCACTGGGAATAGACAAGACCCTCAGAGGGCAGCTCAATTTGTTACACTTTAAGTAACTGAACACAAGATGACTCTATCCTGAAAGGTGCATGTCTTTTTTCCATTTATTTAAGAGAGCTGAGACAGGAATTTTTTTTAAGGGATGAGGTTACGTGAGATACATTATTCATCACCTTTCAGAGTACCATGGGCTTAATCATCAGACATAATGGGTGGAGATTTATGTCATATGTTATGCCAGAGGTCAGATTACACATAATCAGAATGGCCCTTTTGACTTTTAAATCCATAATGGTTACAGATTAGGAACAGGTGCCTTGAAGGCAACACAGTTCCATGGAAGGGAAACTGATGTGAGATGAAAGTCATTCATGACAACTCTGTTATATTTCTTTTTAATAATGGATGTCCATAAAGAAAGCTCAGTTCATTTTTAAATGACTGAACTATTTGAAGTGATCTGCTAATGGCTCCTGTGACATTGACAAAATCTGAACAACATTTATCAGGTACATAAAGCTCAGAACACGGTCTGTATCTTGCACCAGAGGAATTTACCCTAAGCTACCCCAGACTTGCTGTCATCCACCAAACCAAAAAATTGCTTCTTTACATAAAAAGTATTAATACTGTCTCAAGAGAGAGATGACATAAAATTCCTCCATTTCTCAAAACCACAATGTACTCTATGTGCATAGAATATTGGTTTTTTTACTTCAGTCTGGAAATAATGCAAACAAGCACTTTAATAAGCATAGTAACTCAGTTGAGTGTGTTGGGCAAAGGCTGAATAACATCAGGCTTACATGCCTTTTAAATTAAGAATCTCTTCCAATGTTGTAATTTTTTACCCCATTCGTTTTGAATGTTTTCAGTGGAATTTCCCAGATGTGGGCACCTAAATAAGCAGCACTGAGATACAATGTGCACAGGACTACTATTTTTCGGAAAGAGAGATATATCACAATTTTTCTTAAGAGTTTATTCTAAATCCTTCATATTTTGGCATCTTCATGAATCTGATTTAAATATGCCAAGGTGTCAAGCCATGGCTGCCCCATCCCTGGAAGTGTCCAAGGCCAGGTTGGAGGGGTTTGGAGCAACGCGAGACAGTGGACGGTGTCCCAGCCCATGGCAGGGGGTGGACATGGATTGTCTTTAACATCCCTTCTAACCCAAACCATTCTGTGATTATTTTCCCAAGTCAGAGCAACGCAACAAACTCTTATTTTTTCAATGGCAGTATTTCACTGAAAATAACAGAATTGAGTATTTTAGTCAGAAACTGACATGTTTACTAATACACTAATGGAACAGAAACAAACAAAAAAACCCAATAAAAACCCAAGAGAAATTATTATTTAGCATGGCTGTGAAGGGTAGTAATGCACAGTGGATAGCAGAAGCCAGATTTTACAGCTAAAATTTTATATGAAGTATTGTTAATATAATTTCATTCCTCTGTAATTTACTTATCTGAAGACCGTTAGGAATTTATTATATAAAACACTTGGACTCTTAGAAGAACATAAAAACTTAAAATTGAACTGGACCATCACTCTACAACAGATGCCTCAGGGATTATAAAACACTTTGAAAAAACCCTACACCCTATAATTCAGTTACAGCCTAAATTCTTAGTGCAAATGTTACAAGTAAACCCTACAGCAGGAAGAGAACATGGCAATTTACAGCCACCCCCATTGTCCTGGCTCCTCTCAGCCACATGGATTACAGGGAACAAGGCAGTTCCCAAATGTAGGACAGACAAGTCAGTCCCAAAAATCTTTGTTAATCCTTCTAACAAAGAAAATTTCTTACTGATCCCCAGTCTAATGGTTTGAATATCCTGAAGTAGATTAACTTAATCTCAGCAGGAGCATCCTATCTCTAATACATCTCTAGGTGAGAACCTTCACTAATTCATGGCAAGTCAAATGAGACAGAGAAAAAATGAAACCAAAGGAGGAAGAGGAATAAAGTCTTAACAACCATGAAAAACTTTGGACTGTGAGATAAACATATAGTGTAAACACGCACCAAATCTTTCCAGAGGTTGGCAGTTCCATGATAAATGTTCTCTGGGAATAAAATGTCCTCCTATTTTTTCATCATAAGCATTGCTAGAAAAATGGGTAAATAAAGTACTTAATAGTTTTATTCAAATTCTAATTAAATTTATTGAGATTTAGGTTCTGTTTCTCTTCCATTTACTATCAGAATTATCTCACTCAATTGTGTAAGTTTTTTTGTCTGTTTGTCAAGTGTTATCAAGTCAGAGATTTTAAGATCCACCTACTGCATATAAATATGTCACAAGGCAAGGGTACACGAGCGAGGCAGAATTGAGCTCTTTGAGGCACCTGAATGGTACCACCTGATCAGGAGAATTTTTTGATTGATTCATTAAAAGCAGCTCTTCAAGAAACGACCTGGTACAATGAAAAAATTCCCTCATAGATCTGTATCCTGTTAAGAGATCAAAGACAGTCAATTTTCCCAGTGAGGAGAAGTTGAGTAGAATCCCACAGGGATTAGCTTTGGTTATTTGTTCATCTTCACGTCTGTAAGTGATCCAGCACTACTGAAGTAGTGAAATCTGCTTATGCCACCAAAGTATTCAGCACAGTTAAAATTAGTTCGGTATTAAAGTGTTGTGTCACTCCAACAGTGTATTTACAACAGTAAATTTACAGCAATACTTCAGCAATTCACTCAGGAAGGAAATCTTGTGTCAGTTTGAGTTGTTCTCTAAAAGCACATCCGGAATGTTCTGGGATGATCAAGAACACAACCAGAAGTAATTATTTTAAAAGGCTCAGACGACAACCCAGAGACCACGAAACCATAAAGATGTGGGGGTGCACCTCTGCCTGCAATGCCACAGCTGGACCAAAGAAGAGAAAACACAGACGAAAGTAATAAAGGTATGAAAATTCTTCCAGTCAAAATCAGCTTTGTGGAGAAAGGAGAAAAAAAAAAAAGTTAGACCTGTGCATTTATAAACTTAATGGAAAAGGTGAAGAGAAGGTAATTATTCATTCGTCTCATTATACAAGACCTTGGGGAAAACTGCACTGAGTGATTAGACAGAGGAAAATAAATACTTTCTCACATACAAACATTTGTCATAGATACCTTGGAGCCATATATAAAAGAACTCCAAAAGCGGTTAAACAAATTCAAGAATTATTACACAAGATATCACAGATGCAACTTTTACCTCAAAAACTCCTTGAACATAAAAGAGAGGGATAACTCAGCACTTCTGCTGCTTTATTGATGACTTAAGGAGCTGTTAAAAGCTACTCTCAGAAGCAGGTTAAGTCCAGAGATCTTTGATGCTATATCTGCCCCTGCAGATATAACTGTGTTCTTAAGTTGTGGCAAAAAAATGTGACTTCGCTTCATTCCCACATGTCCCAACATCTCCAATTGCTCTCCACAACACACCCATCACCCCATTCTGTTCCCAAATCACAGAATCATAAAATCAAACAATGCTTTGGGTTGGAAAAGACCCTAACAACCACCTAGTTCCACCTAGGGACACCTTCCACCAGACCAGGTTTCTGTGCCATTTATAACGTTTCTTCCCACCGAACCCTCCCAACTTGGGACAGAGCCCATCCATACCAAACCTTCCCCTACAACCCTGAGCTTGTCTCATACTTCTGCCTCAGATCCCTTAACCAAGAGAGACCTCCCTGCCTGGCTGCTACAGCTCCCCCTGCTCTGTTTGATGAGGCTCCAAATCGTGCACCGACAGCCACTGACGTGGCTTTGAGGCCGAGTTCTCCTACAAGTCTCACGTTCCCTGGAGAAGCAAAGCTCTTGCACTTCCTTTCACAAAGATGAAAACCCAGCAAAAACCCTCAGGCAGAAAGCTGTTATCAAAAAACGACATGATTCTGGAAGCCATAAAGGGGGACATAAAGGAGAAAAGCTGGTAGAGCTTGTTTCCAGGCAGAATAGGTTACAAGGAGTAAACTTCCGAACATTTGCGCCTCTTTTTGGTTTCCTCTTTGGGGGGAAAAACATCCTGTGTCATTTACTAACACGAAGTGCTCTTCTGAAGTGTGAATGCTTAGTATCTTTAACAATGAGACAATTTATTCAAATGTCTAAAAATGGATATTACAGAAAATTATTTCCTTTCTGTCAGCTTAAAAAAAAAAATCCAGGGTGATTCAACCTGAGATTCAATGGCTTCTGTACTATTTTGTCCTATCTAAGAGAGGCTTAAATAAAACCTTCAGAACACCACAACAAGCCTGTAGATGGATTAGACTTTTGTGTTAAAAATGCTTCTTTTCCAGAAGGCGTAAATAATTGCTGGGAGAAGGACCATAAGCCTCATCCAAAGTCAGTAGGAAGACTCCTACTGACTTCATCATACCTGGAGCAAGCCCAGGGTTTGTATTATAGCTTCGTGTATTTTTATACTGGCACGGCAATGAATACCTACTAAAATAAAGTTTTAAAATGTTAAAGGGGAAAGAACAGGTTACAGTGCTAAACCCGGGGAAATGTTGAAATGGATGTGCTTCCTACACTCGGAGCATCAATCCTGCTCTTCTATTCCTGTCTACAACAACATAAAAGTCCCACTAGGTGTACAAAACTCCTCCTAATGCCATCTCCTTTTCAATACATACAAGACAAAATGCACTCCCTAAACATATTTCCCTTCAGAAACTGGTAGTTAAGTGACAATTCCATCTCCTCTCCTGCTCCTTATTTAACTCCCGCATTCCCTTTCTCCAGCTCTAAACATTTAAAGAGCTTTATACCTGTTTGATTAAATTTGTGAGGCTGTTTATTTCTTGCAGTGATTCGAGAAATAATCTATCCGAGTTGCTCTCAGCTCCTCAGTACTTGGGAACACGTACTTTTCTCTTTAAGGGATAAATCAGTTTTTAAGCTCCCACTGCTTAAGTCAGGCTGAGAGGCATCCAAAGCAGCAGGACCGAAATTCCTTCAGGAAGTTTCTTAGTGCAGGTAAGAAAAACATTTTGGTAAACACAGCTGTGCTTTAAGGGGGAAGCCTTTACCTACAAACACAAACTATCGCCAGATTAAAAAACTAATCCAAAATTATGTTCCCCAAGGCGTTGTTGGTGATTTAACATTTTGCACTTTCAGAACGCGTCAGGGAAGAACTGGTGAGCACGTTTACAACACTTCATTAAAATTATCGAGACGTTATAATGGAAAACACGAGAATTTTTTTTCATCAGAGGAAAAAAAGCAGTGAAATCTCATTCCCACACAAATGTCAGGTCAGCCAGGATCACAAATCATGAACCTGAGGATTATTTTTATCCTCACAGCATGTCAGACACAGCTGCTAGAACTGGGGTGTTGTGGTTGGTTTGTGATCCAGTGCTAGACATCATGAATTTTAGAGTAGAATGTTGTCAAAGAAATGAAAGACTGCAGGAATAAAATATTAAGGACAAGAGCAGGTGAACTCATCAATATTTGTACTTCTAAATGACCTAAACCTTGGCCACACAACCCTGCAGCATCACTGGATGGTCCTTCATGTAAACAGCATTTTGTTTATTTTTTTCCCCTTGCTCAGTGAAAAATGGTGGTAATTATATAAAACTGCAGAGCTACCAGGAATTTAATTTTGTGCTTTAACAATACAGAAATTAGGCCCCAGCACAGCTTCTCTAAATGAGATTCGCTTCATTTCCCTGTCTCCCAGACAGAATGCTCCCTCCTTCCAGAATAAAATACACCGAAAATTACAACAGCCTAAGGGAATCCCCTCAACAACAGATCCCCTCCAGAACATGGGCTCATGGAAAGAGAAATGTTGGGAGGCTCCAGACAGAAGCCTGAAGGAAACTCACGGCACATGCCTGTCCCCAAACACCTACTCTTTCCCTTCGCTCAAATTTAAACAGAATAAATTTTCAGCTTACCCCGGGTCTACTAATTCCTCCCAGGCTTAAAGTTAAGTTTGTTCAGATGTAGGTTAAACATTTTTCAGCTGGTGAGCTGCTGTACAACTGCAGGTCACAGTAGGATCTGTGTCTTGGCAGGTGAACGCAACAGAATGAGCCCCGTGGAAAGGCTCAGTGGGCAACAGCATCCTGAGAGGAACCTACAACTTGATCAGCAGTGCCAAATTATGCTCTGTTTAATTGCTAGACACAGAGGGAGAAATGTTTCAGTGGAACAGGATTTGTAAATAAGGATTTAGGCATTAGAATTGGGCTGGTTTTGGAGGGGGGACTATTATTTTGTTTTCTAATGTGACCGAATCCATTACATACTAAGTATGATGAATTTACTGAAAAGTTACTTATTGTATTACTGAACAAATCAAATAAAGGGGAGCCTACTTTGTGTCAATACTGCACTGTATTTTAATTTCTGGTGTCTCAATAAAATCAGCTGAAATGCCTATCCTTTCTCCAATAATTTATCTTCCAGGAATTTTTTGCAATGAGTATTAATGTCCCTTGCTGATCCAATGTCACCGATATCAGTATTTATTGTGGGTTTTCATTAGCTCTGCTATTATAATTCATGGAAAACAAGGCACAGCACAAATAAAGGATGCTGTTAATCACCAGAGAAAGCAGAAACAATCAGGCTCCTATCAAGGCTTGCAGATCAGGCCCAGTCCTTTACTGCGCACTTGGATTAAGCCCGTCTACATGTTTGAGGTAGGCGCAGAATTTTACATGTTTTATCACATCCAAGCCAGGTATGTGAAAGGGAGAAAGGGTGGTCATTATTTGTGATGATGTGGATGTACCATCTCTGGAATCCTTCAGTGCCAGGTTTGAGGAGGTTCTGAGCAACATGATCTATTTGAAGATGCTCCTGCTCATGGAAGGAGGCTGAGTTAGACGAGCTTTATGGGTCCCTTCCAACCCAACCCACCCTGTGATTCTATGATTTGATACTGAAGTATTTCCCCTGAAGTTATTTAGAGCACTCCAGGATTATGATATCTCTTGGAGACTGTTCACATTGTTCCAGTGGCCAAAGGACACCCACTCCTCGAGAAAAGAAGTCTGAATAAAAGATATCTGAGAGTACAGTAGCAATGTAAACTGATAAATCTCTTGTGAAATCTAACAGAGAAAGAACCCAAAAGCTTTGGGTTTGGCAGAGCACCTGATTCTAAAACACAAAACAAAATAAAAATGAAATAATGCACACTGCAGCTTCAAGCCTTTTAAACAAAGTGAGTTTGAGATGTTTTTAAGCAGCTTCTTGAGGATGGCATTCGACCTGAGCAGCACCACTGCTTCTCTACCCACAGAAACACAGAATACACAGAATCAGAGGTTGGAAAAGACCATAGAGATCATCAAGTCCAACCACATGGAGGTTTATGAGGTTTTCCAGACCCTTATAGTTTTCTCAGATGCCAAACCCATCTGGTTTTCCCATCGCTGAGCTCAGAATGATGCTTTAATTATTTTTTAGGTGGCAGGCATAAAAATATAGGGGTACTTAGTGTAGTGACAGAATTATAATGCAAGTTCTGTAAAATTTATTTCCCTTTTAAAATATGAATTATCAAAGAATTCTATGGCTCGTTTAATTCAATGTATTTATTTATTTATTTATGGGCAGGAAAGAGGGGTTACTGCTAAATTTATGAATATATAAACCCCAAAACTATTGTGGCACTTTTGCCATGTACACACTGGACACAAAGCTCCACAGAAATCTGAAAGAAGATCACTTGCAAAACAAGGCTCTTCCCACCCCTAACATTGGGAATGTTTGGCACACTAATTTCTGGAAAATGTAACTCAGGGAGCATTAACTTAAACCAAACTCTTTTAGAAAAGGTTTACAAGGAAGCAGACATAAACTGAGGGACGAAAAGAGCAGAAGCCAATATGTGAGGCTGATTAAACATTCTACAGAAGTCAGTTTTATATCATAATGGCAAAATCTGCAAGCAAATTTCCATTGCAAATGTCATTTATCTATAAATATTAACTCATAAATATTAGCTACAGCTATTTTGTACAGCTACATTAATAGAACTCGCATATCCACGATGTAAATAAAATAGTTTACTATTTTAAATTTTATTACTTGTAAAACAAGATTTCTAAACACGATTTATACAACTAAATTATATAATTAACCAAATAAAATTACAGCACTGTGTGCACAGCATAGAAGATGGGAGTCATCATCCCAGCTGAACTGATACTTTGCAAGAAGAATTGTGACCATATTAAAGATAATGGTAAAATGTAAACCTCAATGAGCAGTATTATATTGCTTCCAAGATATACAATTAAGAAGACTCTAGAGATAACTATAATACTGTAACACAAGTTATTACTATAACCATAATACTGGTTGAGACCTATTCAAAAAGAACCCAAAAACCTTCCAAGCTCTGCCAAGGGATGCCTGTTTGGAGGTGGAATATACTCCCAGGATAAAAGGCAGAAGATCTTGAACTGGCAGATTTTAAAACATCACAGTAGGAGAAAAATCCAGATTTCCTGGGAAAAATGAATGAATGACCCAAAAATGGCTTTTCATTCATCTTGCAAAAGAGATGGAGCAGGGGGATGGAACTAGATGGTCCTTAAGGTACCTTCCAACTCAAACCATTCTGATTCTATTGCCCAAACTGGCAATGTTCCCCTATAAGCAACTAAGAGGGAACGATGACTTGTCATAGAAATTTGGGATGGACATTCTCACAAAAGAGAGCAGCAAAATTAGGACTTGATGGCAGAGAATGGGAAGGGGCACAAAATCCACCTTACCTGATAGGAGCCACCTTGAAGTTGCGCCTATAAACGACATTAGACAGGAGATAAATGAATATTCAGAGTCTGATTATTCCCATCTTAACACAGGGACTTAAGGCGGTGCCACCTTTTGTTGACAATATGGAAAACAGAGATGCTTAATTTTAATTGCCTAAAGAGCAGGTGAAGTGCAGGGAGAGAGCAGAGCCCTGACTTTGCACCTGCAAGAGCCCGGCATGGCTGAATCCGGACTGGGAGGAAATGAGGAAAAATGGGTTTAAGGAAAGATTTTCATTACTTTTCTTCATGCATACGAAGAGCAACACGGACACATCTCATCCCTACCTCGCTCCTGGAATAGCAGCTACAGGCTGCCCCTTTTTCAGGGTGAAACAACCCGAGTTTGCCCCAAACATATGTGTGATTGTCATTCTGTTGATGTGTAACACAAACAAACAAAACCCCACAATCAAACGAATATCACCCCAAACCAAAAACTAAACAACAACCAACCCAACAAAAAACACACAAAAAACCCACCAGGAAAGACTTGTGGCAGGTCTTTCTATTTGTCTAAGTATCATGTTAACTGAATTATGAAAAATACATGAGGTGATCAATTGGCATGGTTCCATTGCCCAGAGAAGACATGGCCGAAGATGTGGGGGTTGGAACAAGGTGGTCTTAAGGCCCCTTCCAACCCAAAACATTCTGTGATTTTGTGATTTGTGTTAAAAAATAAACTGCCCCAAAAATTAAGTGAACTGCACTCTAGGTATGGTACTCAATTAAGGAAAATATTTTTACCTATTTCATGCTTTTTGCTAGACTCTGTTGGTCAAAAACTGAACAATGTACCAGTGAAAGAATTATCTACCATTGGTTTAAAACCAAAGTCCAGATGTTAACATGGTCTTTGTGAACAGCTTAACACATAGGATCTGCATATTACTGACCACTTTGTTCAATGCACACCTGGAAAACATTTCAAAGGAAAGCTAATGGGCCAGCACTGATCATAAAATTGAAATAACCCCAGATGAGAACAATTCCTTCAAGCTGAACCTATCAGTTCCCATCAAACTCATTACCACAGCATGATACTCTCTAGACACACACACCCATCTCTTGGAGTGTCCAAGGCCAGGTTGGATGGAGCTTGGAGCAACCTGGGATAGTGGAAGGTGTCCCTGCTCACGGCAGGAGGATTGGAACGAGATGGTCTGTAAGGTCCCTCCAAGCCAAACCATTCTATCAGTCTCTGATACTTTTACATGATGGTCAAAGTCTAGTTGAAACACATTCTGGTATCAAGTTCTATTAGTTTTCATATTCTAAGAAAAGACAGAGACCTTTGTCAGATGACTGGGTGCCCCCGTATCAAATATAATTTAATTCTTCCCTGTCATTTATTAACTTGTATTTTCTCAGTTGTAAGTAGAAAAAATTCTATTACGTATGCAAACTTATGCATATTGAACTATCAGCAAACCAGCATAGCTTGGGTCTGCCAAAAGATAGAGTATATTGCTCCTGAAAAGCTAATAAAATATCAAATAGTGAATTCTGTACAAGTGTCCCTTAGGGCAGCCCCAGGGTTAATATCTCCTAAAATCTCCATTCCTATCCCCTGGAGATGACACAGTCATATGAAACATTTTACCCAGCAAGTCCACTATAAATGTAATATAAAATAATTTATACTTTACACAATATATAATACATAGTATATAAACTTATTTTTATTCAATATTTATTCATCTTTTTCCTGCAGTTTCACTAACCAGGGATGTTTTGAGACCTGAAACTCTCTGAGACCCCTTCCAAGATGCAAGAAACTTAAAGTCACTGCCTTAGTCATTTATAATTAAAATAACTCCACTGTATAAATAACTGTGAAATAAACACCAGCGTTTGATTAAGAAGTAAAAAAAAAAAAAATGCAACTGCAGCAAATTACATTCAATATTCTGTTTAGGAAAATATATAAATGAAGCTATAGCCTGAGGGCAGGAAATGCAATTTTCTTTCAGTATAGAGCACTTAACACCTTGGGATCCAAATCTAACCGATGAACATGTCTAGCCAGATCAAATGGTCTTTTCCAATAAATCTGAACACTTTTAATCAACTCATTTATCACAAGTAAATATTTATTTGCTAATTAAAATCTTAAACACGGGGTGTTTAAAAGACTAAGGGCGTTAAGTCAGTAGGTCCATATTTGTTGAATATAAACCCTGGGCTGGTTTTGGTCTGCAGTCTAAAGGCCTTGAGGTTTGTGAGCTCACGTGATGCTGCTGTGAACCCACCTCAGCTTCTTTATAACTTGATGCAAGGGCAATAGCAGCTCTGAAAATACCCAATTTGTGAAAAATACATATTCAGGGAAGTGGAGGGGAGACATCTCATTTGTTCTAAAAATGTCAACCCCGCCTTTACTATTCACTGGGGAACCCAACCACAAAATCTTTTAAATTCAATTTAGTGAATGGATGTTCCACTTGGGGATGGAATCTTGGCTGTCCAATGATACCAATACTTTGATATACCTGAATATTTTGCCAATACCTGAAAAATGGAGCTTTTACTACTGGGTTTTGTCCAAATCCCAATAATATCAACTGAAATGTTGCAATTTAGGGTCCTTTATGAGAATCAAATCTCACTTCACTGGCTTTAAACCAACCACAATATTTTTCAGTAACTTATTTTTTCTCTTGCACTTTGTCACTGGAGATACTCAATTTTAAATATTGACATACTAATGCAAGAATTTAAAAAAAACCCAACAGTATCTTCAGTGTTTTTTCCCCCTCCCTCTTTCCAGTGTTGCAGCACAAGTTAGAATTTGAACCTGCTCATAAATCTGAATGGCTCTGGCAAGTCCTGTTTTTACCTGATGGGTTTTATTTCAGAGTGAGGGACAGTTCTTAAATTAATTTCTCAGCTCATTTAGGACCTGCTTTCTTGGATGATATCAACTGGTCCCAAGCTTGTTGGGCACATCTTGACTCAGTCTTACACAACCTAAAGTCCTGCAAAAAAAAGTCCAAAATTCATGTTGCCTGATTTACAGGCAGGATAACAAACATTAAACCAACAAATTCTGTTGCAGTAAAAACAACTGACAGGCGATCCATGTGTAAAATTTGTGCTGGAAGCTCCCAAGAGAAGCAATCAGAAACTGCTTTATCTTCGATTTTCTGTTCAATCTGCTCAATCTTAGACCCTTTCCAACATTTTTTATCCAGTACTACAGAACTGGATTATCAGACTCGAAGTACCAGAGTATTATCTTACGAATGGTGCAAAAGAGACTTAAAACTTCACAGAGAATAGGCATGAGCAACTCTGCTACAATGGAATACAATTTTCTCTCCACCATTCCCTCCTTTAACCCAGATATTCTCTATTAAATCCAATAATGAATACCCCAGGGAAAAAAAAAAAAAAAAGAAANCAGAGTGAGGGACAGTTCTTAAATTAATTTCTCAGCTCATTTAGGACCTGCTTTCTTGGATGATATCAACTGGTCCCAAGCTTGTTGGGCACATCTTGACTCAGTCTTACACAACCTAAAGTCCTGCAAAAAAAAGTCCAAAATTCATGTTGCCTGATTTACAGGCAGGATAACAAACATTAAACCAACAAATTCTGTTGCAGTAAAATCAACTGACAGGCGATCCATGTGTAAAATTTGTGCTGGAAGCTCCCAAGAGAAGCAATCAGAAACTGCTTTATCTTCGATTTTCTGTTCAATCTGCTCAGTCCTAGACCCTTCCTAACATTTTCATCCAGTGCTACAGAACTGGATTATCCAATTTGAGGTACCAGAGTATTACCTAATGAATGACGCGAAACACACTTAAAACTTCACAGAGAATAGGCATGAGCAACTCTGCTACAATGGAATACAATTTTCTCTCCACCATTCCCTCCTTTAACCCAGATATTCTCTATTAAATCCAATAATGAATACCCCAGGGAAAAAAAAAAAAAAAAGAAAAAAATTGTAAATAAGAAAAGGATGGTCTTTTTAAAAATACATATATTTATTAGCTAGAGCAAAAGTCATTTTATGCCACATTGACTCACAAATACACATACAGAAGAAACCCTATAAGAGCAGGGATGTCTTTCTATAATATTTCCTAATTATGAAAACACATATAAATGTATAAACAGAGACAGTTTAGTGTGTGTGCAGCACACACAATCACTGAGCTCTGAGTACACTTCAAGGTCTTGACAGCACCACGTGCTTTGTCTGCTGGAGCAGCAGGTAGTTGGCAGCAGTGAGGTAAACATGAACAGTCCACTCAAAAAAATCCCAATACTCACTTTAAAAGTTAAAGACCAGGAATACATTAAACACCTTTATGGTAAGAAAGTAGAAATGTTTCTGCCACAACACACTTGACAGTTCATAGCCTACACTGCCCACCAAACAATGATACATAGTCATGCCCCTCCATCTCTACATATTTCTGAACAGCAAGTACATTTCTAAGTTTGATGCTAAACTATTCATTAAACATGATTCAAGTGTAACCTAAACCCTCCTGCTTCTGTTTAAAGTTTCTTTCTTGTGCTTTTCGTTCATTCCTTCATATCTTTTTTCTTTCCTGTAAAATACTCCTCCTGCTTGTGCTCTGACTGACTTCAGAAATTGCGCAGTGGGGAGATCTCCTCTTTACTGTCATGAAATTACTGAATGCAACAGGAATATATTCAGGGAAGAATCCCCAGGACAAACCTGTCTTCCTTTGCTCTTCCTGGAGCAGGTTACTCACAGTTCTTTGCAAAGGAAACGCTAGTGATGCTCAGGGGGTGCACTGTGACTCAACAGAAGTGGAAGCACCTTATCTTCACAGACACGCAGGGAATCACACATAAAACCAACATTTTAGTCAAAAAAACAGGTGGGGAGAAAAAAAAAAAAAGGAAGATAATATTACACTGCCGGGATTCTGAATGCAGAAATGTATTTAATGCTGCAGCCTTGGAGAAAATCATCCACCTGTGGAAACCCAGTTTCCTCTGGGACACCCCAGTGCAGATGGAGAAAATACAGAATTAAACCCCCACCAACCTATAGCTGGGAAGGAAAAGTGTGTTCCAAACTACTGTCCATTTCCTAGACCTGAAATGGGTGACATTTTTATAATCACACAAGCTGCAGCTTAGTGGGACCCAGAACAAACACCTTTCCAAACACAGCCCAAAGAGGCAACAGCAAAACACCACCTTGGCGTTTTGTCTTGCAGAAAACTCCTTAAAATTTTAATACCTATAAATATTGAAACCAGTTCAATTTTAAAAGAGTGGGGAAAAATCCACAACCAATCACTTTCCAGAATGTAATTTGAAATACAAATTAATCTCCCTGTTGAAAAGGACATTTATTAAGTTTGTCAAATGTTTTAATGAGACCTTCTCATTAGAGCCAACACAGAATCAATGCCTGAAGGGAAGTCCAGCTCCTCAGGCTGCACCAGCAATACTTACTGACATATTCTCCCTTTAATAATGTATTATCTTGACTTATACTTGATATGAGTTGTCTTAACAGTAAATACAACCATAAAGCAATGAGAAATACCAGCAGGATGATGACACTAATTGTCCTGTCTTGACTGGAATTAAAATTGCTGAACAGTAAATGAGATTACTTGCCTGAAGATAATCTTAATTCAAATGTGCAGCTGCATTTATCTCATCTCAGATGCAATTTTCCAAAGTGCTTAAAAAAAAATAATACCAGACAGACATCTAATAGAAACCTTTATTTCTGAAGGTTTTCAAGATAATTAAAAGTGTCCTCCTATGTTTTGTTCTATTGCCATGTCTTATAATAAACAGCAATCTCCAGGTCAGAATAGAAAAATGAGGGAATTTCTTAAATTGCTGCAACTTCCCCTGACTTTGATACTGTCTTCTAATTTTTTGGTGGCCATTTCCAAGATGGAGTGCCACAGATGAATAGAAGATCATAAGGATTGTAAAGCATTAGAAAACCTTCAGAAAACAATTTAAAAATATTACTTAGCCTACTAATTCTAAACAGCAGCTAATGTGCCAGGGCTTTTTTTCAATTAAAGGATTATGCTGACAAGTTTAATTAGAAGAATCACAAACAGTTTCACTGTATTTGCATACAAGTCCATCTCCAGAATAGACAAGATTCCTCTGAAAACATTTTTTATTCTCTCTTAACATTAGACGACATATTGAATATACAGAATTAGTAAGAGTTCCTACACCCTGCCACAGATTTTTACTCCTAGTTTGGCTCCAGATTCTTGGGCAAGAGGGAGGATCCTGACTGGCACAATGCAAAGCCTCAAAAATTAAACAAAAAAACCCCAAACAAACCAAACAAAAAACCACCACCCCGAAAAACTCACAACAAAAACCAAAACACTAACCCACCACAAAGCTATCTGAAATAAATATTTCTGAAAGGAATAAAATCTTGTTGTAACTTATTAAACCAAAGATTTTTACAAGATACACGAGTCAGCATCTTGGTGAAAATATCTCCTGCCTTCCTCTTGCGTTCCTCCGAATTTCCTAAGCCCTTACCACCCTTAAGAAATATTTATTACTAGTCATGTTACTTCACTGTGCTCAGGGAGCATTTTCTATACCCCAAAATTCTTCAAGCACCTCTCCAGAGCAAATTGGATGAGGGCTTAATGCAGTTCCATTTGCAGCAGAAAATACAATTTCCAACTGCAAAGACTCTTGTACATAACATGACCTGGAGCACAGGTGGTATATTAAAAGTTTTAAGGAGTGTTAAGGCTGCCATCACTTGAGTTCTCTTTTTTCCCCCAAATAAATTTACACCCAAATTGTATGGCTGCTAATGCAATACTTTTTTTTTCCCCTCACAGTAAATGTCACCTCAAAGAGCAATAAAGTAGGAGTGCTGTATAAGAATAAAAGACTAGGGAAATGTAGCAATTATTAACAGGGGGGAGAAAAAAAAGCCATTTGAATCTGATCATAGAAATATGTTTACAATATAGATTTCTCTCTGACAGATATCAGAAGTCCCTACAGTTACATATAAGAGGGCCAGAGCATCTTTAGGGCACTAAAACCTCATCTTCAGATAGATATGTAAAATGCATAAACTGAATAGAATTCCCTCGTCTCCCTTGAGCTAAAATTCCCTTTTTCACCCCAACAACCACTGGAGCATTACAGTCAGCTCAGCTGTAGGCTTCCCTACAAACCAAGATCTACCTTGGAATCAAACATGCTGCTACACACCCACCAACCCTCGAGAGGTGAACTGCCCTGGGACAGCTGCATAAATCCCTCAAAAGATGGATTATGCCACCATCATATCCCAAGGTCCCGTTCTGGTTTGCACACCCAGAAACTAGAAGTATTCCATGGATTTCTGCCCTTCCATGAGCTGTCTGTCTCCCAACAGGTGGAGGACCATCGAAGGCACATCCACGGTGGAAAGTGGTCTCAGAATACAAATCCCTCCCTCCATTCCCAAATTTCAATGTTCTGCATGTAGCTCTGCTTGCCTCAATATGAGGATTTGTATTGATCTTCATTTGAAAGGCAATTCCTTGTATAATTAATAATTTTTCATTCCTTCATATCTCCAGGCTGGCATTTAACAAACTCCAGCAGCCTGTGGAAGTGCTGAAATGTAAAGGTCAAGGACAAAAAAGAAGCTTTCATGAATTGCAGCTCTCACCCCCTGTCCCTCATCAAGATGCTTTTCGAATTAACAAGTTCCACTGTCACTGAGCAGATGTAAGAAAACAGACCAGGTTTGTCATCTGTGCTCCATTGAATAAAACACTTTCTTCCTCCTGGCTCCAAATGCCCAACTGTGCCCACCCACAGTGCAGGCCTTGACTTTGCCACCCCACACAACAGAGCTGCCAATTCTGAAAAACTTCATTCTCTCAAGCTCTAAAAGGTAAATAAATGCCAACCCCCACTGTGGTAAGTGTCCCAAAATGGAAGATTGCCAACGCTATTACCCAAGGTCTGCAGCAAAAAACTTTTCCTCCTTTCTCTACCCGTGATGGCAAAAGTGGATGGAAGTTTAATCAATGAAAACTCCTTCTCTTCTCCAATATTTTTTCAATATAATACTCAGTTACTAGTACTCTTTGCTCCTTTTTACCACCCACCAAAACATACATTTATTAAATATAATCATTATTCCTTAACTCTCCTGAAATCTCCAGTGGTATCTCCTAAGTAAAAGTCTGTTAATTAATTCAGCATAACTGGAAAAATATCATGTGATTTATGACTGGTGACTTGATATTCCTCCAATTTCTCTAATGATTCCATGAAGGTTTTTCCATTAATTTGAAAAGATGTAATTGTTTGAAAGCAAGTATTATAGATGTTATGAATCATGTTTTAATGGTGACATAAGACTGATGTTATCTGTTTAAAACTGCTGCATAATTGATGGTTCATCACAGCACCTATGGAATTGGGAAGAGGAAAGATTGCACCTATTCATGTTTTTTTCTTTCCTTACATTTTCATTGCCATCATACATTTCTAAAGTATGTTCTTTTTTAATCTTTTCTTCATTGTGGCGATGTTTTCCCATGGTTTATTGGGGTTTTTTTTGCTTGCTTTTCAGTTCTGCCCTTTAATAATTAGTAGCATTTTAGTGTCTTCAGAAGACAAATTCCATTTAGAGACTTAGCTCATAGTCTTTGAGTAATTCTTTCATGACTATTTGTAAATATGAACTCCACAGTGAATCAAGTATGTGACTCATCTAATTAATAGGCACCAAGTATCATAAAAAAGAATTTAATTCAAAACCCAGAGTCTTTCAAAGGGCCCTCCTTCTGCACCAGCAATGTCGACACTAATGATAACATGAGGCAGCTGGGAGCTGCTAGAGACTAACAAGGGAAGGGTGGAGGAGGAGTTGTAAAACACAAACAGAAATGTAGAATTCTTCCATTTCCTGTAATAAAATACCGTACTGGGTGGTCATATGTTGTTTTCTTTTAGGAAATGACGGATGCTATGCTGAGTACTTTCTGGCCTTATAATTTATGAGGAGTAAAGTATAAATTTGTGATTATACATATCCAGTTTTGCCTTCTGTGTTACCAATGTTTGTCTCCTCTACGATTCCCGACGTACTACACGTATTTGTATGTTGCAGCACAATGAGCTCTGTGTCATACCTAATTATTGCTTCTAATGGATAAAAAAAAAGATGAAAATGAAACATTAAGGTGTTTATTTGCATATGACAAATCTGTAGACAAAAAAAATATAAAAGCTTAATTTCATCTAGCCATAAACATGCAGGAGTGAGGCATCCAACCTAAACCAGTTGTCTGGGCTGTCTTTAGGAAAAAAGAAAGGCTTCTTCAGAAGAAGCAGTCCAATCACCACGGGAAAATATTCTGGATTAGGAGATAATTGAAAACCCTGAGACCAGGGTTCAGTTCCTGCCAGGGAGGCAGTGGTGCCATTTAAGAGTTGGACTCGATGATCCTTGTGGGTCCCTTCCAACTGAGAACATTCTGTGATTCTGTGAAAGATCACCAATTAATTCTGTTGAATGCAGAGGGATCATAAACAAAAAGATCAGATTTAACCTTTGCATTTGAGATGATCAGAGTTTGGAGTTAAATTCTACTCTCCATGATTTCCCTTACACTATATAACACGTTGAAGGCAGAATCACCTGAGTATTGGTCTCAAGTCCCTTAACCACAAGAACATTCCCTGGACATCCTGGACTCAAGTATTTCCCATGGCCAACACAGATGACCCATCCATCACTCAGGAGGAACTCAATTCAGTCACCACAAACGGAATTTTCAAGCTATAATTTGGCCAAGTTAATAACACAGTTGATCCACACGGGTATTCCAATGAACAACACCACTGTCCAGACAAATAAAAGTCCAGAGGTCACGTATAGACCTGTATGTAGCTGACAGCACCCCACACTTCAGGATTTCTTGAGACTGGGGAGAAAATGTGAATGAAAAGTCATACCTTCCTATGTACTATGGCAAATTTTTGAATAGTTTGAAAAACTGTGAAACAAAAAAAAAAAAATTAAAAGTCTTTTCTTCAAATTTGTTTCTAATCTCAAGATGATGCCTACATGACCTTTATCAAGAACTGCAGAGAAATGGAATGTTATTTCTCATCCTTCCCTTTTCCATAGCATTCTCTCCATAAATGTTCTTTCTTCACTGTCCCTACCAATGTCTGCAACAAAATTCTGCTTTCAAAAACTTCTTCCTGTTTCTACCCCAAAGCTTTCTAAATAGAGCAGGTTTCCCCTATCCATCCACTAAAGTAACCCCAAATTGTGCTTTACAGCATCTTTATATATATATATAACAAAGTACTTGAAAATATTTTTTTAAATAAGCTTTATAAGAAAAAAGGTGTTAC
The DNA here is from genome assembly GCA_013390025.1 of Pitta sordida. NCBI lineage: Eukaryota > Metazoa > Chordata > Aves > Passeriformes > Pittidae > Pitta > Pitta sordida. The sequence continues at coordinate 153,133 of WEKX01006796.1, forward strand.
GTGTTTAAGAAAGTCCATTATTCCATTTGAAGAGTTAAGCAGGATTCTCATGGTAAGTGACAAAAAAGCACCATGACTTCAGCAGATGCATAGTAGGAAGTACAGTTCAATCTTTTCATTTGCAGGAGAAAAATGTTCAAAACCTGTTACTTTTGATTACAATAACTCAAGGAATTCCATCCACTTAGATGCAACCACAAAGTAGGACGTGTGTTATAAAAAGCCACAGAAAAACAATGTTCAAGTGGGTGAGTTGCCGAAGTGAAGCAGAGGTAGGCTTGGCTCAAGAGGAAAAAAAGGATTCCATCTGTTCTTGCACTTCTGCAATATCTTCTTGGATGCTTAAAAATTGCACACACATATATTCTGATACTGAAAAATTAAGAGAGACTTTCTGGACAGTAAAGGCAGACCTGAAGAAGTAACATCAAAAATAATGTTCCGTGGATTTTGTTTTCTGCCTTGCTGCAGGAAAAAGCCCCCATCAAACACAGCCTTCCCAGGCTCTATAAAAACATAACTCCCTGGGGCTACAGGAGGCAAGTTCTGTTTTACCTCTACCTTTACATCAATTTTCTAGCACTATATTCTGCCCTTTTTTTTTTCATTTCCTCTTTTCTCCAAGCTCAGTCTCCTGGCTTACTAACGTAACAGCTTTCTTTTCCTTTATCTTTTATTTCACAGTCTCCTGTGACTTTACAAGCTCACCTACTACCGGTGTCTTCCTGAGTCAACTAGTCCTACTAAAAGACATGAGATGGATGCTTCTGTATAAAGTGTTCCTATACCACACCTACATTTAATCTTTACACTCTTCCATCCATTACCTCACTTCCATATGAGTGAAATGATCCATCAAAATACCTTACATTTCTCCTGTGATGCCCTAAGCTTTGACTGCTCCCTCCACTGTCATTTCTGTGTGCCCCACAGATCTTCTGTTGTCAAATCCTCTTTCTGTTTAAATGCACTCTGCCCCTACCATGAAAACTTCTCCTAATTCCTCCTCTGTCCTGAACTCTGCACTCACCCATCTGCTGCTGGGAGTAAAACACTTTAACTAATTGTTGTGGGCAAATTCATCACCACCTGCTTTAATCCTTTTCATCAACACTCACTGAAGAGAGTAACCAGCTCAGGAATGGCTGCAGCTACTTTCTACTGAGGACAGAGATACACTTTTCTAAAATAAATTGTAGTGTATTTATAGAGAAAGAGTAAGCACCCCAACTTTCTTGGCCACGAGCAAATAATAATATAAAAAGGAGCACAATTGAAAATGAGGGACTTAAAACGATCTAATACAAGTGAAAAGGCTACCTTGGATTTCTGTGTGACTTTCCACATTGCTGAAGCTCTGGAGAGCATTGCTCCCTTCCCACACTGCAGCAAGCAGCACATCCACCCTTTCCTAACCAGCACAGAGGACCACATCCATCATATTTAAATGCTGCAGTGTCCAGGAAGGAACATAACCCCTACTGTGCCCTCCACTGCCTCCAGCTGACAGTGGGACTCCGGGCATGCAGGAGCAGCCTGGCAGGGTTTTATTTACACAGAAACCTCCAGGAGGGGCCCAGAGTGTTGAGGGACGTGGTGGCATCGATGTGGGACTGCAGCTGCCCTTTAACTCAGGTTAAAGACTGACAAAATTATGATGGTATAATTAAAATATTCCACTGTTGATCAGATGTCTTGCATGACTGGTGATGTGGCATTGGGTTTCTGGGACAAAGACAGCGCTGTTCAATTAAACTGTTACTCTATGTGATGGAGCTACTTGGGTAGCAAGAAGTTATTGAATGGGACTATCAGCAAAGTCTTCTTTCCTGGAGCAGAGCTCTTCATTATTAGACTGATAAAATCCCTCTGACGCATGGCTTGCTCAGAGAGGATGTTCACTATGTTCTTTAGAGCAGAATTCATTCTTTAGGATCTCATATCTACTGCAATGGGCCTCCAAAGCATTTCTGATACTCCAATAAACATCCCTGTTTTCACCACATTCTAATTTGCTTAATTATGTTTGTAATCTACACTTTTGCCTTAATATAATTCATTTTCTTCAATACTCGCAAATTTCCCAAATGTTCTATCTTTTTGAAACCTTTTCAAGGATGGCTGTATTGTGGCCACAGCTTAAAAATAGTGCAAGTGAGATATTTGGTACACTTTGAAGAGAAAAGGGATGTATACAATTCGTCATTATTTAAAAAGAAAGTGCATCTTAGGAGGCACATGTAGATATTCTTCTGCTGCTGCTGTTTTACACCTGAGAAGAAGAAAAGAGAGAGGGAAAGACACAAAAACAGGGGGAAGGGAAAAGACAATAACAAAGAGAAAGAGAAAGTTAAGTGAAATAAACAGCAAGAAGGTGACTGAAAGAGGAAGGAAAACATATGAATCTCCAAACATCCCTTCGAAAGGCAATACAAGCCTCGCTCATGTTTTGCTAGACTATCTTCAATCAGGGTTTCTTTTCATTTTCTTGGGAAAAAATCTCAAGCTTTTCTTGTTTTAGAACACATGTCCTCACAACTTAATACTCCTACCTCAATTTTGTATGATGATGACTTTAATTTCTTCCCCAGGTCCTCTGCAGAATTGTCAGAAGATATGAGGAAACAGTATCAGTCCCTTTATTAAGGTCATTTAACAATCCTCTTGATATTCATTTCCCCAGCTGTTTTCATAATAACCCAGATACTTTTATGATTTGCAATGGTACTTTGAAATTTATCCAAGAGTTAGCAGCCATCAAGATGTCCTCAAGCTAACCTGCTTGTACTTGGCCAAATTATAAGTTTTAGAAAACTATTATTTGTGTCCCTTGCTGCAAGGGTTTGCCAGAAGCATGCTGCTACAGCCTTTCAAATTTATCACAATGATCATAATTTTCTACTGACTTGATTTGATTACCTTTTTTTTTTCTGTCAAAATACTTATTGGTGGCCCAAAATGATGCAAACTGGAAAAAGAGCCGTATTTCTAATACTGAAGAAGTGTCTCATGCAAACCAGTGATGCCCTAAGAGTTGTACAGTAACTGGAATTTCCATTTCATGAAAATAAAAAAAAATTAAAATCCCTAGAGATACAGAGGAGGCCATTTTGGAACAGATTTCACATTTCTCATCACGTGGAAATGGAAATGGTTTTTGGGTTTTTTTTAGGAAAACTCAAGCTACAATTTAATGACCAAATATTTTCAGTCTCCATGAGTTATCTGGAGTACCCTGACCACAAGCAAGCACTGGAAAATTGAACAAGGTTATATTATAGTTGGGTAATTAAAAAAACCCTTTTTTTTCCCAGGGAGCTTGGCCACAATGCAAATCAAAGTGGAGACAGACCCAGAAGTCATGTTTGCTTCAGCTCATCCATACATCAGAGGTAACCCATATATCCATAACCCACAACTCTCAAAGCAGCTGGCAGGAGAAAATTGCTCAGTCTGGGCCCTAAGGGAAGGCTGAACACCTTGGCAAGAGCCACATGACAAAAACTTACACAAATTATTCACCATCAAAACTGGAGGCAGGACCCTGGAGTTTACTCACAAGACAAGTTGTGCCTTGGCCTTTCCCTGTCATTGAACTTGAGAGCTGAAACTTGCCCTTTATATTCAGCCACTCACTTCCGAAGATTCCCAGGTTTAATTTTTGAGAGTCCTCCCTGTCCCATGCTCCTTATTTCATCTTTTATCATCTACGTTTTTCACAACCAAATATTTGTGTCTTAACTTCGTTTGGTTCACTCCTCTCCACTACCAATCTCCTGAGACCTTTCTAGATTATATTTTATAATATTTAATCCCTTTAACATGACCATTCTAAAAAAAAAGATGGCACTGGTTTGAATTCACTACAGCAAAACTATTTGATTACTGAAAATCAAAGATTTTTGGTTTATTCCTCTTAGTGTATATTCTTTCAGCTTAACCAGGCAGCTCGCAAGAGAAGAACATTAAATGTGATTGTAGACACTGTTAAAGAGAGAACTGAGAAAACTGCCAGTATACTACTACACTCACGTAAAATAAAAAAACCACACTCAAGTAAAATAAAAAATAAAAAAAACCAGACCCACAAAAGTCTTATTTTAGGTCAAAGGCAAAGACGTGATGTGTAAAACACAGCATTAAAAAGAGAAAATCAGACATTACAGCTTTGTATTCCTTTATGCAAGGAGGAAGCTGTACCAACTTAATACTTGCATCATTTCTGTTAGGAAAAGAATTAAATACATGCCAAAACCTCCCTCAAAAACACAACAGTCCATTTCTGCACAGCACATGGATGAAGGAGAGATGGAAGATGTACCAAGCTGAAATCCAAAGCAGTGGAGGGAATTCTTATATAGCAAGTGAAAAACTTTACAAATTACTGTTCAGTCAATTCTTTCTCCTGCCCTATTTTTCAGCACCATGTATTTTGTAACTTCCTTCCTCCTATATAATAAATCAACAATATTTTCTGGTATTTTCCAAGGACAACACATGCAATACTTACATTGCTTTTTGATAATGCAGAAAAGCACCTTAAGCAGTAAATATCCAGCTTCCCTGCCAACTACTTTGGGTTTTTGTATTTTTTATATATATTTTTGTACCTTGCATACATCTATTTCTATAAGCAATAAATTTCTTTCACAAACACATTTAGAGATATCTATGTTTACACATCTATTGAAAGACAACAGCCCGACCTTTAAATGTTTCCTCGTTATAAAATGGAGACACTTAATAAAGTAGTATTTTATAAGAACATTAAAAGATCTTCATTTTTGGCACAGTATCAACATCCGCATATATCCTATGGGCTGGAAAACTACTCATACAGTTTTTCAATCAGTTTGATCTTGGCTGCAAGTTTTCACAGACTACCACCACACTCTGCAGCAGATTATACAAAATTAAAACACAATTCCGTGTTTCAGATGCTGCTTTTCAGATGCAAAATCCAGCCAATTCTCACCATAAACGACACAGAATAGCCGGGAAATGTATGATTCTCATTACACTTTTTTTCCCTGTAACCTGAAGCCACTAAACTTTTAAAACAATGGAATGTTCACAGAGTTTGAATTCCAAGGGTGCATTACAATTCCTAACAATTCACAAAGCGCTGGGCAAATTTTGTGATGTCAGAATATGAAAAATCCTTCCAATAGGACTTTTCCATAAGATAAATTGTAGAATCACAGAATCATAGAATGGTTTGTGTTGGAAGGGTCCTGAGAACCCATCCAGATCCACTCCCAGCCATGTGCAGGGACACCTTCCACTATCCCAGGCTGCACCAACACGGTCTTGGACACTTCCAGGGATAGGGCAGCCACAGCTTCTCTGGGCAACTTTTGCCACAGTGAAGTTTGGTTATGTTAAATATATGAATACACAGGGCTGTCACAAGAATATTTAGCACTAAACCTTTAAGAAGGGTTAAGAGTCTGTAGTGATCACAGTAAAGATTCTTATGATGCAACACATGGAAATTTCTTGGTGGGAATAGGTACAAAATTGAGTCAAAGGATGGTAATTTCTGCAATATTTGCGTGTCCAAGGAAGGGCACAGAGCTGGGGAAGGGGCTGGAGCACCAGGAGTGACTGAGGGAGCTGGGGCGGCTCAGCCTGGAGAAAAGGAGGCTCAGAGGGGACCTTCTGGCTCTCAACAACTCCCTGACAGGTGGGGGGGGAGCGGGGGTGGTGTCAGGCTCTGCTCTCAGGGAACAATGGACAGGATGAGAGGGAACAGCCTCAAGCTGCACCAGCCAAGGTTTAGATTGGATATTGAGAAAATTCCTCCATGGAAAGGGTTGCCCAGTCCTGGCATAGCTGCCCAGGGCAGTGGTGGATCCCCTTCCCTGGAGTCATCTAAAATCCCTGTGGATGTGGCACTTGGGGACACAGGTCAGTGGTGGCGTTGGCAGTGCTGGGAATGGTTGGATCCAATCTTAAAGCCCTTTTCCAGCCAGTTATGATTCTAAGTATCAAAACCAGTTTAGAAAGTTTAGGCTGGATGTCAGGAAAAAGTTCTTCACACGAAGAGTGATTGCCCATTGGAACGGGTTGCCCAGGGAGGTGGTGGAGTCGCCGCCCCTGGCAGTGTTTAAAAAGAGACTAGATGTGGCACTTGGTGCCAGGATTTATTTGATGATGGCGTTGGGTCATAGGTTAGACTTGATGATCTCAAAGGTATTTGCCAACTGAGTCAATTCTGTTATTCTGTAACATGAGTAAATGCTATAAGAAATGCAACAAATTGTAACTGGTAAGATCAAAACAAATGGATCTTTACTTTTCTTTCTGTTTTAAAACTGCCTTCTCATTTTTAATACCAGAATGACTTTGTGAACTACGTCCTAGGAAGTTCTGCTTACTGCAGTAGTTGCCCTTCAGCTGCAGTCAGAAGAAAAGAAAAGAGAAGGAATTAAGCACAAGAATTATTCGCTTACAGGAAAGAAAAAAATTATTCTTGGCAAGAGGAGGGGGTGTTAAAAGCTGATTCCTTTTTTCCTTCTCTAAAAAAATAAAGCAAGAAATGGTAATTCTAGAAAACATCAGTTTGAATGTGACCCTGTGAATGAGAAAGCTTCTGTGGCTTTGAGTAAAGTAACAGCCAGTACTTAGTTTCCCGATCTGCAAAATTCAATAGTGATGCTTCATATCCTTTGTCATGTATTTTGACATCTCTAGATAAAAGGCATAAAGACAGATAAGTAATATTAAATCCTTTATTTGTGATGAATGCAATTATCCTCGTCCATATACTTTCTTATGGCTTTTTTCTTTAAATTGAGTACTTATAGGAAGTTTCAAAATGCAACTTTGTATTATGCTAAGTGATATTACTTTAGAAAGACAAAGAAAAAAAGATCATTACACTTGACAGATCCAAGAAGTAATTCATCCCATCACAAATAGGTGTCTTAAAGAGTCTTGTGACTTTTTTTTTTCCCTTCTGTGTATCTCTCCAGTGACTACAGAAGGATGATTATTTCACATTAGGTGGAGAACTTTTCCACTGCTGCAAGCACCGTGTCGACATTTTAAGAACAGGATTTGGGGTATAACCTCACAGCTTTGGGGTTGCAAACTACAAAACTGGAGTTTTTATAGTAGGCAATTCTGAAGCTAAACACATTAAAAAACAGAAGTGTGAATCTTATTTACACTTCCACAATCAGTAATGGGATTATAGGGGGAGGTGAGTTTTACTGCTGGTGCTAGAAAATCATATTTTTAATTGGAGGGGCATAAAAGCACACTAGAGATTACAACGTAGGCTCTTGCTCTGAGTATTTTAAGGGTTTATTGCCAATAGTACATTATTTTGTCTATGGATTATTCCTCTCTCTCAGTCGTCTGGTGGATCTAATGATCACTGAGCCACTACCCAAGGGACCTCTGTGGGATCAGTGTCTCAGTTACTTTATTATCAGGGCAACACAAGTGAGCTTCACACAACTATTTTTGAGTAAATCTTAAACTCTCTTAAAAATTCCATTGCTTTATGGTTTTTAATTAACCTCAAAAAAAAAAAGCAAACATACACACCACAAAAACACATACTCCATTTCCCTCTTTTTATGCGTAGAATTAGAACTTCCCTCCAGCACCTTCCAGCACTTCCAGCTCCAGGAAAGCAATTTTGGACAAGGGTCTGGAGCGACAGGACAAGGAGGAATGGCTTCCCACTGCCAGAGGGCTGGATTAGATGGGATATTGGGAAGGAATTCTTGGTTATGAGAGAGGGGAGGCCCTGGCACAGGCTGACCAGAGAAGCTGTGGCTGCCCCATCCCTGAAAGTGCACAAGACCAGGTTGGACGAGGCTTGGAGCAGCCTGAGACAGAGGAAGGTGTCCCTGCCCATGACACAGAGTGGGAAGGAGATGGTCATTAAGGTCTCTTCCAACCCAAACCATTCTGTAATGTTAGGACTTCTCTTTTACTCTTTAAAATCTTAAAGAGCCGAACTGCATGTGTTGGTAGTTACATGAATTTCCTCACTATTTAGTCCCAACTCACTTTAGGAAAAGAAAGTACCAAAAAGTGTTCAAGTGAATTATATGGATGTGAAAGCTACACACTAATATATCCATATAAACTCCCTTATAAATAAGCAATGCTTTTCCTCTCGTTTGCAAATACATACATAATTGCCCTTGCTTAGGGTTATCTTCCCTTTGGAGCTGAAAACCTGATATAAATAGTCCTCTCTATACAGTTCAGCTACTCAAAATAAGAAAGACATTTTAATATTGCAAAAGGGGCTAAAGCCAGTATTTGTTCTGGAGCAATAGCTTCTGCTGTTTTCATCTCTCCAGTATTTTGAACTGTTACAGAGACATGGTTGTATTAAACCTAATGGATTTCAAATTAATTCAGCATTTATATTCTGATCACATTTTCTATCATATATCTGAAAGGATGCATTTGGCTGATAATAACAGGCTACAGGAAACAATGCTGATTATCTGGAATTAAAATGGCTAAGTTGAAGTTATTTTAGGCTGAAAGGAGCCAACTGATGCCTTAATTTGCTAGGTGCAGTGAAGTCATTGATACAGGGACCAAGCAGGTGACAACTCAAGGTGTAAATGCAGCAGGACTGGGTGTTTGACCGTCCCAGTGCTCATCAAGGAGGGACACAACTCCTCACACCTCTCACTGCTGAGGCTGGACTTAAAAACCTGATCCTGTACCACTACCATAGTGTGATGGTCCCAGCTTCCTCGTCCTTTTCCCTCCTGTCTTTGCAGGGCAGTCAGGAAAGCTCTGGAAATTTCTATCTCCTATTTTAAGTTATTCCAATGCTAAGGCAGCAAGAGGAAATAGCCACATGTCAGAGCTGTGGGACTTGTATGTAGAGATAATCAATGAACTGTAAAAGGACCCAGTGATACACAGCAGGGCTACACCACACAACAGAGGTAAGAAATGCACAAAGGAATATTGCAGGTACCTCTTTGTGTGTATTCAATGCAATGACATGGAACATTAATTCACTGGCAATGTGTGCTTCTATCCCAGGAAGTCAATCATGTCCAGGGCTGCACCCAAAGCAGGGTGGGCAGCAGGGGAAGGGGCCATTCTGCTCCTCCTCTGCCCCCTCAGGTGAGACCCCACCTGCAGAGCTGCTCCAGCTCTGGGAACAACAGCACAAGGAGCTGGAGCTGCTGGAGAGAGTCCAGAGGAGGCCGCGGAGATGCTGCAGGGCTGGAGCCCCTCTGCTCTGGAGCCAGGCTGGGAGAGCTGGGAATGTTCCCCTGGAGAAGAGAAGGATCCAGGGAGAGCTTGGAACCCCTTGCAGAGCCTAAAGGGGCTCCAGGAGAGCTGGAGCGGAGCTCTAGAAAAGATCACTGAGAGACAGGACAAGGAAGAATGGGCAGGGTTAGATGGAATACTGGGAAGAAATTCTCCCTGTGAGGGTGGTGAGGCCCTGGCACAGGTTGCCCAGAGAAACTGTGGCTGCTCCATCCTTGGAAGCGTTTAAGGCTGGGCTGGATGGGGCTCTGAGCAACCTGGGATAGTGGAAGGTGTCCCTGTCCATGGCAGGTAGAGTGGAACTACATCATCTTTAAGGTCCCTTCCAACTCCAACCATTCTATGATTCTATGTATATGTAAAAATAACTTTTGCATCCTATTGTAGGTGTGCTCTAACAAGTGCTGAGTTCCCTGCAAGAACCATCCCTCAGGCCCATGGCTGCTCCCCTGATGCTGCTCAGGACATAATTTTGGCTTTTTGGCTGCAAGAGCAGCACCAATGACTGATTTTACATCTGTCCTTGGGCCTGGCAGAAATTAATACACAGGCAAACATTATTGCTGCTGCTACTAATGGCAGGATTACTCAAACAAAGTAAATTTACTCATCAGAATGGCATTTACACAGTTGTGAGAGACTAGGAGTTATTGCTCATAAGGAAACGCTGCTGTAGCTGCACTCCTTGTTGTATTTAGCAATACCGTCCCAAAACACAAAACCACGAAAACTGCCAAGAGAAAACAATACAAGTGCCTACATTGGAAACCTGTGGGCTCACACAACACAGTCACTCACTTAAGAGCTGGACTCAACAACACTCATGGGTCTCTTCCAACTCAGAACAGTCTGTGCTTCTGGGAAGCAGTGACTGGCACGACTCCATTCTCAGGCCAGAAAGAGGGTTTGACATCACTTGCCCCATCAACCATTATCTGCCCATCAGATGAATCACAGTAGCAGCAAACCCAGTCAGTGCTACTAAGAAGTCAGGACTTTGCACTTCTTTAGTTTTTTCATGTATTTTAATTGCTTAGCACACCACATTTATCTGCCTTTGGCCAGTTATCTGTACCTAGTTGCAATACTGCCTATTTTCACATTTTTAATATACTCCTGGATATTTTCAACAAATTAAAAAAACTATTTATCTACATCAATCAAAATAATGTTAATTTAATTATAATACAACTATTTACAACCATTCTTAGACATAAACCATTCTTGGACATTTCCTTGGCTTTTTGTCCCCCTATGGACTATATTTTCACAATTCTTTTCCAAAAGCATAAAAGACAATTTCAAAGTTTCCACTTCAGAAATTGTAATGTCATCCTATGGCTTCTGAGTTTTTCTCCACCACAAAAGATTTCTGCATTGCAGAAGGTCATGGATGGTGTTATCACCCAGCCAAGCAAATGACCAGAATTTGGCCAAGCAGCAGAAAATAATTTTTAAGGGCAGCTGCCTGCCACTGAGAGATGATCAAGCCTGGAGACTTCATTTTAATTAGTCTCTCTTTTCCTTCAAGCTCATCTTCTCTTGGTTCAAAGAGGGTAAAAAAATGACCTCCATGACTGTAGAGACTGCTCAGAATTTTTAGGAAAAATATCACCCAGATACTTCTTACTCAGGTAAGGGATGAAACAAAAACAAAATGTAAATCACATTAACTTGTTGTGTTTTTTTTAAGGTATTCTTTCCCCATGAGAGAAATCTGCTCTTACCCAGCAAAAGATGCTCCACAGAGATGATCTTTGACAGAGATGATATCCATGTGACAGTGAAGGTCAGCAGCAATACAGCATTTTGTATCAAAACACAGAGCTGCTGGAGAAAAATCACCTCCCTCAGCTCATTCCAAGCACCTGATTATGATCCTTAACACACCTGCTTTACTTTAGGATTAATAATGTTTACAACTTCCCAGGGAGACTCATCTGAGAATGGCAGAGCACAGCTCCTATGGACTGGCCTTTCGCCAGGTGCAGGCAATGATCCTTCACCAGAACCAACCACACTTTTCTAGGTCAAAATAAGACAAAGTAAAGTGAAATTGAGCCCTGTGCTAACCAACTGAAACACCTCAGACTGTTGTCAGCTCCTCCCCACCAGCCAACAAGGATTGACTTTCAATTATCCCCTACAATTGTAATTGAACAGAGAAAAGTATCTTAAAGAAATAATAACATTAAAAAAATCTACCTAATGTACCTAATTAAACTTAAATTGAATTAATTTTCCAATGAGTTATAGAGCCTAAAACTCAATAAGATATTAGCTCAGAAAAGTTTCTTTGGAAAACCTGTAACCAACTCTCTCCTGTCCTGCTGGACAAGAAACCATCGTCTTACTGGAAGCTCCAGCTGGAGAAAACATCATAGGGAACAGCACTGATTTCTCAGGCTGCAGCTGCAGAGAGAACAGCACATGTGTCCTTCACTCCTCTGATAAAGGTGAAGCTCTTCACTGCAGGAGACAGGGTTTTATTGCTCAGCTTAAAAGTAAAGAGGAAAAAATAACCACAGAAAATAACACAAATATCTATGTTCACTAAAAATACTGAGATGACTAAAGAATATATCAAGATGTATGTATATGATAAACGGAGATGAAAATACAGCTATAGATACAGGAAGATGAGGAAGCAGATCAGGAGAAGAGTATGAAGGAAATTAAACATTAATAATGCAATGCCTATCTTACAGACAGAAGTATTTTTATTCTGAAGAGGATTAGAGGAAGGATAAATAGTTCATAGCAACTGTTTGACATACCACTAAATATACACTACTGGAAAGCACTGCAATGGCAGTGAAAGGAAAGAAGAAGCTGATAAGGACAGGAGCAGCAGAATTTAGGGATTTCAACAGACAGACCTTTTAAAAACCATAGATGTTTCAATCTTTTTCCCAGATTGTCTTCTAAAAATCATTACTATACTTTAAACTAAAAATCAAGTCTTCGTTAAGACACTGATTGCATTTGAGACTTTTTTCAACAGAGCTATAAAGAACCATCATTTGGAAAATACCAAACAGGCTCACCTGATTTTCAACAAGCTACAATTGCCAGAAGTAAAAGAACTGGTTGGAATAAAATATGCTTATGCCATGCATCACACAGTAAAGAGAACTCTGTTTACAAATATGTGAAGAGAAGAGAAAAATCTGAATCTGTACAGAGCAAATCACAGCCACTGGAATGAAGCCCTGAAATCTCCCAGCAGCCGCCTCACCTTCCCTACCTTCATTTTGATTTTTGTTTTGGTTTTGTTTGGGTTTTTTTATTATTATAACACCTTCCTGGAAAAAAACCAGTAGCTGATTCCAGCTGACTTTAGGTGTAAGTCAGGCTGTGAATCTGCTGGACCTGCACCTCTCACAGTCCTCTGGGTTGGTCTTCTGGACCAACCTTTCCTCCTGCATCCAGAATTTCAATGGCATAGCTGTGCATCAGACAAAACTGCCGCTCTTCCACTTCTCCTTGGCACACCCACCCTTCAAACAAATCCCCAAAGCAGGATCCAGACTGACTTTACCAAAATAAATAAGTTCTTCTACCTGGGTATCAAGCATTTACTTTTTGCAGTTTAGACACCGGTGAGTGGGAGGAAAGGAGCAGGCTTGCTTCAGTTTTCCCTAGAAGTCATTTAAAATATGTTGAAAAGCTGTTTTCCAAACCACACGCTTTCATCATTAAAAATAATACAATTTCATTCAAAAAGAGATTATTTTTGTTGTTTTTCTTAATCTGGACTCCTAAATGAAGTCCTCCTGCAGTTAACTATTTTAAATTATGTTTCTAATGTGCCATAGAATTCATCTATGTGGGAACACTGTTTCAATTTAACCAGTCACAATTTGATTTAGTTGAATGCAACCTTGCCTTCTTTCAATTTATCTTGTTACAGTTCGAGCTAATGGGGAATTGACTGAAGTTCTGGCTCAGCTGCACAGAAGCCAACAGCTGTAGAGATTTAAGATGCTCCTGTTCTCCAGCTGCTCATTCTGCTCCTCTGCCAGATACAACTGTCCATGGAAATTTGCCAAAACCAGCCTGTCCTCCAGCCCCATAGCTGACTTTTGTCCACACTGATGTAAATTTATCTTCACATGTTTTCTCTGTTGAACCTAATAAAGAGGTAAAAGCCCTCAAAGAAGGGGCACATCAGAACCTCAACACTGTCACGTTTGAAGGTGGGTTTCCTCTTCTCACCTGCTGAAGAGCACTGGGTTAACACCCCACGTGGAGGGGACGTTGTCCTTCCACTGACATGAGAAAAGGGCCCTACATTGCTAAGTCTCCAAAAGTATTTTGCATAATTAATAGATTTAGGCATTGCTCTCCTTGAATTCTTTGCTCTCGTGGAAGCTACATGGACTCTGATGATCCTCATGGTTCCCTTACAACTCAGGATGGATGTGGATGTTCTGTGATTCTATCTGCCAGGCTCATTTCATACAATCATACACAGAATTATAAAAGGGTTTGAGTTGAAGGGACCATAAAAATCATCTCATTCCACCTCCCTGCCATGGGCAGGGACACCTTCCGCTATCCCAGGTTGTTCCAACCTGGCCTTGGACACTCCCAGGGATGGGGCAGCCACAGCTTCCCTGCCCAACCTGTGCCAGGGCCTCACCACCCTCACAGGGAGAATTCCTTCCCAATATCCCAAATATTCTTTAGGTACTGGAAATTCTGTCCAAAGCCCTCTCTTCTCCAGGGGAACATTCCCAGCTCTCCCAGCCTGGCTCCAGAGCGGAGGGGCTCCAGCCCTCCAGCATCTCTGGGACCTCCTCAGGACTCTCTCCAGCAGCTCCAGCTCCTTGTGCTGTTGTTCCCAGAGCTGGAGCAGGTGAGGTCTCACCTGAAGGGGCAGAGGGGCTATTTTCTAAGTTGCAGTATTTAAAAATCTAACAGAATATTATGAAATCATCTCTCTTCCAAGATGCCAAACAGGGTTTCTTAGTGAGCTCTCCTGAGAGAGGAAGGCAAGGGGATGGAGCTCCTCTCCATCCCTGGGCAGCCACCCTTCAGAACTCACCTTTAAAATGGAGAAAAGGAAGAGGTTTCCTGTCTACCTGATATTTCCAGTCCAAAACTAGTTTGTACTACTGTGTCATTCCTTGGTTCCTTGGCCAAGATGGAGGCCCGGAACACACCTGCAGAGGGATTAGTCTCAGAATAGTCTTCCTGTCCCTCACAACATTTTCATGTTTGGTGGAGTATTTTTATAAAATGAACGTGTATCTTTCCAAGTTACCACTTTGCTGTCAGATCTCCCAAAAGACTATTCATGGCATAGTACAGGTGATAGCTTATGCATGCCAAGTATGTTCTCCAAAATCATCCTCCCACCACCATTTCAGGGCTCATGATGTCATAGCAACTCCCTAAACTTCCACCCAGCCAGCTCTGCCGGAGAGCCCATCTGTCACAGCTCCATCTAAAATTATATTAGTGACTCTTCAGAGAAAACAAGATTGAATGTGAGAAGTTGTATCATTTAACATTTTCAATTTTTAATAAATACATGGATGATTTGGGTAAAGTCCTAGGGGACGTGGAAGAGAAGTTCTAAAATGCCTGAAGATTTTTATATTGATTCTCACGACAGGTAACTCTTGTGAAATGCACAATAATCATGGTTAAACAAGCTGTTAACCATTCCCTACCAAAACCTCCTGATACCACAGCAAACTTCAGGTTTATTTGATTCTCTTTCCATGTATTTATATTTTTCCCTTAGAACTCACAGGCTATTTCATATACTACAAAACATTTTCAAGTAATTATAGCCATCTAACTGCACTGGGGCTCCAGCATCCCTTCACACTGAAGTCTTGAAAACACTTGCTCTCTGAGGGCTATTATTCTTTAGCTTTTACATAATTATTTATAGCCTGGAGTTTTTTCTTAACTGATTAACTGACAAAAATATGTTTTGTAGAAAAGAAAAAAATCCCTCTACCTCTGTTTTCACCTATTTTCTATTAAAATAAAATATATTAAACTTTAATAAAGGTGTTTATTACTGCTCTTCTACCCTTAGAAGTCCAAAAGCTAAACAAGAAATCCCTTGAAAAATCTTAATACCTCCAACATTTAACTACTGGCCCTGCAGACTTGCTTATGTTAATTGAAGAAGTTTTGGCATTTTTTTAATAACTAAATTTACCTAATCTATTTTTCTTTTAAGAAAGATATTTAAAATAGCAGCATTTTGTGATGCCAAGAGGGAGAAATGTTGATATTATGTAGCCCCACTTCAGGAACAAAAAGTGCTACTCCAAGGACTTTTTTCCAGCCTTTCTCTTATTGCATGGTTTACTGACTGATATAAAATTAATATATCCAGTACTTTTCTGCTGGCATTAGACTAAAAGTCACAGGAGACTTTGTTTTCTTCCTTTTATCCACCCTCGACAAGGAAGACTTTGCCTAAGGTAATGGCCAACATACCCAATGGAAAACTCTTCACTTTGTTAGTTACGGCACCTCAGCATAAGATAAAATATCACATACTTCGTATCTGCATTGAATAAAAGGCCAGTAAAACATCTGAGCTGGTGTGGAACAAAGCTGGAGTATTCAGACAGTCAAACAGAGTATGATACAAAGGTGACTTGCTTTTGCTTGGGTGCATAAATCCTGTTTCTTGAACTGTCTGACTCATACTCAACAACTTCGGCAAGGTCCATCTGCATAGTCCAAGTCACAGAGACGGGAGCTTTTAGGAGAAAAGAGTCAAATATTTGTAAGAGGAAACCAGCACCATACTTGCATTAAATAACAAGGGGACTCTTAATATAATGTGTGAATTATTTCAAAACAGGGGTCAAAATGCTAGAATGTTAAGGATATCATATAGTGCAGATATCTGAACACAGACTATGTAAAAAAGTGTGAAACCATGCTGCAAATTCAGGCTTCCAGTGTTTGAAAATTATTCCATACATTCCGCCTGTAATGGCAAAAAACCCACAAACAAACCACAACCTTTAGAAATGTTAGGAACAATTTGAATTCAGTATGAAAAAACCCATGAAAAAATCATCTTATTTCTTCAACACATCCATGTCCACAGAGTCACTCTGCAAGCACATTGTTCCACCCCTCCCCTGCCCCGTGCCCTCCTTTTCCTGACACTTTTCTCCACTTGTTGCCAGTAGAACAGCAGATGGATTGCCAACATTCCCAAAGAGGGAGGGAGGCTGCCCACGTCCTTCCACCACAACAGGCTAAATGAGCTCTTCGGTGAGATGAAAACGGAAACCATTTACGAACAACACCACAGCACTGAGGAAAGCAAGTTCTGTTGAGCTTTAAACCAGCAGGGTGAATTGAAAATTTAACATGAAGAGCAATCTAGCAAGAAACCTAAACACTTCCACAAGAGGCCAGAGGGAGGGAACAGTCTGCCCAGTGGATTAAAAGACTGACAAATATTTCTCGGGAATCTGAAGATGGACAACAGAAGACAAACACTTAGCGCTGCTCAAAGAAGTCAATTCTTTCCAAATCAGTAAATATGACATCAGGTTTTAGGTTCAATTTGCCTCATAAATATTTCAAGCAATTTCATAACAACAACTCCTACAGTACACAGGTACACAGATATTGAAGACCAAACCTCCCATCACCGAGTTTCTTTCCACTTCAACTGGATGTAGAGAGGAGAAAAGAAACCAAAGAAGGAGGATAATTTCTTCAGGATCTCCCCACAACTCATCTTCCCACCTGCACTCCCTAAAATTTTCCTCTAGAACAGTGAAAACTTATTCCATTCCACAGAATTAATGAATCATTTCTTCCTTTTGTCAAAGGAGGCAGAATCTGATCTGCAAAGCACTTACTATTGGCATTTAATATAATTTGGTTTTCCTGAATGCAGAGAGAAAACAAGATTAGACACCAATAATTTTCTTAGACTTGATTATGAAGGGAAAAATATAAATGCATCTAAAATGAGAAATTCTGATTGAAGGGAAAATAAACATTACAAATCATATCGTCTAATATTTTGGTGCAGCATTTCAACCATCTGCAAGCCACCTCACAGCTTCACACTAATCTGACTTTCTAACACACTGCAGGTTGACATCTACTGGTGTCAGACTTCAAAAAATGCTTCAATCAAGATCTCTGTAATCCTCATAACTAAAATGTCTTTGGTCTGGTTCATGATCAAACATGTCTGAAAAAAGAGCCACCAGTCCCAGCAAGCACTCGGGATGCTCACAGGTGAGTTAAGGCACAATAAAAAGCTCAGTTAATCTACCAAATCTCCTCGGAGGACGTGTTTGTTTATCACTGTGCCTGCAGACTCTCACACTACAAATGCCCTGGCAGCCATTTCTAGCAGACATGAATATAATTCAAAAACTTTAAAGATGAACAGAAAAAGCAATCAACAGCCTCAATAAGAAATCTCAGAGAAAAAAAAAAAAAGTAAAATTATTCGGTAAACATGAATGATTGAGAAGTTCTTCAGTGGGGGGGAAAAGGGGGAAATCAAGAAGCAATGACCTTTTGTACCCATCCTGCAAGTAGCAAGTTTTAGGAACTTTCATATTGCCCATAAAATTAGCTGGAAGATAAATCTCACTGTGGTGATCTGCTCTTTGTAAGTCCAAAGCCACTGTTCTGAGTTCTCACTGTATAATTACTTCAATATAGATAAAGCATGAGTCATCTGTTCTACTCTAACCTTTACATTTAAATTTGGATTTTATTCTTGCTTATCTTTTTTGCTAAATTGATATTACTGTCTACTATGTTTATTAAAAACAACTTAAAGCCACAGTGCATGTCAAACTCTGCACTGTGGCACCCTTCATTGTGTTATTTTAATTAACATCTCAGAGAGATTAAAATTCTAATCATTTCTATTTACTGTGCCAAAATTTCCTTTTTCTTACATTCCAGATTTTGTTTCCCGTTTGAAATGATGCCTTAATACCTGGAAGGCTTTTAGAAAATCCTCTGCACCCCCAAGTATGAAACTCAGAGCCACTGTCCTGTTGTCCTGCTAAGAGCAGAACCATTCTTAGTGAGACAAAATTTCTGAAACCTAGGAAATATTTTCCTTGACCCAGAATGAGATCAGTCAGAATCCCCTTCTCTCATTAACAAGCTCATCCCAGAGCAGGACTGTAACTGAGAGGAAATGAAAAGGAAAGTTCATCACATCCAGCCTCCACTGACAAGATTTTAAGGTTAAATATTTGGTTGTGTCCATTCATTTCTGCCCATCACTTACCATAATCCTTCCAAGACATACCTGGGCAGCCAACTGGATCTCAAAGTAGCTAAATGGTTGCAGGGGGAGCTGCTAAGTACAAAGAAAAGATTAAGTTTGTAATTTGTTTAAGTGGATTTCTCACAAGGTTTCACCCCAGGTCAGTGACAGTGGCCCTAAACCACTGGAACGGGAACTAAAAACTCATCTTCTGAGACTTAGGGGACTGCAGCTATTTTTAAATGTTCCTTTTGGAAACATCTTTCTCCCTTTCCAGTGACCCAACAATTACATCTACTTTTCCCACAGCCGTTGTGGAGCCGCACAATAACATTTTCTGCTCCTCTGAATAAACAAAATGACAGCACCTATTCTGCATTTTTAATGTGATTCCCCTCCTTCCTAAAGACTCTTTTGTTTTCCATGACTGATGGGTATGAGCTTGGTGCCCATCTCAGTTGTCAGGGTCCCCTGCAGGGACCTGATTCTGGAGTGGTTTCATAAACCACTTCCAGGGAGAGCAGATAAAGACATGTCACTCTCAAAGACTCCCACACACCAATGTAAGACACTATAAGAATACTTCTTTTTTTAAATGTCATTTTTGCCTAGTTAAAGGATAAGTGGTCCATTTACTACGTATCATCAAGGTAGTTTCACAGTCTGAAGGACTATGAGAATCATTCAACTCTTAGCTCTGAGACAGACGGATGTCCTGACATGTACAACTTCACTGCTGCTAATTAAATTCAACGATGCTGTCTACCTGTTCCTTTGGAAAATCCAAACAAAACTAATTGGCTCCGGATTGTCTTTTTTCTCCATCTTAAAAAAAACCCCTCAAAAACGGTTAAGACAGAGGTTTGGTAATACAGTCAATCTTTAGGTATATTATGTAATTTATCTGCCACCATGGAAAAGTAGAATTTTCTCTTCAGATTTGTTGCAGGGCCCGGATTATAAGTAGATATCAAGACCTTAGAATGGAAAAGAGTGGAAAAGTCTTACTTATGAAGAAAAATTCAAGGGCTTTGCCTCTCCTTCTTTCTGTAATGCAAGAGACTACAAGAAATAAAGTGATTATTGTGCCTCTATTTATATCCTTCAAATATGTTTAAAAAACTTGTTTAATTCCTCTCATCTCATATTTTTATTCTTACTTAAAAGCATGGTGTATTTCCATCCTCTCAATCACTTCCCACAATTTTTTGCTCAAGTCCTACAACCCTTTTTCTATTGTTCTCTGAATTGCCTTAAATATGTTGATCCAAATTACCCCAGCCCTACAATTATTACAAGGATTCTAGATGAGTTTTCATAATAATTTGGCGATGCTGCATCTCTTCGCATAGCTCTCTATATCATAGTGGGTACAACATGCAGAAATCAGCAGAAACACTCTGAGGTTCACTAGAGGAGGGTGTCACTTTATTTTGCAGTTTCTAACACACCTATGGATTTTTTCCCCCCACCCCCCACTAATTTTCTCTAAACTGTTTTGTTTTTCTTGGCATTTGAATGAGGTTTTGTCCACTTCCCTCTCCTGGAGGAAAAAACACATGGTTGGATTTGAAAGTCCCTCAGTGCACGTTCAGAAAGCCCGTTTTTGAAAATACTGCCCACCCTGGAAGGAGGAGATGCCAGAGCTCTTTTATCCTAAAATCTTACAAGTAGACACACAAGAAATCATCTCGAAACCACCAGCCAATCTAGCAGTTCTTCAGTGCTCTAGTAACATTTCCATTTGTTCACACACCACTTCAGCCCCTCAGGAAAGAAGATTGAAGCACTACTCAAACTTGAGAGGTTGTTTCCCAAGGGTAGGGCTGTGTTTCACCCTCAACACTTAAACCCCCCCCCAACACCAACAGGAAAAAAAGAGAAAAAAAGAGGTTTCTTATGTGGCTACACATCCTGTAGATCAATGCCAGTACTCTGATGAAGTGCAGTCCTTTGGGGATCAACGTGTACAGAGTGAGGATAATTGCTGAGCCCATCTGAGGATGGGAGATATGTTGAGGTTTCCCATAAAGTCACCAAAACAGCCCTTTCCCAATTTCCTCTGTTAAAAAGTTGAAGTGACACCTCTGGGGTGGAGGAAGAGCTTCCTCCGCCCTCAGACTCTGTCTGAGCCCTGAGGGAACCATGAGCCAAAGTCCTGGACCCTGACGCCGGAGGGGAAGAGAGCACTTTGGAACGATGCAATAGAAGCAAAATTCCAGGTCAGCCCAGAGGTGCATCATTCCCATCCTTGTTTGCCTCGAGTCCCACCAGACAGAAGCAGCCAAACGGAAAGGACAACAAGCATAAAACAAAAATGCTTTTATTGTTTGAAACACAACACAACGCTGGCCTTGCTGCTCTCTGCATGGCAGCCAGTCTGGCATGGGAGGACAGCGGAGCCAGAGGAAAAGGCAGGTGATAAATGTGCTCCATGATCTGTCCTGAGAGCTGCGTTGTACAAACATCATTGAAGAGTTCCTAACAACCCTTTCAATCCTTCTGGGGGAGTATCTAACAGGTGAAGGGCTCTCCTCTCCCTAAGGGAGACTCTGGATTTAGAAACACACCATAACACCTATTTCACCTATTTCCTGAGCACAGCTTGGCCAAAAGCCCACAGAGAGACTCAGTGAAGTTGTATTTAAAGCACTTTGTGAAATTTGACAACTTTCCCAGAATAACCTCTTCACCGATTGAGGAGAGGCAGAATTAGCCTTTCTAAGAACTGAACTCTCCCAATTTTAGCCGAGATTTTGTTCAAAAATAGTGTAAGGGAAGAGTTCCTATCTGAACAACTAAATTGTGCATTTCAGAAGAGGTCAAGGTAGAAGAAAGAAGTGCGTGTGTGGGAAACAAACAAACAAACAGAAAAAACAGAAATCAGCTTTCCATTCTAAGAATTCAAGGCAAAAAAACAAAGGAGGCATAAAGGAAATACTGTGAAGACTTCCTTTTCAAATTCATTTCCAGAAGAGCTGCATGGGAACAGAGGAGAGGGAGCAGTTTAGGAAGAATTCACACAGACAAATTATTTTCTATCCTTATCCTTCAGTTCAGTGTATTTGTCCACATAATCATTACCAATTCTTGGAGTGTGATGGGACTGTAACACAGTGGCACTCATAAATAAACAAAATATTTGGATTTTTTTGGTATGTCACCACTGATCCTGAAGCAGTTTCCAGATTGATAGCACTGACCTGTGCCTAAAAGGGGCATATAGATTTTGGCAACATTTCAATATCAAACAAATTCTTGCACAGGAGAGTTAAAACACTTTGCTAAAAGTCACAGAGTTTGTCAGAATCCCGTAATTAATGTCTCGTTGCTTTTCCCTTTTGTCAAAGTAGTCAAAATAATGTCCTATGAAATGATTTATTTTTGTTTGTTTGGCAGCTCTCCAGCATTTCAATAGCAGGGTGGCTGCTGTGCTCAGTCTTGATTTGTCCCAGCACATTCTATTTGTACAATTTCATTTCTGTAGTACACAATCAGGCAAGGGAATAACGCAAGGTTTTTAAAATATTCTGTCTTGACAACAAGCAAACAACCCGGAAGAGTGGATTTCAAACTCTGGCTGGGGATTAACATACAAATGTTCTGAAAATTAGGGCTATAATTACGTGAAGTCAATTACAATTTTCAATTACTTATTTCCTAAGGATTTGTACTAAGCAATGTTGGATATCCAGGGCTTGCAACAGTCTTGTATATCATGGACCAACAAAGAAACACCACAGCCAAGTGACTCAGAATAAAAGGGGTTTAAGGATTTTGCAGCTGAGCAAAGGTGAGAAGAGCTGTGTGTCTCAGCTTCCCAAAATATTTGGGGTGGCCCTGGAGCTCTTGGCCACTCAAAGTTGTCACTGTGCTGGTGACAGCAACCTAGAGCTGAGGATCCAGATACATTAACTGCACTACAAATTAAGGTTACTGATTAATAAAATCAATATGTGTGTATGTGTGTGAGCCTCTCTCAAATTATATTCACAGTTTTTAAGTAATTAAGAAGTGGGACTCAATTAACTGCATTGGATGAAATCACAAGCCCATAAATCCTTTTTACTGTATTGACTTACAGCTTTGAATACTAATGGATCATATACATTTCATTTTTTTCCTTAGAAGTTTCTTCTGCAATTTTATTTGGTATTTACATAAATTGCAGGTTGCTTTTTCTTTTTCTTCTTTGACTACTGGGGAAAAAACAGAAAGTATTATGAATTTGAAAAGATTCATTATTGCCTTGTTTTAGGAGAATCTCACATATGCCCATCACTAGAGGACTTCATCAGGTGACAAGAACAACTTTTGGAGAGGAATTCTATTTTATCCTGCCATTAAATGACAAGAAGGGACAGGGTCATTTTTTAGGTGTCTTGTACGTAATTCTATAACTCTCTAAAAAATATGATGAAAAGGTAAATCTGAACTGAAGGGACATTTTGCCTATTTCATCTGTACTTTTAAGTCCCATGAAGGCAAATTAACTTTCCATTCTAGGTTGCATAAACCAGAATTTTCATGTTTCAAATAGCAAAAAACTATTTAAATTACATATGGCTACAAGAATTGTGAGTTTTTCAAACAAATTACTGAATCCTCCTAGAACATCTCACAAATGTCTCTATATCCTAATGATCAACCTGTGTGCTTTCTGCTATTCGCTCATTACAGTCCAGTTTTCAAATTTAAAATGTGCTTGATAAAATAAGGTTTTCATCAGTTACCTACTGCCAGTTAGCAAAGCAGAAAATAAGAGAAGCTGGCCATTTCTATTTCAGATTGCTTAATAACCATCACTTTAATGGAAATGAGATAAAGTAGATAATGGCAATAAGAACAGTATTAGCAGCACAGACATATATTACATATTTCTCAGAGGTGCCATTGTTGTAGCATTTACATTGTTAATATTAAAATGTCTCGAGCAGCACAACCCAATGTAGCCAGTATTATAAATATTACCTTTAATATAAAGGAGTTGAATGAGCTTTTAACCTTGAATTTGATACAGTGTTGAAAATAACTTTTATACTTGCTTGACCCAGCTCATCTGAATAGAGAAGTATTTTTCCCCTCAAAAAAATCTTTTTCCAAAGCAAAACTTCCCTGCACTGTTCTTCTATTCTTATTCTGTAATTTGTATTGCACATTAAGTGATCACAGACCTTTTCTGTACTTCATTTAAGTGTAACTCAGAAATGTCAATTTAGATGAGGCTTTTGTAGGCAATATTAAATACAAATAAAGACTTTAAAAAATCTAGCGTTTTGCAGATATTTCATTAAAGAAAAGTGTACAGGAAGGTTATCCACGTGTTCATACATCCTGAGAAACGTAATTTAAAATGGGTTTTGAAACCCAACAGTTAAAAAAAAAAAGATAATGAAAAAAAATCAGAGGAGAAAGATAAAGGGAAGTTTTGATTCTTCAAAATAAGCAGCACTTGGATCATAGAAACACTCAGGAGGTCCAATACAAGAAAAAATTGGAAAGAGTCTACAATACAAATCTGAATATCTCTCACTGTGAGGAACTGGTTAACCACGAGGTTTAAATATAAGACACAGGTCAGAATGAAGAGTATGAAGCTCAACTTCCTACTCTAGGGAACACTGATAAGAATTTGTCGTGAATCAGATAATCATCAAGTGGAAAAGCCAAAGGAGGGAAGATCTATTCCTTTAAATAAGTATAATTTACCAGGGTAATGTGCCTGTGAATAAGGCAAGTGCAATACCAGGAGTGTTGGGCGAGCAGAGATAGGAAATATTAATGATACTGTGTAAGGGGGTTAGTTTTCATCTGGAACACTGTGCACTTCTTGTCTTTTAGTTTCAAGAAAAAGGAACCTAAATGAGCTAAAAAAAGCTGGGGCTGTGTAGTTTCAGCAAAAGGAGGGCTCAAGGGGACAATGTGTGAGTGGCTCTGTTGAAGGATACCATGAAAAGAAACAGTATGGACTAAGATTTAAGATGAAGGACACTACTGGGAGAAAATTAATTCAGGTATGAATTGATTAGGAATAAATACAATCCCCAAACCACCAAATTTCTGCCTGGGGTTCTGAAACAGCCCTTAAGGAAGTGCTGGGACAAAAATAACCCTCAGTTTTAATGAGAATCTTCACTGCTTCACAATCAGGATGCAAAGACACATCTGCAATACTGGAGATCTGGTGATAAGAAAAATAAGAGGCTCGTTTTTGGCTTGTATTTCTTCCCTCTTATGTGCATATATAGGCAGGTAGCAATGTCTCTGTGTGGGGCTTTCACTCCCTAAGCCGAGACACAAACTCCTCTCTCCATGGAGCACAAACAAGAATAGAAAGTCCACTATTAAGAACACAAGTACTGTTTCATTTTTCATAAAATGATGGAGTGATACTGCAACCAGGGAAAAAAAAAAAAAAAGGAACAAAAACCACCCTCAACTTCAGATCTCCCAAGAATGACATTAAAAAGTTAAGCAGCACTTAGTCTTCTTTAGGATGTCATTTCTGTTCAGTGTAACTGTAAGATGCCTAATGCAGATGGATGGGCAAGGCAGACTTTGTGAAGACAAGGTTTCCTTCTTTACATCCAATCTAAAAGCTTTTAAAATCTTTCTGTCAGGAACAATTTGACTGCATATCAATTGCATCCCCCTACTACTGCGAAACTTTTAATAAGAGAATATCGTGGGGAAGGGAAAAAAAAACCCACATTTTGATAACTCTGACAGTAAAATGAAACACTGTCAATCTCATCGGCTGGAAAGCTGGGGCTGCACATTAATCTCACTTTGCTCATTAAGGTTCTCATTCAATTAAAAAAAAAAACAAACAGCTGGGATACATCTGAGCAATGCCACACTTTGGTGCTGCCAGAGAGTTCATTTCTGCTGTTTCTCCGTTGACCTCATGAAGAACACCCATGTTTTTTCAGGGCATTCACATGGTTTATAATACAAATCAATCAACAAAATAAAACCTGCTTACCTACACCCTCAGTACAAAGGATGGGCAGTGCCTGTGTGTAAGAAATGAGTCAGTCATTTTCCTGTTATTTTCAAGAGAGTCTGAGGTTTTATACAATTCGTTAAACATAGAATTTCTATAGATAAAACCACTGACTCTGCTTTGAAAAGGAAAGATCTGGAATAGATATTTCTTCTTTCTCAAAGTGAAGATGAAGAGATAAAAAGTTCACCATTTAGCCTGGAGTTCTTGAAGGAAAGGGAAAAAAAATCAGTTTTATCCACAAAAATATATATTCGTCAACATATTAAAAGGGGAATAATCGAATTGCCTTCCATATGTACCTACGAGAACTATCAAACTGATCCTCAGGGTGAGAGGCACCATTTCCCAAATGCTGATATTCTGTGTCCCTGTAAAATTATAATTCTCCTCAGATCGTCTCCATTTAGTTCATAGTTTTCATAATGGCTCTAATAAATAGCAATAATGGTGGGTATTTCCAAAGGACAAACTGGTGGCTTTACTCCCATTTCCCAATACAGCCTAAGCAAAAGCAAAAATAAAATAAATGATAGACATGCAGGGAAGACTGAGAGCAGCTCCATTAAAGTCAATAGTTATACATAAAAATACATAAAACAGGGAAAGAAGAATAACAAATGTCTTTAGATAAAGTATGAGAGCCACAGTCTGAACCCTCAGCAGAGATAAACCTGCAAAGAGGAGTTACCCAGGAGAGCCAATTTTTAACTTGCCATTTCAGGCCAAAGGAGGAAAGAATAAAAATTTCATAGCATCAGCATTGTCTGAAGAACTCTTTTGTGCTTAAACAGCGTGTCCTGAATGATTTTAAAACTCAAAGTATGGAAATTAGCATCACAATCCATTGCACCGACTACTTTTGTGTGTGATTGGAGGTTGTTATTTAGGAGACCCATCAATTTGGCATCTTCAGTGACCAAAGCATTGCTTTAAAAATAAAAAAAAGGTCTCATTAGTCAAAGTATTTGCATTATTTTCAAAGGCTTTAAAAAGTGTGATTCTTTTTCATGATTTAAAAAACCATAAGTATCTCCGATTTTACCCCTGGATCAACTCGATTTAGTTGGGGAGGGGGGGGAACCAAAATGTTTTCTTTTGTCAAGACTTTATAACAAGGTTTATTTTAAAGAGGGTTTACGGAAATGTGGTTTAACCCCTGCCTGCAACTGAAAACCACGGGGGTGCTCAACCACTGCCACTGCCCCTGCCCTCGTGGGGAAAAGAATCACAAAAAGGTGAGATGAAAACAGCTGAATAACTGAACTATAACAACAACAACAACTAAAAATAATAATAAATTATGATTATAACAATAACAATGATGATGATTGATGATGATAATGAAAAGAGAGAGGCACAAACCCAAGAAACACAAATGATGATGCACAGTGCAATTGCACACCACCCATTGACTGATGCCCAGCCAACCCCCAGGCAGAGATCAGCCCCTCCCAGACAATTCCCCCTGGTTGACATACTGGGAATAATGCTCAATGGTTTGGAATATCCTTGTTATGGCTGTGTTCCCTCCTGATTTGTCATGCCCCTGGTCAGTGGCAAAGTACAGGAAACTGAAAAATCCGTGATTTAGGGTAAGTGACAACTAAAACACCAGTGTGTTATCAACATTATTCTCACCCTGAATCCAAAACATGGCAATGTGCTCGCTACCAGGATGAAAATTAACTCTTATCCCAGTCAAAATTAGGATGGGAAATAAAATAAACTCATAAACAATTAAGATTAGCTAGAGCCATCTATGCTGTTCTAAACTGCTGATAAATGAGGCATCAATGACACTTCTAAAACACATATTTTGACACAGCCTTCCCCTTTCCCAGCACAGAGTTTATTCAAGAGCACCTCGTCTGCTGATCAGGAAAGCTGGGCTGGAGGAAGTGATGTACAAGGAAAGAGCAAACAAGGAGACTGATTCCAAAAGTTCTTATTTAAAGGTTGCATTATGCCTTTTTAATCTTGTCTCCTTGTCTGCTTAAACAGTTGCGACATTCTACCTTAGTGTTTTGTGTTCTTCAGAAAAAAAAACAAAGTTTGGTAGATCAGAAACCTCCTGAAACATCTCATTATGTTCCACCCAATGAGAATCATCCTCATACAGCTCTTGCCAGCTCAGTATCTTCTCAATTTTACAGCCTTACATTGACAGAGAGGGAGATTCCTCTAACACAGACACAATATGCCTGTATTACAGCTGGCTGTCAGAAATACCTTTACAGTCAAACTTTTAGGTCACAACACTTGGCTTTCTAAAGAAAAGTAAAGAGAATTTTTATACCCTTCAGCAAACTTAGTTTCTTGTTTGCCTAGAGTGAACCATAGCAAGAATCATTTCAGGGGAGATGGGTTTACCCAGAATGACTTCTAGAGACACACCTCCATGAACACAGTGGGAATGTCCTTCCCGTCCCTTTGGTTTCAGAGCTAGGACAGCCTCAGGAGCAGCACATTCATCACAGAACTAGCATAGGGCTTCAGACATTAAGGAGAAAGTGAACAGATTTTTACTACCGTGACATTATTGCCAGATACTACAAGGAATAAATACCCTGATAAAGTGAGTTTGAAAACAAAAATGATTACACATTTTAAGGATTTTCTTTTTTTTAAGACCAAAGTCTTGCAAGCAATACAAATTCTTTTTGCTGGGGAAAAGCCAGTTTAGCAAAGGAACTTTTTGCTGCATTGTCTCTTCTCTCCAGCTCCCTGCGTAAGAGCTCAGGTTTCTTCTCTCTCCTCAATCCCTCCCTGCTTCACCTTCTCTCAGTCATCAATGAGCTGACCAGTAAAAGGGACATTCTCCACTGGCAAATCCCTTCTGTAGTGGATCACTTACACCACAGAATCACAGAATCACAGCATTAGTAAGGTTGGAAAAGACCACAGAGATCACTGAGTCCACCACATCACCCCAAGCAAATTCTTGGAAGTACAGCTCAAGTTACAGGCATCCTATTCCCAGTTCTAACATTCACCTTTGAGCGATGCAGCACAGGTCGTCTCACCATTCTGCCCTTCTGTTTTCCATCGAAAATTGTGAAACAAATGCTCGATCTTTTATAAAGCAATTTGAAGTCTACAGCTGAAATGAGGTATTATTATTATTGTTGTTGCTGTTATTTTATTATTTTTCTTTTTCATCATTGATCCCTCAGATTTTCTGATTCAGTTTTGGTCCACTCTTCATGCTAAATGTGTTGGTGGAGGAGGAGGGAGTGAAACGGGTTTGGCAGCATGCTGAGTTACAGTCTGTCTCACAGAGAAAGGTGTATATTCAATTCCAGGATCCAAGAAACTCAAGCAGTGGTTACATGGTGAACCCAATCAGTTTAACAAATATATTCAAGCTTTATGGTGCTGCGGATGCTCATCAAAGAGTTGTTTGCTTTAAGATAAGATTTATTTAAATAATACATATACCAAATCAATAAAGCACCACCTCTTGCTGCCTATTTTACACAGCTCTCACCTAGCAGTTCAAAATATTCAATAGATTTATAATGAGCTTCACTGTCCCCAGCTGCAGTCAGGTTTTACATCTTTTCACACCTAATCCTCACCATCTGCACATTCCAGATTAGACATGATTCCTAGTGGACCTCGCAAAGCCTGAGCATCCGGCTCAGTGGTTCAGACAAATTTCTCTGATCACTCAAACCACACCCCACACACCCACAATCATCTCACAGCATTGCAGGGAGACTCACTGAGTCACAGAAACACATTAATATTACTTTGCAATTATTCAGCACCTGCGAGAATTGTACTTTTAAATTACTCCCAAACTATTCACACATCGATGCTACAGGTTTTCGGGTATTTAAAAAATTAATAACTGAATTTTGTGTCTGTTTAGCATCGTATTAACACAGGCCTGGCCTCATTATACCAGTTGTAGAATTTAAAATGGAAGTGTGATTGTTCAAAACAATCTGCACACAAAATGTACAGAAGTACCTTTTAAAGGTCAGTTCTAACATGCTCATTACGGTTTTGGCATTTTGGATTTTTTTCTTGCAATTACTCGAACTCTTAGTCCCAGAGCTATTTGCACAGAAAAACATGCAACATGGGGAGACAACTCCAAATGCTTCAGTAAGTGGGTTCAGTGTAATTCACCTTTCACATCATTCAAAGATATTTCTACAGCTTTCATTAATATTGCAAAGTTAGAGGCAACAGTCTTGGCTGCAAGGCCTTTGAAGTCACCATTAACTCTGGCTGCAAAATCAAACCTTAGGCTGACATATCAGCAAGTTGTTTGGGCGGGATGGTTGGAGTTATTTTTGTAAGGAATAGATTCTGAAGTTCTTTAGAGACCGTGAGAATTAAAACCTGAAGGATGCAGCCCAGCACTACCAGCCATGTGATCCACACAACAGCCCAATTATGCAGCTACTTTGGCACGTAGCAATTTAAGAAAGAGAAACCTGGGGTTACCAAATCAGTGTGTGTGTTCTGGTTTAATTGAACACGTACAATTCAACTGAAGAGGACATGAAACAATGGTGACATTGCTCCAAACCAAGGGAGTGACATAAATGGAGATTCCTAGCACACAGCCTCTGTAACTATGACAGAAGCAGCACATCCCCTAAATTCATGGCATGCTCCACATCCCAGATGCTTTGGACGGGGAGAAGGGTTTTACCGACTGGTCTGCACACAGGATCAAACAAAGTGGTCACACAAACTCAGGGCTTAAAGAGCTTGGAGCTGGTCCAATAAGCAGTTAATGTACAGGTGTATGTGCATATGGATCTGAGGGTTGAAAACACTCCTGCATCCTCTCCTAAGATGCCCTTTGAAGTCTTCCGTCTTTGTCACCTTTTACTGCTTCACCGGAGTCCCTGGTGCACCTTGAAATGGAGTTAGAATGCACCCTGTGTCTTCAGAACAAGGTAGTAGTTAAATAAAGAATGAAATGGTGATTAAAGGAAAAGCCTATGGGAGTTTGCTCAATCACGATGTAAACCAAGCAATATTTTAATTTAATATCACAATTCTTTTGCTCTCTAAAAATTCTGGCTCCCAAAGAAGTTTCAGTCTCTGGAAGAGAAGTACTAATTTTGTCCTAATGCATTTTCCTTGTTACTTTCCAAATAATGAATAGTTTTAAACAAGAGAGAAAAAGAAAGTTACAATTTCTGCCCTGGAAAAACACCTCTATTTCTGGAAAAGCAATGAGCACGACTATCTTCTATTGAAGCACGAGAATAATAGTTGTTAATGATGGGACTTCTGCTAATTTCATAAGCCTTTCTCCCAGCTGAATGAACCAGGCTTTATTCAATGAGCCTCAATGAATTCCAACATTTGAACACCACACAGTAGCATCACTGCACCAGCATCACACAGCACATCTAAAAAGTGCAAATACATATATTTTAGCTCACTGCTAGATAATGGAGTAGCTATATTTGCACTCCTCTGCAGCAAACACCCTTTAAAATAAAATTAGCCTTTAGAAAGAATATTTCAATAGAATCTGTGAACCCCTACATCTTGGGGAAATACAACAGAAAGTCTGCAATACTATGTCCTGTAACTCCAATTTCTTGCCTTCAGTGATTTTTTCCATGGATTTCCCAATCCCTAATTTTAGAAAACAATTGTCTCACTCACCAGTTTCTTGAATAGACGTGTCATTCCTAGGAACAGAAAATACAGATGCCAACCCCCCGCCATGTACCAGAGTTGCTCTCTCTTAGGAGTAAACATAAGAAAGAAATGAGCACTGGTGCAAAATTCCTGGTTCACAGATATGAAATTAATAGGAATTGTTGCAGGAAGAGGGAGTCTTGCTCTTCTTTGACCTGCACAAAATGGGTCAGTTTATGAAGTCTATGTGCATCTGTTCAGTACCTGTTCTGCAACATTCACAGGTTATTCTGAGTTGGAAGGGACCCACAGGATCATCTAGTCTAACTCCCAAGCGAACGCCCACCCAGGGATCGAACTCACAACCATGGGACCATGGGCACCACGCTCCATCCATCTGAGCCTCCCATCGTGTAGGCCATATCACTGAGTTCCTCATCCANAGGAACTTCCTAAGAACATTCAGGAGATGGGGAAGGGGAATCAATCTGGAAATAAGATCAGAAGGGATGAAGGGCAATTGGGTGGCTAGCGTGAGTGGTACCAGAGAGGGCTGGTTAAAAGAGGTGGAAACTTGCAGCTGATGAGAAGTGAACGAGACAGACGTTCTGCTGGGATGGCAGCATATGACAGTGTAATTAAATATTTACCATAACGAGTAGCCACAAGGGAGTGTCCATATGCAAAACCTTTATTTCCTCCTGACTACTTGGCCTTGCAACCCTCACAGTGCTCTTTTAACAGCATGTGTGTGAGTGTTAAATGTAATTATACACTCACACACTTCACACCACACGCCACTTTTCATATGCTGATATGAACATTCCTTACAAATTAATTAAGCCTAACAAGACACTCATAATTATACTGTTAAGGTTTATTATTTCTCTTTAACTATTGAGAAACAGACCTAGGGAGACTAAGGGCCTTATCTAAGTAAATGAATCTCTGAATTACAGAGGGAACACAGTCCAAGGGACCTGATTCCCAAACAAATGTCAACTTAAGCACTGAAGGCTCTGTGCATGGGCATTAAACAAATTGTCTGTGTTTAGTTGACAATGTGTCCTTTTCCCAGTGAAAAATTGATTCTGGAGTTAGATACTAACAGTAACAGTTATGAATCGTCCCCTTAAAAATCAAATCAATCCAACATCTCTGTGAACTCTTAATTTTGAGTGTTTGCTTTCAGACGACTTTCAGCAAAACACGGTCCATTTATGTCTTCATTTTTTAAATGAAAACTGTAAGTAACACAAGTTGCAGGAGTGCAGAGGATTTGAAAGATGATTAGTCTAATCCAAAGAGGAATTTCCTATATTCCTAACGGAAATAAGATATCT
This sequence comes from Pitta sordida, assembly GCA_013390025.1. Classification (NCBI taxonomy): domain Eukaryota; kingdom Metazoa; phylum Chordata; class Aves; order Passeriformes; family Pittidae; genus Pitta; species Pitta sordida. The sequence continues at coordinate 185,618 of WEKX01006796.1, forward strand.
AACAAACTACAGTCAAAACAATAAATAAAACTAATGACCTACTAACCTCAAATGACATTTGAAATTTTTTTCCTCTCTGTTTAATTGTATAATCACTGAAAACCTGCAATTTAAGATCATCTGCATCCAGCTCCTTATAAAATTTCTGCATTTGGGTGAGCTCTCTGGTCCTTGGGACACAGACTGTCACAGAACATGTCACCTTACCTTTGCATACCACTCAAACCTGGAAGGAAAGCAGGCAGTTGTCTTTTTAGGCTTTAAATCCCCCATTATTGATCCATGGACCATTAACACATTTCATGGTTGGTCTGTTCCGTAAAAACAGCAACTACAGTGTGCCCAAGTGTCACTTTTTAAAGAAACAACAAAGCACAAACAAAGCAGGACGAACCTCAGCATACAGCTGTGTTCCAGACACACTCCTGGAAAAGGTCAAGACTGTCAACTTCCACTTAGGAAAAGCCAAAGGAGGTGATTCCCCACCCAGTTTGTCTCAGGTCTTGGCCAGTCCTGGGCAATCCTAAAGCTGCAATTTCACTGAGGTCTTCTCTTTCTCTCTCCCACACCTCTACAATTTTCCAGGGCACAAAAGCCCTTCATGTTGGTTTTCTCAATCCTCCACCTTCTGCCAAGCAGGTGACTGCTCACAGACTCTTTGTCCTGTATCACTATTTCTGGCATGAAGACCTAACATGATAAAACGTACAATCAACACCTGTATCAACCATTCCAAAAAGAGAAATTTCAATTTATACACTGAGCAGCAATATCAGCAAACTTTTTCCTTGTCTTTATTTTTCGTCCATTTGGTATAATGAGCCTGTTTTTTTCCTGCTGCCAAAGAAGTAGCAGAAGGCACTCCAGAGCTACTCTGTTGCTTTCTTCTTCCCCATTTATCTTTGGTTGTGACTTTGGCTGCCCTGCTGGAATTACTCTCAAACCAGCCTGGCTGGAGATAAAAACATATGGGAACTTAAGAACAACCTTAACCAGCAGTACCAGGAAAGAGAAAAATTTTGACAAAGTGCAAGTACAGCAACACCTTGTCAAACACAACAGATGATGAGCTGGCAATCAGTCTTTAACCCACCTGAACCAAAACAGAGATGAAAGGTGGACAAACACTAGTTAGGTATTACAAAGAATTCAAAACGTCAGTCACATTGGAAGGTTTCAAGAGACGATGCCTTTTCCCACTCCTAGAAATGAGAGACAAAAATGAAATATCCACAAGAAGGATTTAATTTACTCATCTCTGCTACCTCTGGTTTGAAAAGGAATACCTGGAAGTGCTCTAGTTTCTCTCCTGATCTATACAGTCCCTTGGAAAGTCTTACTGTGGAAAAGCACAACCAAAGAGTATCTTTCTTCTCTGCCTGATAATAACCTCAGTTCTGAGCAATATTCTTTGCATTGAATTTTTTCCCCTCATACTTAAAACAGAAAATTGCCAAGAGTTTAAGATTTACAAACAATGTGGGTGACATTCTTCTAACCTTTATGTCACTCTTTCCTTTCATCCTCCCGCCGAATTCGTCTTTTTCTAACTTACTTCGTTTATTTGCATCATCTACATTCCTTTTATACATCCACCCTCCTTTGCTTACAGAGTCACAGAATATTCTGAATTGGAAGGGACCCACAAGGATCATGAAGTCCAACTCTTAAACGGCACCACTGCCTCCCTGGTGGGTTTCTCCCTTCTTTTACCTTCTCTAGTAAACCCCTCTCACTCTCTCTATGAATCCTTTCTCTCCCACCAGGCAGATGTTTGCACTGTGCAGAGGGAGGGCCCAAACCTCTTGGGCTATTTTATCAAGAACATGAAGCGAACGAGAAAAAACATGAGAGAGAACAAAAAAAAAACCCAAAACATGAGAAATACATGAGAGAGAGAACAATAACAAGACTTCAGGAAAAAAATAGAATACAATGTTTTCAAGGTGAAGAATGATGCTTACACCAAGATAAAAAGAACAGTAAATCACAGAACTGTAGATCCTCCTGTGGTGGAATTAATGTTGGAAAATAAACCCTTGAATTTCCCAAACAAATAGACAAACTAAAGACCCTACAAGATTTATTTTTTTTTTAATTGTGGACCAAAATAGAGTAGGAAAATATAATGGGGAAGAGGATTTACGTGCTGCCAGATTTTCAAGACAACCCTTCATTCCATGATCTAGAGCTTTGACAGTCCTTGCTGAAAATTCAAGTTAGACAGATATTTTCTTCTTTCTCTCCAGTTCAGACTGGCCATGAATCACCTGTTCTGCTGCTCCTGGCTGCAAGATGCTGTTCACAATTTGACATTCTTCCCACTGTGCACTAACCACAGAATTCCAGTTCTTGCTCCTACTGATTGCAAGTGGGGCATAGGGATCTCTCAGATAAAACTACTTATTATGGTACCACAACACATTTATGCCTTGGTGGCCAGCACTACCTCCCCGGAAATAAACACCTCAGGAATAAGCAGCTCTGACACAGAACATGAAACTCTGGGATGGACCTAAAACACAGAATTGTCTCCCGGTGGATTCATAGTTCTATCAAAAATCTTGTGTTCTGAACAAGAGACCAGATCCAACAAGTAATTTCAGTACATCTAATTCTTATTTACTTATCTACTTCCGTTTGCTTTGTTCAACTTTGCGAACATATGTCCCAATTCCTGTATTATGTTTTACTTAAAGAAATTCCTAGGAAACCTTGATACTGGACTGCAGCAGCAACAACTTTCAGCTCATCTGCACTGACCAGCTAGGTTCATCCTCCAGTTATCACTGATGACCACCTTGCTTTATAAAAGATCAAAGGTTGGGAAGGCACAAGAAATAAATACACCTGGAGATGTAAAAAAACCTGAATGAGAGACACTGAAAAGCAGATGAAAACCAACCAACCAAAAACCTTGACACATTGGGGTGTTTTTTCTGTCTCATGTATGGCTTAAAAAAGTGAAGACAATCAAGAAAATACTAAAAATATCCTGTTCATGAAAAAAGAGGAAATATGCATGTGAACCACAGAGTTAACAGTGGCTGTCCTTCCCTCTTTATATTTCCAAATAAATCAGAACTCAGGGGAGATTTAGCTGTGATTTTTTTTCCCCCTAGTTTCCACCCTAACTTCTAATTAAAAGTCAGACTAAAAAAACCCTAATTCACTGATAACATGGCAGTGGGGCTGGTAGTTACCAGAATAAGTCTGCTAAATATGGATACTAAATTAAATGCTAAGGCATAAAAATAGAGCTATTTATCAGCCTACTTTTACTTTCCCATTCACACATCCTATATATACATATATACTTTTTCTCTTTTCGGGGCAGGGGGTTATACTTTGGAATTCTAATTCCCATTCTAAGAACCACGAATTTTTTCTGAGTACAGCTCAGTGCTAAAGAGCAGAAAAGTTACACTATCATTCCACAAGCTGATTCAACATGACATCATTTAAAACAACAAAAATCAGGACCTGGAAGTCTGTCTAAAATAACAACATCACAGTACCAAAGGAAACTTGTTCACCATCCTTTTATACTAAGATTGTCCCACAAGGAACCTCATTTCTCTTTCCCAGAGGCAGATTCCCAAGTGCTGATGCCAGAGCCCTCGCACTGCAGACACCACACTCATACCACAGCCTCACATTGACATTAATGGGTTTTCTTCAACACATGATGGAGCAAACGCCTCATTTCTCCCCATCATCTCTCAAAAAGATGCTGAGTGTTTTTACTCAGCCGTGACAATGCCACCACGTGTGACAGCTTTCTCACAGTTCTGACGGGAACAGGAAAAATTTCCACAGTCTGGAGAAAGCAACGGCTTTCTGTGTGCAGGGAAAGGAACCTGACAACTAACCAGCAAAACATTGTTATTTCACACACAGGAAACTGAGGATCAGACTCATGACTTTGCTAAAGTCACAGCAGAGACCAACAAACAGGGCCAGCAGGGACGTTCTACCACCGCTGCTTCAAGTCCTGCTAAACAGCCACTGACCTTCACCTCTCTGTAGCAATGTAAAAGCTGCTTATTCCACAGAGAACTGGGAATAAACCACCTGTAAGAAGACTTTAGGACACATGGGATGTTGTAACCCACCCTATTCTTGACATTCCCAAGGGCCCACACCTGCTGGGCCAGGCACAGTTTATGCTGCCAGGAAGGAAATTAAAGGCTTTGACACCAACATGAGACCAGAATTCCTGATGACATGACTACTTATTACAATTCTGGATTTCAGGAGAGGACTCTGCCCTGGAACACACACTCCTACTCCATCCACGAGGCTCCCTTTTCTCTTCACATGCCACAGCCACAGAATTCATAAGAAACACCTTCAAACTGCAAAATTCAGAAGAGATTTACCTATCAAACAAGGACATGGTAGCTTCTTTTATTAATTAAAACCCATTAAAATGCAGGTATTATTGAGCAGCCTGGTCTAGGGGAAGGTGTTCCTGCCCATGGCAGTGGGGCTGGAATGAGATGATCTTCAAGGTCCCTTCCAACTTGAACCATCCCATGATTCTACGATGATTATTTACCCATATCTATTATTATCTATTATATCTATTACCTATGCCTACTCTCTCACAACTAGAAGTGCATTCTAGTGCATAAGAGCAAAGGCTCATTTTCACACTGCTTGTCGTGCCTTTACTTAGGAAATTTGCATGAAACTTTCAGATGACACAATACATATGCACAGACACCAACATATTTTTTTTACCCCATTCCTGCTGTTGTTTAGTGAAATGGTGGCATCTATTACAAATCAGCAATACTGCAGAATGTTACAACTCTACTACTAAGAGCAAAAATGTGAAGAAATTATTCTAAATGCAGAAGATTGTGCAAGTGGTTTTTTTTTAATTGCTGCCACCTTCCACGCATGTGCTTCAGGCTGTACCAAAAACCAAGGGCAGAACCTCACCGGTTACTCATTAAGCCAATTTTCTTACACACAATAAGCTATTAAGGACATAATGAATATCCTATAAAAGCAATTTGAGAAAATAGAAGAGATAGATACCACAGTCAAGCCCTTTACTGAGTACATTAAGCTTGTTTTCTACTTCATGTAGTATCCACAATTTTCTATTTTTCCTCCACATTGAACTTTATAAGCAAGCCAGAGGATTTATTCTGACTTCACTCTCTCTCCATACCAGAAGACAGAAAAATAGGAGCATGTGCTGCAGCACATTCTCGTCTTACAAACAAATTTCTGGCAACTTCAGGAATAATATAGCTTCTCACAGCATTCACTTAACCTCTTGGGCAAAACTGTATTTCTAAGTATAACTCCATGAATTTGTAGACAAGAAGCAGGCAGTATAATTTAGTGTTGGCTTTTAAACACACAAAAAAATGTTTTATTGGGCCGACGTTGCTTTCAGCACTAACTCTCTGAAGTGCTCAGCAATTCAGAGAGAAAAAAATGAGAGAATGCTGGAATTCATTTACTCCACAACCATACATGGGCTTCAGGTCTATAAACAGAGTATGAAGTTGAGGTTCTTTCAATTCAGTCATACAATTATGTTCCATTTTTGTTAAACTGCAGAAATGGTTTTGTTGGTGGGTGCTTTTGTCTTCTTCTCAATCCTCTTGGCTCACAGGAAAAGAGAGTTCATGTGAGACATGAGTTACATGCCCCAAACAAACATTTATTGCAATAAATATAATGCAGCTTTTGTTTAAGAGCCTTAACAATTGGGTGGCACGAGTTACAGTTAAAAACTCAACACTCAACGTTCCTGCAGGATAACAAAGAAGCCCTGCCCACTTCTTCAGGTTTCAGGTACTATTTTAGAGACATGGATTTCTGTCTCAGAAAGCTTTACCTTCTGTTGGCATGCATAGAATCCTCATGTCACAGAATGGTTTGGGATAGAAGAGACTTTCAAAGGCCATCCAGTCCATGGGCAGGGACACCTTCCACTATCCCAAGTTGCTCCAACCTGGCTTTGGACACTTCCAGGGTTGGGGCAGCCACAGCTTCTCTGAGCAACCTGTGCCAGGACCAGCTCACAGTGTTCTGTGAATTCTTCCTCAAATCTCTCATATGTCAGGGGTTATTTTGATTTTTGGTATTTTTTAAGAAGGGGCTGCAAAATTCATGCACCTGAATAAGGTCAAAGAGGTGCAAAGAGACTCATATGCAAAGGTGATCACTGCAATATGGGAGTGAAGACCAAACATTTCTCTGGCACTGCCTGGATGAATTCACATCTCTTCAGTGGCTTTTCCTGTGCTACATTTTCTGATATCAATAACAATTTAACCTACACTAACAGGTGACTGTCAACTGATGTTACAGCATTCAGGGAGGAATAAAGTGATGGCTCCTCTAAGTCTTTTCCTCTAAGGCAGAACCCTAAATCTAATTATAGCAATGTAACATAAAAGGCCATGGGATCTACCCTACTTCTAAAGCCAGGTAATTTCAAAGTATCCCCTCCCTTTATCTTTTGTTTTAACCTCTCGCTTTCTCTTTCGTTTTAATTCAAGTTTGTTTTGCTTGGGCGTTTTGAAATTGATTTTAAAAAACTTAGCTAGGAGAATTAGGGAAGGATTAGCCAGCCAGTATTAAACATGAGTGAATAGAGACTTTTTGTACAATCCAATATCAATAATCAGCAATTTGGACCAACTTCATCAGATCATGCATTTTTATCATTTATTTAGTTCAAACTCAACATCTGATGCATGGCTGCCTTTGATTCAGAGTGACAAGAAAAAAGTTTACTGTTAAAGATTAATCATGTTCTTCTGTTCCCACTCTCCTTCTGCTCTTAGATTTAGGAGGCTGTACTAAACTGTAGTTTTATTTTCACATTTTGAAAAAAATCTGGTTTAGATTCCATTTATTTGTAATTTATTCTTCCACATTTCTTACTTCATAGTAAGTAATGTAATTAATGCAAGTAATAAACATCCATTTCATTCATTATTTTTGTACTTGATTAATAAACAGTGCCTACACTCACAAAGTCCTTCTGTTTATCCATGATTCTAAAATGTGTATTTTGTCTTTTCCTTCTTTGTTCTTCTCACCTTTAAAACATCCTTATGGTCACTGTCTCTCAATTGAGTGTCACTTGGAAAAAATTCTCACCCCTGCATTCCTGTTTTTGGTACAAGGAGCTTTGTTACTTATTTTTTCCAGGTATTTTAAGGCACAGCTCCAACCGTCACCATGCTGTAAAAAATGCACGTGGATGTACTCCCCACCACTCACTCAAGGGTTCTGACAATGAGATATGGTATTTTCCTCTTGATCACACAAGATTTTGATCTTCAGACCAGTTATAAGGAAGGCATTTTTTTAAGAATAAGGGTTGTGAAACACTGGTACAGGTTGTCCAAAGAAGTTGCACCTCCCCATCCTTGGAAGAGTCCAAGGCCAGGTTGGACAGGGCTTGGAACAACCTGGGATAGTGGAAGGTATCCCTGCCCATGGCAGGGGGTGGGACTGGATGGTCTTTAAGGTTCCTTCCAACCTAAACCATTCCTTGATTCTATGATTTTCTCCTTTACTCTTGATGTGAATCTTCATTTTTCATAAAACCTACTGTCTCTGGAGCAAAGGCCAGCCGTTCCAAAACTCACCATATATTTATCAAATCATATCCACTAGTAATAACAAGAAAGGACATAAACCCTACTTTTTTCTTCAATATATCTCATCCATTTCTTCTCCTAAGCTTAACAAAGCCATACTTTCATGGTAAGTAGCAATACTTCCCACATGACTGCCATCAACGTCTACAGAATTCTGACTTTTATTTTAAATTATATTAAAAAGATGCCCTGTCATTTATGGTTGCAAAGATAACTGCTGAGACATGAAAGCAAGAATATCAATGCCATGGCTGACTCCTAAGCCTGGCAGCTTCAGTGCTTCTGCTGCTGCTCAGAACCAGGTGCCAAGCACCCATGGTGAGATTAAAAAAGAAATAAATGAAAGTAATCAAAATGCATAAGCAGCTTTTCTCACTTTTTTGGACTGACTCCTCCCTACTTGGTGTTGCTCCAACAAACTTCCAGGAAAACTCCTTTCCTTTCTGCTTGTCAGATATGGCAGGTTTTGATGATAAAAAGAGACAATTAGGAAGAACTGGAATTGAAAAGCATCCCTCATTCTAAAGGCAAGCACGGGGTCCTGCACAGAGGAGAGGGGAGATAAAGGTTGGATTACAGGGGAGGAAGGCAGGGGACGATGGATTGCCCAGTCTCACTTCTGTGTTCACTCTGCTCTTACAAAGGATTTTTAGCCTTTCCAGATTTTCCCCAGGAGAAGCCCATTGCCCCACAGGTGTTTTTGTGCAGGTCCCCCTGAACCCAGGGATGAGAACACATTTGTGCAGCCTCCACATCTGCCTCTGCAGTCCCCTCTCTGCTGAAGGATGCGACGGCTGGGACACCAAATGGTGGATCCCTCAGTGATGACCAAATCTGCCCCACTCCAAAAGTTGCAACTCATCTGAATCCAAGACTTTAATCCAATTCTAAACCCATTTATTGGCATTAAAAAAAAAAAAAAAGCCCCATTCTCTTTCCACACAGAGGTAATCCAATACCTCAGCTGTGTTGCTGCTGATGGGTTTTACCTGATTCAATTACAGCTGGGAGGACAAACACATTGGCGAGCTGGGAGTGCTGAACCAGTGCAACACCATGAAAATAATGTGCAGCAGCAAAATCCTCACAGGCAAGGGGTTAACTGCAATACTAGAATGAAACCCATAAAACTAATCACTACTTGCTGTCAATTATCTGAAAATATGTAGATAAACAAAGCAAATGGATGTCTTAATTCCATTTCAGTAAACTAAATACTTAATGCCACACGTCACCAGTAATTAGACAAGTCAGCTGTATATTAAGTGAATGAAGTAAATAAAATAGTATAAAATACAATATACTATCTTTAAAGAATAAAGAAACTTCCATTTCTAACTGAAGGAATAGGCATCAGTGGAATTTAAACTCCATTATACAATTCCATCAGCCATTGCAGCAGCCCTACAGAATTAGGATTGACTAATTCTTTCCATGGTAACGACCACTGAATTCAGAGCTGAAGGATGGTGTTTTTATGGACGGCTGGCCACTTTTAATTCCTTTATAGCACATTAAAATGTCGTCAGTCTTTTAGCCATTTTAACCTTGTTTAGCACAAATGGTTGAACTTGAAATTCATTGACTTAAATGGTCCATGGAAGATATCATTAAGAATTGCTGTAGTGGATTTTTTTTTTTTAAACTTGCAATGCATTTAATTATTAATGTCCCTCTATCATTTATGGCCCATTGTTTTCCAGCTTTTCAACATCTTTCACCTTACCTGCTCAAGGAGTTACAGAAGCCATAACAACACACTGCAGATACAAAGACCTTCACTGTTATCACCAGACCTTGTGAGTCCAGAGTGTCTATACTTTGAGTTTTACATCCAAGGTTAAGATCAATAACTACCTGAAGGCAACACCACCATATGCACACAAGACAGGGAGTTCTGAGATGCCACAGGCTCATTCAGCATAGAATGTATTTTTCATGCACATATCCATTATTTCAGCATTTTTTCCTTTAGGATAAGACAGCCTCTGAAAATAATTTTACATATGTTTCTTTGATTTACAGTACAAACTTAGGAATACAGGTTAACCATCTGATTTTCAGGAACAAGAGGGCCTGTAACCTTCACAGGTTATTAATTTTCATAAGTCTGCCTTGAACACCTCTGGTGTTGTCATATTTAAATCTGTGATCTGCAAACGCTGACGTCCTTTTTGCAAAATCCAACAGCAGAGTGACAAGCAGGACTTGACTTTGAATAAAAAAAGGAAAAAATATTTCATAAAACCCACCGCCATTCATCTAGCTAGTACCTCCCTTTTGCTTGTTTATTTGTATTTTATTTTATGCATGCTAAAACAACGACTTCTGTAACACTGCTGAGGGAATCAAGGACAATCTGGCTTCTTCTTCTGTACAAGAAGAGAACTGTAAGAATAAAACACTAAACCCAGATTTACCAATATATCTTTCTTGGGATCATTAGCTATGGCTACTGTTCTGTAAATAAAACTGGGCCAGGTAATCCAACAAACGTTTTCCCTCTGGTTGGTATTTCCCAGCTGCACATCAGAAAGTAAATTCTTTGTTCTTGTTTCAATATAATTTACCTCAGGCTCATGAGAGCAGCCCCAAACCAGCAACAGTGCTCCAAGTGTCACCACCATCATCTCCAACATCCAGGGGGAACAGCTGGAGCCTGGAAGTGGATCCAGAGGGAGCGAAACAGCTGTGCAAGGAATCAATTGAGGTGAAGGAGCAGCCAGATTGAAAACGTCTGTGTGGAAGCTCTGGAGGTGACTGAGAGCCAGGGAGGTTCAGCTTTAAGGGCTCTCATAGAAGGGATCATAACTTTTCCCAGCTTAAATCCCTGCTACATAAATCAATCCAGCATAAAATACTGTCCCTTTGGAAACAACAAAACCCAACAAACCAAAACCCAAAGGATTATACTGGAGGACGAGAAGGGAATGGTAGAGTTAAGACCCCCAAATTCTGCCTACTTATTAAATTAAACCATTTATATGAAAATATGCAATATGAATGTTGAGTAGAAAAAAACGAAGGGTTCATTACACGCATGAATACTAACAAGAAAATAATTCAATTTGTCTATGGGTTTGTGGAGTTTTCTGTGGAAGTGCTGGTTTATAGAGACTTGCACAGCCTGTGAGATTGTGTTAAGATCCAATACATCAGTTACTCCCACATTATCTTTTTTCTTCCCAGGTCTTTGAGGAAAATTCCCTGATAAGATATCAGAAAGCCCGGAGCTCCTGATACCTAAGAATATGTTCGTCCTTTTCCTGGGCATGTTCTCTAATAATCGTAATTACTACAAAATATCAATGTAGCACCTTCGAGTGGAGAATTAAAAGGCACAACTCACATCACCATCTCTGGACATAAAGCAGGATCAGACACGCTGAAAATTCTCTTTTGAACTTTTTAGGTTCTTTATAACAAGTTTGTGATGCTCCTCAATAACCCAAAGAACCAACAGAATCCATTGACTTGTAAAAGTCAAAATCACGTGAATTTGTTAAAAGCAACAAAGGGAGTAAAGACATTTGCAAACACTTTTCATTGCCCATCTCTGCAATTTTATGACTTATGCCTTTCAACAAAGGTATATTTTCTACTGAAAAAAAAGCTGGGATAACAGTAAACTATAAACTCCAGGAAAAACAAACCTGAATCTGCTTCAACTTTCCAAATATGACATTAAGCTGGTGTGAATACACATCTCCGTTGTGAAGAATACAAGTATGGAACCACATTAGAAATGAAGTAATGAAAACATTTGCTGTGTATCCTGATACAAATTTGGGTTTACTTGCCAAAAAAACCCAACCAAACAAAGAAAACAACCCAAAGAAAGTATAACAATACCCAGTTAATAACAGCTCACATTATATACACATAATTTCTATCTCCCCAAGGAAGCAGAGAAATAAAACTTTTCCCCTAACTTTTTAACAAATGCATTTTCGTTTTCAGTCTCATCTTCCTTTACAAGCTGTGATTTAGCTCAGGCTGGGAAAGCATTCGAGGGAAACATCACTTCACACTTGTTCTATGGATATATTTTCTTCCTAAGCACCTCCTGTTGCCTGGGCTGCTCCATGTTTTCACCAAGTCGTGTGAATCTTATTAGAAACTGTTTTCCAAAGAAGCTTTGCAATTCATTGGGCATATTGAAATGCAGGGGAAAAAAAAAAAAGTCTAGTCCTACAGGTTTCTTTCAGAGCTGGGAATACAGAGGCAGCAGCTTTCATGTGTGTATAGATAGATATATATATATATATTTAGGTTTGATAATTCAGTACAAGCAGAACAGAATGTATTTCCTATATAGGAAGTAAAAAAAATCAAAACAAAAGTATGCAATAGCCAAGAACAGTCCTAAAAATTCTACACAGTAACAAAGAGAAACCAAAGCTTTCATAACAAAATAAGGAAAACTTTTCAAGAGTACTTCTTATGCATTCAGTGGCACATTCTTTCCGAGTTACAACAATAATATTAATATCACAAGAATAACTAGGCTTGTTAAGACCATAAATTACAATTTTATTAGAAAATGGGGCTCTAATCTGTCATGTCCTCAGTGAAGAGCAGGTAACTACAGATTTTATTGCTGGGATCTCTTCAGTAAATAGTCCACATTGAATATTCAACACAGAATGACAGTCTGTGATGTAGAGAATAGACTGAGCATTTCCTTCAGTTTTTAATTTCCAAAGTCTCACTGATTTGGGCCATTATTTCTCTGTTACATCCACGTATCTTTCCTGCTTATATTTGGTAACAGAAATGTTATGGATATATTTAGGTTATTATAACACACACACACATACACACATATATATGTAAACTGTCTGCTTAATCATTACTTAACCTAAATGGAATCTCACATCACAGACTATAAAACGTCTTCCCAAGGGGTTTAAAATGTCCCTGCACAATACCCATTATAAACGGAAAATTAATGAGGAAGGTTGCCTAAAGATTGCCTCCAGTTTCCCAGAGACTTGCGATTAACATTTTTAAAGCCCGTGTTGACATGTTGTGGTCTTTAGCAATAAATAAGTCATATTGTTTCTCACAACTGTTATTGAATTATTCTGCTGGGGGTTTTGTCATTTTGAATATTGCTACTGCATCTCACCACACTGCCTGGTACAGTAACCATTACAATTGTGTCACCCTTAGAAAATTCTGTTATTCAAATTAATAGGCCCAGGAACGGCTGCAGATATTGCCCACGAGTGTATGAAAACTAGATTTAGCAGGCCCTGCATGAACTGTGACACAAACGTACATAAACAAATAATAAGAGAAAACGAGTAAATAAATAAGCAAATAGATGTGGGAGTAAATGGCGGGTCCAATCCTCACAGTAAAAATAAATGTCAAACAGCAGAGGGAATAAAGTGTTGGGGTTTTTCTGATACCAGGGGTTCCGGCTCTACAAATGCTGCAAACTGCAGCAGAATAAACTTCAGAAGTCAGTTTGATTCTAAAGCAGGAAGAACAACAGGCACGACGGTCTTCTGCTCAAATTACTGTATGGGCAGTTATAAAGACTAATTGTACTATATTCCTACTTCAGGAAAAATAATACAGCATGACCTCAAAAGAAGTAAGAACCTAAACTCCAATAAGGGACATGAATAACTCCAGAATCGTTTGGAAGCACCCAAAGCTCTTTCCCCTCAGTTGTACTTGTGGAGGTGCCAATGACATCAGGGATTTCCTACGTGCTCAATTCTCCCAGTCCTACAAAAAGTCCAATTTCACTTCACTCTTTTGTATTTCCAAATGGATAAGGGGCAGAAGAGCTGCCATATCACTTGTACTACAAATTACTTACAGTCCAGAAGATTACACTTGAAATATTATTTTAAAACCCAGAAAGCCAAGCTATGAGATCATTAGCTGGTCCCTTTTCCCACTGCACAAACTCCTTGAAAGCGTCTCTGTTTCTCATAACTTCTCACCTAAATTTTCCTGTTGCTGCAGAAACGTGTTTCTCCTGGGGAAATCACATGATACCTCACATTCTTTGGTCAAAACATGAGATAAAGATTATTTTCACTGCCAGTGAGATTACTTGTGGATATATAAATGTTGTGTTTTTAGCTTCAGACATCCAAAACACTAATCAAGTGATCTGATGCAAATCAACAATGACAAATACAAAGGATCATGTTTTCTCCACAAAAAAATTATATAGCACACAGAAAATTCAGCATTACTTAAGGATATCAGAAAACAGAATTTGGGGAATGCCATTTTTCTTATTTCATCAGTACTAACAGGAGTTCTTTAAAGGCAAGAATTACAGAATTTCCTTTCTCTTAATACAGCTCTTAGTCCAAAGTTAACTGTCAGGTTTTGTACATTATAAGGCAACAAGGGTGTTATAATGGAGCCCATTGTGTGTGTGGGAGGGGGAACAGGAGTGTGCTCGGGGCTGAGTATATTTAAAGGAGAGCTGAGAAGTTTTCTGCTGAAAGGCTCTGCTGATAAATCGTGGTTAGGAGAAGAAAATTGGTTATTCAATGAACAAAGTGGTGTGTAATTTATTTTACTTCATTAGATGCTGAATTCTTCAAACACTGCTAGGAATTAGAATGCTTTGAAACTAATTATTGTAAGTACATTTAATCATAGCTTTGAAGTTACTTTCAACATAGCACACTCTTTTTTATTAAATTATATCTTTCTGCCATTCTACTGCAAGTACCCAGTTCAAGGGCAGGAGAGGAGAAAATGTCTCCATCAAATGTTATAAATAAAAACAACAATAATTTTCCTTTTTTTTTTCTGAAGTATTTCCATAATCTCCTATTGCAACAAGTGCACCAGTTCCCACTGAAACTTGAGTCCAAATTTGAATACATAAACATAATTAAACAATTATGTTATTATATATGGTACAAATAATTGCAAGCAGGGAAGTAGAATAGCAGGGAGCACAAAGATGAACTAAAATGCACTTGCAAGGTGCGTGGATTTGTTGGAGCAAAGATTAAAGGAGTTTAATACATTCTCTCATCCTCACATCTTTGTACACACAGTGCTGGTAATTCAAGCTGCCCGTTATGTGATATTTCTCTTTCTCATGATAAATGATGGCTGAAAGGAGCAATTTTGCTTTAAATCTGCTTCCTGCTTGAAAGAAACTTTTGGTTCTCTGATTTAAGCAAGGCAGAGCACCGTGAATCTCCTCCCTAATCCAGAGCTTGGATACAAGCAACTGGAAATTGGATCCCCCTGATGAAAAAACATAAATGTAGCTTCAAGTAGCTTTGCTGATCTCACAGGTTCACAGGTTATTCTGAGTTGGAAGGGACCCACAGGATTATCGAGTCCAACTCCCAAGTAAATGCCCACCCAGTGATCAGATGCACAAATGTAGAACCACAAGCACCATGCTCCATCCATCCAAGCCTCCCACCAGCTAGACCATGTCACTGAGCTCCTCATCCAGTCTCCTCTTAAACACCTCCAGGGATGGCGACTCCACCACCTCCCTGGGCAGACCATTCCAATGAGGGATCATTCTCTCTGTGAGAAACCTCTTCCCGACATCCAGTCTAAACCTCCCCTGGCGTAGCTTTAGGCCATGACCTCTTGTTCTGGTGTCTTCAGCCTGAGAGAAAAGATTCACACCCACCCAACTGCAACCTCCCTTCTCTCACTGATTTCCAGGCACCTTTCCTATTTTCAAACGTGCATCTTGTACTTCAGTGATTTAATTACTGGATTGTAATTGGTTCTAAGATAAAGCTCTAAGTGAAGAAAATATCTTTATACTCTTCTCTTTGAGTATTTTTCTCTTGTTATGTAAAGCACAAATACAATAGCACAGGTATATGCATTACATTGGGTAACTCCAATCCCTGGAAATGTCCAAGGCCAGGTGGAACGGGGCTTGGAGCAACTTGGGATAGTGGAAAGTGTCCCTGTCCATGGCAGGGGATTGGAATTAAATGGGCTTTAAAGTTCCTTCCAACCCAAATCATTCTGTGATTCCATGTTTTCATGTTATCTCACAGACAACGAACAAACTGAAGGAGAGTAAAGAACTTTTCCTTCTGCTCTTTCTTAGGATTATTAACTGTCTGCATAGCTTGTAACAATAAATGTTAAAATTACTTTATGGCAGAAGTAATGTATTTCACAGCCTAATGTTATACAGTTTTCAGTATTTCCATCACTACAACAGGGGCACTTTATTGCATTTGGCTGAAGGGTTGGGAAGGTTAACTGGGTAAGATTTATTTTGTAACTCTGCAGAGAAACTTACACAGCCTTGAATGGCCAAAACAGTCCCACAGACACAGTGAGGCAGAAGTAAAAATCCATTGGCTAATTTGTCTTAGTTTTATAATAATAAATATTAGAACATAATACCCACAAAGGTGTTTATTGTGAATCACCAGAACTAAATCCAAAAGGAAAGAAGTAGGAAACAGCAAAGTGTGACCTGGTGTCAGGAGCTTGTGAGGACAGTTAGAAGTTTCTAGAGAAAAAGTAGGTTAAAGATTAAAATAAGAGCAGTGTCTTAGTTGATCAAATAGGGATGTAGCAGTAAACAAATAATGAGATATCAAAGGGAAATAAAAGAACATGTACTGAATATTATCATCAGCATATAGAGGACAAAAGAATGAGAGAACATCTCTTTCTTCTTCAACTCAAAAGCACAGCATTCAACAAATAATTGCAGCCTATCCTCAAAATGTCACCCAAGTGAAAAAAAAAAACAAAACAACACCTTAATGGCACAAAGTAGTGGTTCTGCTTGTTCTTCTTTCTTTCTTAATGGCATATTCCATCAGATCTGAGTTTGTCAGAAACAGTGACTAGAGGAGGGGGAAAAAAATCTCTTTTGTTATCCTCTACCTCAAACTTCAAAGCAAAGTTTGATATTTACAAATTTACACGGCTTTCGTACTCACACTGCTCAGACCTATCACAAAAACAGCACATCACAGAAACTACAAATATTTGGAGGCATTTAGTTCTATTTTGGCACAATTCGAGGGCCTCAGCGGACACACAGGATATCAGGAGCTGCGGGAAAACAGAAAAACCCAAACATTTTACCTGGTGGCCTCAAGAGAGAAAGACTCATTAAATATTATTAGGTGTCATTTCACACTTCTACTTGGGGACATTCGTTAACTTCGAGGAGTTCAACTCTACTTTTTATACAAGAGATTTACTCAGATGTATCTCACTTCCCTACTCATCCTGGCTTTCCCTGTTAACCTCCATCATCATCTTCAGCCTATCTTTGAACATCCAGACCACCAGGATCTGAATATCTTAATCTGTTTTGCACAAGACACTGATAAATTCTGAGCTTTGCAATCAATAATTTTCCATTTCAAAACTAAGGTGCTGGATAATTTCTAAGTAAACTGAAGGGCTCCTTAATACTTGAGCACCTTGAAGCTGAAGCAGATTCTGTACTGGGGTTTTGTGGCAAGGGTTTGGTAGTGGGGAGGTAAAGGAATGGGTTCTGTGAGAAGCTGTTGGAAGCTTCCCCTCATGTCCACAGAGCCAATTCCAGGTGGCTCCAGGACAGACCCACTGCTGGCCAAGGCTGAGCTCAGCAGTGACAGGATAATTTTAAGAATGGGAAAATTATTGTGAAACTGCCGCAAAATGGAGGAGTGAGTACATTTATTCTTCAGTCCTTATTAACTGTCAGAATAAAATGCAACCGGGAACGTCTCTGCCACAAACATCAAAACCCAACTGCCACGCAAAAAGTATTTTACATGTTGTGGGCCATGTAATTAGGAATATTATTTTAGTAAGATTCCAACTCTTAAGCCTTTGATACTGCAAAGTTCTAAAGAAGTAATACACTGCTTTCATTGTCCCTGCTCTGCCTTAAAAGTAGCAATATTAATGTCAAATATGCCCACTATGTCTATCTGCATTATACTGGTTTCTGATTTATCCCATTTATTTTTTAGTTATCAACATTTTCTTTACATTCTACAAATACATCTCAGAAGTATCAGTTTTAGACCACTTTACTGTAGCAATTATGTATTTCTAAACCACAGTCAGGTCAGCTTTCAGGACTGACTAACTGGAGTCTTGCTATCAAAGAAGTTGTGATCTTGAAATTTAAACACTTCTACACTGGACAACAGAAAAATTCGGATAGAGCTGCAAAACTAGAAATGTGTAAACTGAATGACAATGAACTACCAGGGTCCTAAAACAATTCCAGACACAAAGAGGAAAGGAACATCAGGAAGCTGCACTTCCTTTGGTTGTCATCTACAGACAAATAAATGGCAAACAAAGACTTTTAGCAATTGGTGTAATTTCCAACAATGTGTGTAAAAATTTTTTAAAAACCATATTTTTTTTAAAAACCTATTATTTACCTACTTAGCCTATATGGTGTTTCTTATAATTACTATCAGTAAATCATCATAATCACCATTATTATAACTACTACTAGTAGTTGCCTTCACACATTCAAAATTTTGTACATTATTCTGCTTGGAATTTTCTTTTAAAGTCCTTACTAATTATAAGACTTCAATATTTTGTAGATTCTAAAAATCATCACATTTCATATGTGTACTAATCAGTACAGTTACATCCAGAGGTTAATTTCCCACCATAATTACAACTGGACTGATGGCCTGCTTAAATAATCTTGCAGAGAATTGTCAACACATAAATAAAAATACTAGAAGAGACTCCTAGTGAAAAAAATAATGAAAGAAGAAGAAAGATGTAAAATATTTTAACTCATATTATAGGAGGAATTCACTTTTAATTAAAAAAAAAAAAGGTCATGTACTTTGATATTCAAAGAGTACAAGAGTTCTACAAGACAACATCATGTAGAGCTGCCAGGGCAAAACTCACCACATTAGGAAGCCCGTCAATTCAGTCTCTGTTACTCACATTGGAAAGAAAACCATCTTTAAAATATTAAATAGAGCTGTGAGTTTTAGTCCCACATTAACTTCATGACTGTGACCTTCATAAAAGACTTGGCAATCTCACAGTCGCACAACTCACCCAGGATCCTGGGGAGACCCATTGAAGGTCAGCACTCAATTGCTCTGATTAAATTCAAAACATAAAATCAGATTTTCACCGTGCATTTTCTCATACTTCCATAATCTATATTCTCTTTGGTAATTAAAGAATACAAAAAATGTTTTAAGAGACAGATTATGCTACAGTGAGCACTCCAGGTAGTTTACAATATGGCTTATTTCATAACAGTGATGTTCTGACTCACCATGTAATGACAAGAGAAGGGATATAAAGAACAACCAGCAAAAAAATGATGAAACTTTTCATCCTGCTCCCAATTTATCATCTGGGAGATGGCAAACTGAGCATGACCAGGAAGCTAAAGCAAATTTTTAGAGCGATAATATGGAATCTGACTGCAAAATAGACATTTGTGAGGAATCAGAAAAAACAATATTATTAATAATTCGGCTTTAAAACATCTTATCTCACTTCAGTAGTATGAAAGAAAGGACTGTGGGTATGAGGTGGTGTCCAAACCTACAAATATGTCCAACCTCCATCCTTAGTACCTCAATGGAAGATGCATTTACAGCCTTCTCAAGAACCTTGAAAAACATAAATAATAATGACTCCTGTTACTAACATTTTAAATTACTATGGTCAAGTTTGATAATATAATTGTGCAACAAGTATCACGATTTATGAAGTGTAATGGAACGTTTTCATTCGAATATCTGATTGTAGCTCTGTAAGTATAAGCTACCCAGGGTGAGATCAAAATGAAGACAGCCAGCCATCAAGAAAAATCCAATTTCTCTGCCACAATCATCAAAAAGAAATCAAAGTGAACAAGATCAAGATCATTGGGCAAGAGCCAATAGTTTATAATAGTTTTTATCATGGGATTTTCTTCTAAATAGGGGGAAATCACAAAAAAGCCAATGGCTCCTGCTCACTCTATTTATACTGATCTGTGCTTTCTCAACTCACACATGAAGGAAAAACACACACCCTTCACTGCAGAAAATCACCACTTCGCAGACAGATGAGAGCCTCATATTTCTAGAGAAAACATCAAAAACACTTCCCATATCAAACATTAAAACACTGTCTGCAGTGCCCTCACTTCACCAGATGGGCTGTGTAGAACAGAAGAAGGGAGGGAAGTAAATGAATTACATCAATGCACAAACCACAGCATTCGGCGATGAGCAGAGCCCCCGCCAACATTCACATCCCTCCTAGAATATTCAGTATTTTTCAGAACTGATTTGCTGTTATTTCTGGTTTCTATGGGGAAAAGAATCACAGGGAACTTCTGGTCTTTTGTTGTCGACAGTTTTCATGCACAAAATGTTGAATATTGATCTGCACTTTCCATCTGACCCAGTAGCTAATATTTAACACCCAGTTGCAACTATTTTTAAGTACATCTTCTAATAATTCAGATGAATAAAACCCAGGTATTTAAAGTAACCAGTTTACTTACCCCTCACTTTTGGGCCTAATGTAAAAAAAAACCCAACAAATAAATAAAATTTCAGCATGCCATTCTTTAGACTCTGCCTTTTAGACGTAAAATACATTTCAACTGGTGACAGTTCTGTTTCCAAGAGATGCATCCACAGCAGTATCCACGCTGTACGCACACTAAAACCCATTTGTACACCCTAAAAATTACTCCCAAGCTTCCAACCCATTCTATCACATGCAGACAATTTGCAAAGTTCTATCACTCAAATGACACCCAACGTTTATGTTGTTCAGAATCAGCACATTTGGGTGAGTCTGTGAGTCTCTGTCAGAGCTCCACTGTTTCAGCCTCTTCAGTCACCTCACTGGCTATGCATCCACATACTTTCTAGTTTTCCCAAGATGGAAAAGGTCAAGGGATCTGCAGAAGAGACTCCAAAGCACCCAACTGGACTACAGATCAAATGTCTCCCAAAAAGGGAAATTCAGTGGTGACCAGTGTCTGCAACAAACACCATTGGTGGAAGAAAAATAAAGTCTTGTGACATTGTAAGTGGGGAAAGATAATGCAGGTGTCTGTGGCATAAGGACTTTGTCTCTTGGCAAATGCAAACCACCTTAGGAATGCTCCATAACAACCTCAGGCAAGAGACAGGTCAGCACAGTAGTTCTAAAAATATAATTTTCACAGATCTGACATCCTTTTAACAATTTAGGAACTATCCAATTTCATTTCTGAGGCTGCTCCTAAAGTACTCTAAAACTTCCTAGTTAAAGGAAACATAACAAAAGCACTTCAGGGTTATTGTGACGTTTCTTGTGTTTAACCCCTCCCCAAATAAGCTCATCAACCATGCAAAGACACAATAAGTACCTATGATTTAAAATTAAACGTTTGACTATGTTGTGTCATATCTACTATAACAAAACTCTATTTTTTTGTCCAAAGCTGTTTTTCTTTTCCAAAGCACAGCCTGAAAGTACAAAATAGCACCAGGTCACTACTCTCCAGGCTGTCATACAGTGCTGTGTGCTGCTGTCAGACTATCGATAAACTGCACCCGAAATAAATTACAATCCTTTAAAAAGTAGTTTAAGGGAAAGCCTAGAATTTTGTCTGTTTAATGTAGACCCTGCTCCAGAACAAACCACCCATGACAGCTTTTTGGATTTCTTCTCAGGTTTTTAACTCTACTTCATTAATGAGGAAAGTTCGACTAATTGGAAAGTCAAACTTCCCACTTCCCTTCTTTACCTATTGCCTTTCTAATTAATTTCTAGACTTTCACAACATTTCTATCTGCATTACTTAAAATGGAAAAATTATATCTGTGATTGGACAAGTGTCTTTCTTAATATACCATATGGTGAGATATCTTATAGTTTGACAATATTTAACAAGAAAAGATATGCTCATTTCTGCAAATCCCTGTTGGTCCAAGCCCTTGATTAGACAAAATGTTTCTGTGAAATCCAGTGATCTAATTAGCCTGCTTGACTATTAGAAATAAAATTAAGTCTCAAAAATTATTAAATCACTATGTGCTTTCCCATCATATTAATTTGCTGCAAGTGGAGAAAACCTGAATACTTCCCAGCACACAAAAAGAATGACAAATCCGTGGCTCTAGACCAGTTTGCCAAAGTTAAAATGCCAGTGATGACTCATGGTGAGTGGTCTAGACTAGTTCAGGCAATGGGTGAAAGGGGATCCTGGTCACATGTGGGCTGGTGACAGATTGAAGCCAGAGCCACCTCCACCCTCAGCTCTTTCCTCTTCCACCTGACAGACCAGGCCAGAGAAAGCTTCTCACACATAGAAAGCCTTCAGAAAACCTTCCTCTTTGCTCCTCACTCCTGCCTCCTCTTCTGATGTCAGTCTTCCTCTGATAGAGACACCACCATCTTGTGAATGCTTTATTTTAGAATTCTTTTTTAAAGCATTCCCTGAGTCTTTACCCTGTTCAGAAAGCATCATATGTGTGGCATAGTACCAAGTGTTTATTGCCTCTGAACTCTCTTCATTGATAAAATTATTACTATCATTAAGTTTGGGAAAGACCACCAAGGTCATCCACTCCAGTCTCCGACGGGATAACATTCAGCTCACTAAACCATACTGGGAAGTGCCTCCACCACATCCTAGGGGAGGGTGTTTCAGTGCTTGACCACTCTTTCAGAGAAGAAATTTTTCCTAATATCCAACCTGCTCCTCTCTTGGCACAAGCTGAGTCAAATTCCCCTTGTCCTCTCAATTCCGTATCTTCCTGGATGGCTGAAACTCAAGGCACTACAACAGGCAGAGTCACTCAGAGAGGTTTTATCCCTTGACCTCAACTGCTTAGAAACCATAGAGTAATACTTCAGGAAATTCCATTCACATAATGGAATATTTCCTTTTTTTAACAACAGCAGGATAAAATATGGTCTCTTTCACATAATCCCATCTTGCTCCTCCATATTAAAATTCTGCTGGGCACCCTCCTACTCATGATTAATCTCATTATTGTCCAATTAATTTGGGGAGACCAGCAACTCATTTCACACCACCATTAATTATTTCTATAATGCCAGCAAAAGCAAATTACCTTAATACATTACAAATTAACATAAAATGGCTCACATTAAAGGTTTTCCCTCTAAAAAATACATATGGATTAAGGGAATGTATAGAACATACCTTACACTGCAAATGAACCTAGGTGAAATGGAGAGAACGTGTGTCAAATCCACAAATCCACTTATTTTCCCCATCATCCCATCTCATTAAACTGCTAGCTGTAACTTTATTACGCTTCCTCATTTTTTCCCAGACATCCACTTTTTATTTTAATCCCTCGTTTGTTGTTAAAATGGCAGTAATGTTTTACAGAAATAGCCTGAAATTAAGGCATTGTGCTCATTGCTGCAAGTTTTCAATTCCTTCCTCAACATCCTCTCCCAACATTACAACGAAACCTCTGGAAAATCTAATTTCAAGAGTAATTAACAAAATAGTGTTAAAAACAAATTAAACTGATCCACTCTGATTTGTCAATATTATTCAGCTGTAGCTGTCAGCCAAAGGTCAGTGTATGATAATAAACTGTGTGACATCAGCCATAAACTTGTGTTGTATTTCAGCGCTGCCGTGAGGGACTGTGCGTAACAAAGTAGATCTCCTCAGTGGATACTCACCACTCCAGTCCAGGACAATTTTCTCTAATTTGAAGGCAACTTTAATAAAATAAACGGCAAAAATTCTTGGCTGAAAAGCTCTTGGAACAGGCTGCTCAGGGAAGTGGTGTAGTCACCACCCCTGGAAGTATTCAAACACAGGCAGACAGGGTGCTTTGTGATATGGGTTAGAGGACATGGTGTTACTTGGTCAGGGTTGGACTTGGTGACCTCCCCAACCTTAATAGGTCTATAATTCGGTATAGATTTGGACTTGACCTCATTCTTTTCATCTCTGAGAAGATGCAAAGAAGTTCTCTAACCGTCCACCTAAATTTAACACATTGTACTGCATGACTTATCACAACATCCCTCTGCAAAGATATTGTTCAGTTGAATATGAGCACTGCCTCCACTGTGTTTTAATCAACTTATTAAATAGCACCAAGTTTCTAAACATTATAAGAAAAATGATAGGTTAAAAGATAATCATATACACACTGTAGGACCAGAGCGCTTCCTCTTTAAGAACAAAGTGACAAAGCTAAATATATATTTGAGGGCTTAGCATCTCTTGGGAGATGGGTAGAGGCAGCAGTTCAGGTTTTAAACAAAGAAAATGGTCAGTTATTCAGCAAAGAGGGAAAGAGAGAGACCATTATTTTGAAGCTTGAGCAGTAATCAATAAATTGGGAGATCTAAAATAGAGTAATCAGGTTGGACATTTAAAATGAACAACAATAATTACGATTTCATACAGTATCTAATTAACTTCAGAAACTCATTGTTGCAGGGAAGCTCCAACATATGAGTGGGTTCAGTAAGTCTTTAGCACAAAGAGTGGATTATAGGCCCACAGATGGCTATTAAAACAGCAATTCAGATGCTAATTTCAACTCAGGAAGTTTCTAAATCACAGCCTCTGAAAGTTTGGTAGATTTAGCAGGGAAAAGCCCACCCCACACTTTCCATGCTCCTTGTACTCTTTGTTAAACTGTTACTGGCAAATATCAACCGGGCGCTCGTTGAAGGTCTGCTGGTCTGACCCACCATGGCAGACACGTCCTAGTCTTTTTTACTCCTGGCATGATTATCTCTCATCACAGGTTCACAGGTTATTCTGAGTTGGAAGGGACCCACAGGATCATCTAGTCTGACTCCCAAGTGAACGCCCACCCAGGGATCGAACCCACAACTGTGGAACCACAGGCACCACGCTCCATCCATCTGAGCCTCCCATCGTCTAGACCATGTCACTGAGTTCCTCATCGAGTCTTTTCTTAAACACCTCCAGGGATAGCGACTCCACCACCTCCCTGGGCAGACCACTCCACTTGTTTGGATTCTCTTTTTACCTTTGGGGTTAGTAGATGAGCAAATACGTATCTACTCCTTAATTTGCCAGGTGGAATCGAATTTCAGTATTTCCCAAACATTTTCACGCACAGGTTTGTTTACCTCTGTGGGACACTCCTGGCTCACATGGTGGTGCACATATGCAAGTGGACAGATTTTATCATTTTTAAGGTATAACTTAAGTTCTTCCTAACTAGGAATCAAAGTTTCAACATTAAAGTTCACCTACATACAATACAAAGTTACCAACAGTAAAGTCTTTTCTTGGGAGTGAAGTGGGCTTTTTACACTTTTCTCCCATGAATAAAAGTGTAAGCAAATCTAAATAAAAAAATTCCACCCTAATTCTCCTTTCCCTGAGCATATGTTATTTTACCAGCTCTGACACTAATTTCACAGTGGTTTTTATTTCTATCACTTTTACATTGATTGTGTAACAGTGTAATGTTGGCCAAATTATACAAACATGCTAAAAAATTCAATCACCACCATTTCAGCCTATAAATAAATAATGACGTATCAAATATAAGTGGCAAGTAATGACTTTTCCGTTTGTGTGAGAGAATTCTATCACTCTCCAATTACTT
The DNA here is from genome assembly GCA_013390025.1 of Pitta sordida. Taxonomy (NCBI): domain Eukaryota; kingdom Metazoa; phylum Chordata; class Aves; order Passeriformes; family Pittidae; genus Pitta; species Pitta sordida. Next base: position 210,831 of record WEKX01006796.1, read on the forward strand.
CCCAACTCATTTTCATGTTATTTATACACTGAATATTGAGTAGACTGGACACAGCACTCTAGGTGTGTCCTCACCAGTCTCCCAGGTTGACAGGCCTGTATTTCCCTGGATCCTCCTTCCAGCCCTTCATGACCAACCCAATTAAACTTTCCAGTGACCAAGGACACACGAGGTCATGATTTTACCAGATGAGCTGGACATTTCTTCCTAATTATTTGAACTGATACAGACAAAATCTGCTGGTAAAAGTTCTCACAAAATCACATTCATCTAAGGAATGAAACTATTATATGATCTAAGTGCTTTTTTTTCCAAGCCAATATAACAATCAAAATGCAAGGCACTGAATAAATTTTTAATATCATAACATTTCAGTACTTTACTTGTGTGATTAAATTCTCTGGTTAAGATGGAGAAAATAATTATCCATCAATCCCAGCAAAGTGGATTTTTCTGCATGCATACTCCTGTGACAAAGTATAGTATTTCATTTAATTTTGGAGAAGATTAACACCTACCAGAAAAGGCACAGAAAATGCAGTAACTCAAATTATGAGCAATAACAGTGACTTTTCCTTCTTTTTTTATTTGTATTTTCATATTTTATTTCAGCTTTGTAGTGACAGCTTTTTTAAATGTAATTGTGTTATTTGAACATAACAACAACAACACCTGGAACTTAGAAATTCAAATCATGTGTGCATTCTCTTGAAAATAACAATTAATTGATTCATCGGCATTAAGTGGAAACTACTAGTCAAAACATGACAGTGAAGAGAAAAATGTTTAACCAGAGGAACAGAGTTATGATACTTGACTCCAAAACTGTGATAGAGTGGAGATTCATCTACTCAGATGTCTCTTTACAGGTAAAACTCCACAGAGAAACAGTTTGGGAACCAAAAGTGGCTTTAAACTTGCTTTTTACGATTGTGCCTCTGTTCGTTCCCATTTACTGCACTTTGCTTCATAACATGGTGTGGTGTTCAGACATGTGGACTGGACTCTTTCCACATAAAACTAAGCCAGGTGTTGGGACTTAGGAGCACCAGACACTGCCAGGTCTTGTGCCATGGGTCCAGACCAGGCCTTGGTCTTCACAAATGTGTGTGACATGGGTATGACGGGGACATCGGGTCCTCAGCACCAACTCCTTTCTCATTTTTCTCAAGATCATCTATCACATAACTTAGGCCAAGTTTTCTCAGCTCTGACCCAGGGTCTTGCTTTACCCAAGAGCAACATGAATTTTATTTTGTGATTTGGCAAAGCAAAATTGAGCCTGTTCTATCACTTCTTTGGTGCCAGGACTTCAAAGGCAGAAGGAAATTCTTTGGGTTTGATACAATCTTATCAGTGATTTCTCAGACTAAATCTTGAGATGGGCAACTTTGAGAACTATGCTCTCATTCCCCTTTTCCTGTCTCAATTTTTGATTGCCCTTAAGATCCAATTCAACGTGTCCTTTTCTCTTCCATCCCTTCTCAGACTGTTAGGGAAATTAGACATATTAAAGCAAAATCAGACATTCCAATACCCCTGAAGGAAGAAGAGGAATCCTACTGACTGAAGAAAGTCTCTCTTAGAGCTTTAACTAACAAGAAAGGAGATTTCAAAGAACGCACCTTAAGAGGTATCAGTATGGATGATTTCTATATACACATGTTGAGGGAAACCAAAGAATGAAAGAGTTCCAGTGGAAGAGATGAAGAAGAGATAATTTAAAAGACAAAAGGGAGGGAGGAAAAATCAAAAGCAGAAAAGAAGTAGAAAACATCAGCTTCTGAAAACACGAGAGGAAAGAAAAGGAGGTGGAAGCACACAAAATGTTTCAGTCAAGAAAAGGTCTCAGCTAAGCTTTTCATTTAACATGTGAAGTACGTACAGATAACAAAGCATGTATCCTGCTCTCTGAACACTTTCAAAAACAACTATCAAAAGAACCTTGAACGGGTTACAAGCTGCACTTGTGAAATCTGAAGCTTTATTCTGAAGACTAAGCAAAGACAAAAGCAAAATTTGTTGAAATGCATTACTTGTCCTCTCCTTCTGAAACACAGTAATTGTGCTTACTCTGTATTCCTGCATGCAACATTGAATTCCTCAGTCTGCTGCCAGGTTTTCATTCCATATTGTGTATTATTGAAGTGTAAAACTGCTGAATGTGCCCCAGTGCGATTTTAATCATATTATAAAAATGTTCCAAGCTGATGTAATCAAATGCCTTTAATTATGGCAATCAAATGTATTATCAGTTTACTATTGCTAACCCATTTTCAGTACACAGAACTGCCTGGAATAGCAGGGTCTGCTATTTATACATGGCTTGGTTCAACCTTATGGCAAAATGCCTCATTCAGTTTAGGTACAAATATTTTCATAGAATTATGAAATTCCAGGTTGGAAGAGACCTCAAAGTGCCAACAGGTCCAACCTTTCTTGGCGAAAGCACAGTCTAGACAAGATAGCCCAGCTCCCTGTCCAGCTGTATTGTAAATGTCCAGTGTTGAGGAATCCACCACTCCCCTGGGAAGACTATTCCAATGGCTGACTGTTCCCACTGCAAAATTTTTTCCTGTGTCTGATTAGAATGTCCCCAGCAGTAACACATACCCATCACTCCTCACCTTCTCCATGTGACTCCTTGCAAAAAGATAACCTCCATCTTTTTTGTGGCCACCCTGTAACTACACTGGAACACAGTGATAATGTGACCCCTCAGCCTCCTGTTCTCCATGCTGAACAAACCCAGTTCTCCCAGCCTTTCCTCACACGGCAGCTTCCCAGTGTTTGGATCGTATATATGGCCCCTCCATGGACCCTCTCCAGCCAGCCCATCCTCATCCCTTTTGCCTAGTGGGGACCAAAACCGAGCACAGTATTCCAGATACATTCTGGCAAGCACTGAGTAGCCTGGGATCAACATCATCCACTTTAGTACAGTGATGAGTGTCCCCATCTCTCACACGAGAGACCAGGGTTCGATTCCCACCAGGGAGGCAGTGGTGCTGTTTAAGAGTTGGACTCGATGGTCCTTGTGGGTCGCTTCCAACTCAGAATATTCTGTGATTAATTCTGTGGTCTCTGCTGGTGATGCCCTCGTTGATGCAACTCAGCAGCAACACTTTAGACCTACCAGCACTTTGGATCCTGCTCGCCAAGTCCTTCAGTTTACAGCCCACCTCACCAAAATTCTCTGTCTCTTCTAGGCAGGTGGATTCCAACCCCTCCAGCCTCTCTTTACTGATTAGCTTAAAAAAAATTACTTTAATGGAAATATAGTAACAGGAAATATAGGTGTTACACAAATTTCCCTCAAAAAAAGACAGATGGTTTCATGGAAAATTCACAAAGCAATCTATCATACATTCCCACTATGGGAAGGGGGAAAGCACCCCTGGAGAGGACAGGGCCAAGACTTTTGAAGCACATGCAGAGCCAGGTGATTCCCCCCCATCTGGGCAAACCTCCAGAAGCTGAATCCACCCTGTCAACTCCAACTGAGTTTAACTGGTGTCCAGGTAAAGCCTAAGGTTTACTGAGGCTAAACTAAGGCTGCCAAAGACACCGTGGAGGGTTCACCCTTGGAGCCAGTGTGAGAGGACATGGCCCTGAGCAACCTAATCTAACACTGAGGGCAGTTTTTCTTTGAGCAGGATTGAACCAGGTAACAGCCTCTGCTTCCCTCCATCGAAAAGCATTCCCTGATTCTCTATTAGTGCAGTGATGGCAGTTCATAAACTTCAGTTCTACACCCTAATGCTGGTGAAAAAAAAACCCTAATTCTATTGTGCAATTGAGAATAAAATTCACTGTGAGAACTTCTAAGAGCTCATTAGCTTTCCTTGTTACGTACATTGAGTTTGATTATCCAAATAAATTACAATTTCTTACTAATCAGACAATCTTTGCAGCACAATGCAACAAGAAGCTGCTACAGTTACACAAGTGAATCAGTTTGAGGGGGCTGTGTGAGTTGACATGATATTAGAAATTCTATTTAGGGAAATAATTATCCACACATGATGGAAATGATCAATCACTGCAAAGTTAGTAACAAATGTGTGGTGTTACACGGCTCATTGGTATCCATGATACCACTACACAAAGTTTCTTTGTCACTGATAGTCACAAGTACTGCAATATGTTTTCCCTTGGCTGAAAGAGACAGGAGTTCTGTGGAAAGAAGACAACATCCTCTTCTTTTATCCCAAAATAGCGTCTGGAATCAGGATTCTTTCACTGATGCAAGGCTATAAAAGGAAAAGGCTCATCACCTGTGCTACACTCAGGGTTCCCAGAATGGAATAACAGGACAACTCCAAAGGGTAGGGTGATAAAATCACAGGAACACACATAGGATAAGACCAGAAATGCCTCTCTGAGGACCCAGTGCTGGGCACTTTTTGCATTTCAAACACAGGAATGGGGTTCATTGACAATACTGACATCAAAGGCTGAGTCACTGACAAGGATTTTTAAATACTTTCCCCTACTGCATTGTGCTCTGAGGCTGCACAGTTTGGGAGTTTACAGGTCAGGAAGGGGCCTGAATTTAACCAGACTGGGACAAATCCTGGGATACTGGCACCTGAATACAGAAATCACAAGGTTACTGCAGCAGCAGCATTTACTTCTATCTTGCCACAGCCTAACTATTCTCTCTAGAAATTACCTTATTTGTTATTAAAGCAGTTGCCTCTCCCTGTAAAGAACCTGATTAATGATATGGATGGACCTCAACTGACAACTGATTTTTGCAATTACCTTTTAAGTGAAAACCGAAAAGGTAATTGCAACTTGAAAACTTAGGTTGGACTAGATGATCTTCGAGGTCTTTTCCAACCTTATCTATACTGTGAATACTGTGAAGTAATGGGTATGTAAATGTATACACACATACCTCTTCCAGACCTAGAACCAGTTTCTCCAACAAATAATTAGATCCATATTTTTCTTGAGAAATGGTTTTCTGGTGTTTCTTGCCCATTGCTGGCTGTGTCAACATTAATCAGCAGTGTAGTGTAACAGCAACAGGAGAAATTGAGAGAAACAAGGTTTTACAAGGCTCATGAAATTTTGAATTGACTAAACAAGAACTGTCAAAATCAGAGTCAAAAGTATTTTAAAACAGAATATTTTAAATCCTAACTTCTTATTTTTGAGCAATTAAAATTTGTCGAAATAAAAGCTTTGGAGAAGGAAAAAATACTACAGTGGACTAGTCAATAAGATGGGCATCCCTGTCCATCTAGAACTGGATGGTCTCTAAGGTCCTTTCCAACACAAACCATTCAAAAGTTCGATAAGTCTGAGATCAAACCCAGCTGATACGCAAGTCCAGAAGGTTTTGTTTATGACAGAATAAAAATCTTCACCTTATTTCTTATATGTTGGACCCCCAGAGGTTAGAACTACCCAAGTAAACATCCTTTAAAAAGAACAAAAATTAACTCCTCAAAGCCCCCAAAACCAAAACAAAATACAATTTTAGATCCATCCTCCAAAATTGGATTTGGATTTCGATTCTGAGAAAAATTAGATTGTGAACTTTTATTCTCACAACCAAGAAGGAACATTGCTACCATTGCTGAAGATGTAACCTCATGTGTGCTTGTTACACACAGAATCACACACAGAATATTCTGAGTTGGAAGGGACCCACAAGGATCATCGAGTCCAACTCTTAACACTGTCTCCCTGGCAGGAATCGAACCCAGGTCTCCCACACGCCAGGTGGGGACACTTACCACTGTACTAAAGTGGATTTACAACACTAAGACAGATAATAATTGAAAGATAATAGCCAAAAAAAAACGATTTTATGAGCTCAACTGCTTATGAAAGACTGTGCATTTAAATACACTGGCTCAGGGCAGGATTATTTAGGCAAACCATTTCAATACAGATATTTGGTATTTCCAAATTAATCACTTGGCACTACTTAATCCCCAGGTGACATTCCAGATGTCAGAAAAAGTTGTCTGCTGAAATACATGCAACGCAAAACTTAGGATCAGTTATCTTTCTATGTACTTGGCAACATTAAAACCAGACGTGTCACAATTTTTTTTTCATCAACACCATGAGAAAAATGAAACAGGAAATGCAGTTTGATAAAGGATCACATCAATTAAACCCTCTGCAACCACAGGACCATCTGTATCCAAGCATCCAACTCATGGAAAAATCACCATTAGAAGAGAGAGTAGAACAGAAATCAGCAGTGGACAGGGGTCAGAACCAGTCAGAATGGTCCTTAAAAATCATCTGGTTCCAGTATTCCTGCCACGGGCAGGGGCACCTTTCACTACCCCAGGTTGCTCCAACCTGGCCTTGGACACTCCCAGTGGTGGGGCAGCCACAGCTTCTCTGGGCAACCTGTGCCAGGGCCTATTTCTCTTTTGGCAAAAGAAAGCTTGAGGCAAACTGCACTGAAATGCAACAAGGACCAATCCAAATGTTGAGATGTATATTTAACATATATTGCAGGCTTTCAAATCCGTATTTTCCTGACTAGTTATTTCCCCAAACGTTTGTTGACTTGCTCTTCGCTTAAGCACTCCAATATTTGCATTGTGTCTCCGAAGCCTCATTAATCACCTCCTAAAAGCAAGAAGACAATTAGTATATGTGGCACCCACCAGAAGGGAGCTCTGAACTGTGGTGTTGCTACCCATTTCTGTAATAAACTTCTGCCATCACCATCACTCCCAACAGCAACCCAGTGCAGATGTTTTACAACACACTGGTGAAACACCAAGTTTAAAAACTGTCATCTTTGGGGGGAAAAATTTCTTCAGGATCCAATTAGAAAGGCCAAAAAAAAAAAAAAAGAGAGATGCTCAGTAAGTTACTAAATGAGTTCCAGAATTTAAAACTCAGTGCTGTTTTTCTCTCCTTACTAGAACTAGCTAATATAAGGGGAAACCCATATAAACCAAACAAGGTATCTCTTTATATCTTGCTTTAACAAGCTGCCTTGACACACAGGAGATTCACATGCAGCATATCAAAGTAAGCATTTCTCTGTTTTGCTCTTTGTGTTTGTTTTTAGAATTAAGAAAAAAAGCCCACCACCCTAAAGCTTTAAAGAGAATGATTCACTAGAAAGATTTAATTCATTGAAAGGAAAAGGCTACAATGCAATTGAAATAAAAGCAAAAATACTAACACCAAATCTTAATTCTAAAGAGAATTGCAATTTATGCAACACTCACTCAGAGTAGCCACAGGTTATTTATATTATTCACAACTAGTAGCAGCCTACACTCCTATTCCAAATTGCAATAAAGCCTTTCTTTATGAGAAACATCTTCTTTCATCTCCAGTTAAGTATGTAAAAATATACTACCTTACCTAAAATATGAATTGCATCACTTCTAAAAATATATTGGTATCTATATGTGTTCCTTCACTGGAGAAATTTTTAGCACTATAACCAGGCAGTGTCCCAACAGCTCTTTCAAGAATTAACAGGAAGAAGAAAGGGGCAAAAATATCTATTTCGCATAGGTCAGGAAGCCTTATGCAGCATCCTATGATTTCCACAGGCTGCCAGGCAACAACACATTGTCTGGCAATTCTCATCTCCACTTGCTAAAAATTTCTAAAATTCAAGAAGCAGATCAGTTGAAAATGTGCATTAATGAGCCCAGAATCCCCATTTATGCACCTTCCTCCCATATTCCCCCCAATGCTCCTCGCCTCTAACTCACTCATTTCAATTTTTTGCAGCTGTGTTTTCAAAGGTTAAACTCTTGGAGGAAAAAACAAAGGCAAGGAAAATGCATGAACTCAGTTCAGTATTCATGATTTGCTAGTAGTAAATCAGCTAGTATAGCCCACAGGACTGTTAACAGGTATTCTCGGCTTTCCAAAGATCTTTACATGATTTGAATATTGCTTAGCAACACCGACTCTATTTAAAGGGCTGTGACAATAACATATGTATGAGGAGGTCCAGAAAATAGCAGCTTCATGACATTCATCGCAGTGCTTTATCCAGAAAGCTGGATTTTTCTGCCTTATGTCCTTGCTCTCTCTAAGGAGCAGGGCCTCATCCCTGTGCCCAAATAAGACTTACAGGATCATTGCACACAGAACACTTAAATAATGTCACACAGACCACACATTTCTGGCTTTTAAATGCTCAAAACCACAGTTCTGACAAAGACATGATCACTAAACCTATTGTTTCTCCTTTGGCAAGAGAAATTCCTACACTACCTGCTTCTACCCTGTGCTTAAGAACCACCAGTCCACCTTTTAAAATGAATAAAGTCAAGGTTTGCTTAACAGACAAAATAAATCTGAAAAACAGATGCAGTGGGAGTCCTGTTACTGTATCAGATTATGAAGAAGGGACCAGAGAGGCGACAGAGAAGTTCACACCAACCCAACATCTCACAACATCCTACTCGATTCCCCCACAGCACTGGACTATGCAAACAAAATACAGATTTCACAAAATAAAATGGTGGCAACAAGTCCTGTAACAGGAATTTATTAAAAATAAAACGAAGAGCGGGTCTTCGTACAAGGCTTAATGCAATGAAATTGCTGCCTGTCTTTTAGAGTTAAACTACAATGTGGGATTGAAGAGTCCAGCAACAAACGCCAGAAAGAAGCGATATATATTTTACTATAGAATATAACAGCAGACATCATGATAGGACAAAAAATATATATACAAGGCAGATTTGGAGGCGTTATTCTCTCCAGGTGATAAATCATAGGCATGAAAGCGATGAGAACCTCGGAATTCCTGCGAAGAGTTTTGCAAAAGAAGCCATTTACATGCAGTGTTTCGCTCACCCTATGGAACCCCAAAGTTACGCTGCAGGGCTGCCACCTGCTGGAATTTGCCAAAATACAGATAGAAAGACGGGACTGATAAATTAGTGACTGTTGGACGGAGAAAAACAAGAGGGAGTGGCTGGTTACGGGGGAAATTGTGGTATTTATAGTAAAAGCATCCAGATAAAATTGGGTTAGACTCACGCACCCGAGAAAAGAGCATCGACACGCTCTGCAAGTCCTTCAGACCAAATCACATTTAAGGATCCAGACTACAGTGACTTGCCCACACTGATCAGGAAGGTCTTTTTACTTTTTTTTCCAAAGGGTTTGGGGCATGGTCCAAGACACGTAAAAAGACAGAACAGCACAGAGGACACATTCTAGCCTGGAAACATCCAACCTACTGCCATGCAACTCGGCAGTAAACTTCTACTCTTAATAGGTTTATAATTCCATGAAAACATCTGAAAATACATTAATTGAAGTGAGTTTTTTAGTGTTTCTGCTGAAAGGAATAGACGTTATTTACTCACAAATTGATCAAAAAAATCTCTATTTCAGGTCTAAAAAGTAGAGCTTTTCCAAATAATACACAATTTCAGACAGAACTGATATATAAATATTGTCTCACAATTGATGCACTGCCATTTTCCCTCCTTCACTGTTCTGTATCTCCTTCCTTATCTTTCTACCTTTTCATTTTCTTCCGACAGTTCCTCTAGCTCCTAATGTTTCCATGGCAATGACAGCAAAAGAGAAGATTAAAAAATGTTTTGTGTATTTCTTTCTTTTTTACATAAAATTTTGAAAGACGATGAAAAGAAAAAAATAGTATCACATATCCCTCCGAGAATGATGCCAGAGTCAGGACAAAAACTCATTATACAATGCTGAGATCTACTAGCTAAGAGTTACTTGTGAGCTCATCTTCACAAACATTTAAACTGAGAATAACAGTCCTAAAGATAACATGGTGAAAAACCAGAGAGAAAATAAGAAAGCACGTACAGTCCAATGGAGAGTGAAAGTTAAACTGTTTAACCAGAGCTCTTCAAGCGTTAAGAGATTCTTGGATACCTGTGGGATAACATCGAAAGTTCATTCTGCATTTTTCCATTCAAGTCTTTATATAAAGGCAAAAGCTGCAGATCAACAGATAAGAATAAATAGAGCTTTGCATCTCAAATTAAAAATTAAGTAGAGGAGCCCATCCAGCAGCTGCATTTTTAATGCTTCTCAAAGCAGAAGGTTTTCCTTTAATAGCTCATCAGGTTAAAGAGGAACTCTAAAATCCCCACAGCTCAACAACCTGCCAGACACACTAAAAACACAACTGAGACCATTTATGGTACAAATACTTCAGAATTTAACAAGAGTTCTTTCTATTTTTAAAAGCCTTTTCCTGAAGTGCCCATGGATCAATAACAGACATTCCCATCTCTTTCACCGTAACAAAGACACTACACAAGTTCAACACAACCCTTAAAAACACATTCAGGTGTGTTTGCCAATGTCAATAAAACGAGAACACGCCTCTTGGGGAACTCAAAATACAACGTTTTTGCACTGGCAACTGTGGGACTTCAGTAAATCTGATTTTTTTCTTTCCCCTTGCCCCACAGCCCCTCCACTTTGATGAATACATTTCCTCTGAAAATGGAAACTGGGAGACCTCCAGTCAATCAGGTAAAAGTGAATTCTGTTTTTGCTTTCTGGTATTGTTTGGTGAGAAAACAATTTTCCAAATTAAGACACTGACTCCGAAATTATCGTTCCAGGGTTATGTTTCACCTGGAAAGATTTCAGAGGGGTAACTGGATTATCCAATAATTTCTAAGGATTTATATGACATTACTTAACCTCTAAATACAATCCAGCTTTTAGTCTTAAAATGGACACAAATATCCGAACCACCCCAGTGGCCCCTTTGTAACTTTATTTAAAAATGGTTTAGACCAAAGCTAATTCAAGTCTACATCAAGCTTTTCTCCTAGATACTCATTTTAAAATCCTTTTTATAGGCAGCTGAATTTGCTGCAAGGCTTCTCTTTCCATTTCTTGCATCAGCAGTCAAAGTCTGGGAGATGGTGGTACACTGATATTTAGAGATCTGGTCTATTTTCAGAGGAAAGAGATATTAATATTTCTCAGGGAGTTCAAGTACCATATATATGACAAGGCTGTAAAATATCTATCTGCAAGCATGTAAACTTCAGAAATTCCAGTTCCATGAGTCAGATATTTCAAAAATTCACATTGTTTTGAAATGATGAGGAATATTTGGCTACTTCCAGCTTACGGAGACTTCTTAACTTGAGAGGTTCAAGTATTTTGTGTCTAATTTTTGCTCTCTACCTCTAGTTCATAAGAGATCCATCACCACCTTTAATAATGTGAAATGCTCCAGTGTTTGACTGTAGAAATCATAGTGATCAAGTAGGTTTAGTGTGTATTTTTGAAGGTCTCAAGATTCCCACAAAACTGGCATCATCCTTTGATATATTTGGGTCATCAAATACAACGGAGAACACTTAAATCATACTTTGAACCACAGGGAGTTTAAACTAACAACCACAGAAACCCAAGTTTTCCAATAATGAAGTTCTGACGCCACATTTAAAGTAGCTCTTTGTAAGAAAACAATAAATGTTGGGGAAATGGACATTACTTGTGACTGATTTCCAACCCACCTCTACAACTGCTTGAACAATTAACCTATTGACATGGAGATTTTTTATTCATAAGAAATCTGGAATGTGTGTGCCAAGAAGTTTATAAGTTAATATGACATATTACTTGTTTTGTCTCCAGAAAAATAAGCATTCTGGCCTGCTAGTGCATATCAAACCACAATATCTATTCATAAAGAGTTCTGATAATTTCAGCAATACATCTTTACGGAATTTTTGGTGATTAATTCAAGTTTTCCTTCATTAAATCCTCAGCCAAGTGACAACTCCTATTTTTATATGGAAAAAAGTTATGATCTGAAGATACACTGACTTCTATTTCAGAATACAACATCATATACTTTTCTTAACCACTGAAGTACATCAGCGTTTCTTCTCAGGTTTAGAGTGGTTTTTTCCTTCACTTTAACTGTCTGTGAAGGTTATTGCAATTTCTGTAAGAAGCTTAATTTTGAAACTTTTCAGGCCTCCTTGGCCTCTGATGTGAGTTTTTCTGTTCTATCACTATTTGGGGAATCTACACAGTTACAAGGCACATTAAGGAGTTTGGATTTTAGACTGCAAACTCCTTTCCTCTAGAAACATGTGACAGGACAAATTTCCACTGAACAAAACTGTTTTCTTCCAGAAGCAGTTCATTACAAAAATAAAGCAGCATTCAAGGACACAACTCCAGAAGATATATTTCTTCTTTCTTTCCAATGTGCACACTTGATTCCTCCAAGGATAATTCAGCTCAGTTCCAGAACTTAGTTCCAGATCACTAAGTTCACTGTTCCCCATTTGATCTGACCTAACACAGATGAGATCAGCATAAACAGACAGAAATAATAAGGTAACACCAGGAGTTGAAAGCAGATTATCTTTAAGATGCCTTCCATTTCAAACCACTCTCACCCCATTATTAATGAACATATTAAAGAAATAATGACACAAATACATTCACACACATGTGGAGTTGGTCTCTGCTGGTTGGTCTGTCTTTTCTGGATGAGACAGGATCTGAAGCTTTATAGACGTAACTAACTGGAACAAATAAATATTCTCCAATCATAACTATCTCAAGACGTTTCCCTCATCCTTCAGGTTACTCAGCAGTTTTTGATGATAATTTCTCTCCATTCCCTCGCCATTAAACCTTTTACTGATGCAGGTCCGTCACATCTCTGCTCATTTATTTAGACATTAATTTTAAAACCTTACCTTCCAACCCAGTGCAACACGATCTCTTACTGGCCAACACATCACAGCAGTAACTCCCAGAGAGACAAAGAACACACACATCTTTTGGGGCTGGAAATCCAGACTCCAGCAGTGTGATGTAGCTGCTGGGACCAAATCCACACTCCAGGAGAAAAGCAGTGAACAGCCAGGAGTGAGAGAAGGACAAATACCAAGGATTCTATATTTTTCCACAGAATTTTTCAAACAGGGCAATTAAAATGCATTTAACATCAAGGCATTTGCAGATACATTGTCCAGAACTGTACGTTCCCATGCTCCTACATGAAACTGAGGTTTCAAAGTAAAAAGAAAAAAAAAAAACTCAACAGGGAAAAACAACATTTAGAGAAACCCATAACATTGAAAAAGAAATTTATAATGGAAAACTGCACACAAGGAAGCTTAAACTGGTATTTTTGAAAAGCATGTGAAGGTTGACTATTAGAAATTATTCTTAGTGGTATTTGTGAGAGCTTAATTTGCCTATTTTAAATAAATATACTCCAATTCCTTTTTCAAATGTTCTTCTCCTACTGTCGAACGATACAAGTTTATTGAACAACTGATAGTCAAGCATGTTCCAAACTGCAGAGGACTATTATGAGGCAAAAATAATTCTGCCATTCTAAAAAAAGTGGCTGGCAATTAGTGATTTCAGTTGGCCTTTTCCCCACAGTGTTTAGCAGAACGTTATATTTAAGCCTTATTAAAATGTACAGAGATTCTAAAATCTTAAATATAGATTTCCTTGCTAATTCTCTGTCAAAGTCAAATAGATAAAACATAAATGTGGAAACAGACAAAGAAATGGAAAGGCCAGATTGGGCTAAAAATCAATTATTGTATTAAAATACCTATATTGCCTGTATCACTACATGATTTTCCAGAGGAATATTGAGTTTAAACCTTATTTTTACCTAAGATTAGCTTGAAACATAGCAGAGTCAGGAAAAAATGAAAATAAACAGCTTTAGAGTACATTTAGATTTATTAAAGTTAAGCTGTTGGCTTTTTCCCTCTCTGAATTTGAACTTACAGCTCCTCATGCAACTTTTTCACACACTACAAAATTCCCTGCTTTCTTTGCCAGAAATAATCTACACATAATTGGAGAAAACATGGATGATCGATAAGATTACTTGAGATCTTTTTAATGATATTCTCAATTTGTACATTAATCTCACCATGTTATATGTATAGAACTAGAGCATTAAAAATTAAGTTTACTCGTCTTGCTTTTTCATCAGACTGAAGTGGAGCACCTGATTCTGATTCTGTCAGTCAGATTCTGTCTGATTTTGGATTAGTTGCTTTTAAAAAATAAATAAAAAATAAAGGTCATGGGCTGGACTATAGCCTTAGAAAGGACTGGCCCAGATTGTCTTCAAAGGTTTTCCCTTTGGCAAGAGGAATCAGCGAGGGCACAAAACCTCAGAGCAACTTCATCATCACCTTTCTGTGTGTTTCAAGAGAAAGAAAGTTTATAGAGGGGAAAAAAAAAGGAAAATAACCCCAAACTCCTACCAATGACCCCCCAACTGGATTCCTTGGAGCCAGGCATGGGCAAGTAAACCCAGATACACATCCTGGCCTGTCTCTTGCCCTTACTACACACACGGTGATTGAAATAGAATCATTTAGGTTGGAAAAGACCTTTAAGGTCATTGAGTTAACCCGGCAAGGCCAAGGCCACCCCTAAACCATGCTCCCAGGTGCCACATCAACATGTAAGAGCACTTTTCCTTGTAAAGTTCCTTTAGATTCTACAAGCCCAGGTTCACAAGTTATTCCGAGTTGGAAGGGACCTACAAGGATCATCGAGTCCAACTCTCAAGTGACTCCCACACAGGGATCGCACCTGGAATAAGAAAACAAAGACTGGATCCAACTGAAGACTTTTGCTTTATTTTCCTTTCTAGACAAACAGCAGAAGAGGAAAAATATCCATGAATCTTCCATCAGTTACTGAGGCATTGTATTTTATGATGTCTATTACTCTTCAGCTCTAAGTCTCTGCAGGCCACTGCAGCCAGTGCCCTTTCTTGCCCCTTCTGCAATTCCTGCACTCCCTGGCCACCCTTGGCATAAGGAAAACCATGTCTCTGTTCCATTCACTCTCAAGTCACAGTGCAGGAACAAACCCAGACTTTACTTGATATTGGGAAAAGGTTTTCCACTGAAAGACTGATCCAGATTTGGAATGGGTTGCCCACAGAGGTGGTTGAGTCGCCATCCCTGGAGGTGTTCAGTGGTAGGCTGGATGAGGTGCTGAGTGATATGATCTAGATGGTAGGTTTAGTTGGACTATAGGGTTGGACCTGATGATCTTCAAGGTCTTTTCCAACTTTATCAACACTGTGATACTTGTCTTTGTTAGTAATAAGCGTTAGTACCAGTGGATGAGTGTCCCGTTCCTTCTCCCCTTATGGCCTCACCCAACCCCTGTGTCAAACTGTAGCACACATATTAATGTACAGAAAAACACAGAGCAGGGAGAAAGTCCATGTCATTGACTAGTCAGGCACAGGTTGCCTTCTGTAACAGAACATTTCAGTGGAAACAAACACAGGGATGCAATGAAACCTCCGGCAAACTCTTTAAAAAAACCAAAAAACTTTTTATGAAGTTCACAGGTTATTCTGAGTTGGAAGGGACCCACAGGATCATCAAGCCCAAATCCCAAGTGAACGCTCACCCAGCGATCAGACCCACAACCGTGAAACCACAGGTACCACGCTCCATCCATCCAAGCCTCCCACCATCTAGACCATGTCACTGAGCTCCTCATCCAGTCTGACCTTAAACACCTCCAGGGACGGCGACTCCACCACCTACCTGGGCAGACCATTCCACTGAGGAATCACTCTCTCTCAGAAAAAACTCTTCCTAACATCCAGCTTAAACCTCCCCTGGCGTAGCTTAAGGCCATGTCCTATTGTTCTGGTGTCATCAGCCTGAGAGAAGAGATTCACACCCACCTGACTACAACCTCCCCTCAAAGTTGCCATTTAACTTTAAGTGTGCCAAAACTGAACAACAAAACCTATTCCAGTTGCTATGAGGTCTCTCATTGACCAGGTGGCAAACACAAAAAAATTAGAAACACTCCAATCATAAAGAGTGAATAATAACATTAAAAATTAATGAAATTAACTAGATACTCCTGACTCTCCAGCACAAGCATAATCATCTGCCTTCTGTACGTGCTGAGCTTAAAACTTGGAATAATGTTCTTTTTGATAAAAATTTCATCAAGAAAGACATTTTTGCCCCCTAAATAAGAAGAAAGCAAGTACACCAAGAAAGCAGTACAGAAGGCAAAGTTGAAAGTTAGTTTGCAGAATGAGGAAAAGATTAATTACTGCCTATCCAAATTTTTATGCCCTGCATAAAACATTCCAACTCTTATAAACAGTAATTCAGGGACAGGAGACAGAACAAAGTTACTGGTATGTCTATGCCTCTTTTTGAGAATGTGTTCATGATGTACATATTAATAAATATCAGTGAGATTAAGTCAAAATAACATATATGGGCAATTGAGCATGAGGTTTCTGAATCACTGGAGATTGCCAGAATACTTATTTATAGGAGCACTAAACAAATCTGTGATTATTCAAAAACACAGGTGAAGCCTACGTTAAAGCAGAGGAGGTATAATGAAGATTAAAGTGATAATACATTTATACTAGACTTACAATGAACAGAGAGAGAAAATAATTACAATTTCTCATTGAACAGAGAAAAAGGTTTCTCAGTTCATTAAGAATGAAGTAAAAAACAAGTTTTGCATAGATCAGAAATTTTTCACAGGCTTAAAAATGTTAACAGAAGATGCAATTTGGAACATATTTTGTGGCTTTCATACCTAAAATAATAGGTATGAGATTCCACTCAGTGCTTTCAAACAAGATTATAATAACTGATACAATTAAATTAGGAGTAATAAAAACACAGGTATGCCTGTTTCTATTTATTAATACATGATCCAGACAGAAAAAAAGCCTTCTTCAGAAATGAGCATCAAATATCTCTATAGAAAGCAATTCCATAGATTTGCCATCACCTGATTTTCTGTGACACCTGGATGGTGCCTCACCTCTTTTGGTTCTGTTTCGGGTAAGTGTCTTCATGTGTGTGCCGGACACTTCACCAAAAGTAAAGGGACACCCACTCAGGTGCCTCTTCTGAATCAAGACCACAGGCTGATGAAATAACTAACACCTCAACATACTCCAATTAACCAATACGGAGATCTGTCTCTAAATCCAGTGCAGCTTCTGGGCTCTTTACTACAGTTGAAATGCACGGGGATCGTTACTAAAGAAAATGGTCAGCAGAAAAATCACGTGTTTTAATCTCCCACCCTTCTCCTTCAGCGTGGAATCGCAGAATGGCTCAGGTTGGAAGAAGCATTAAAGACCATTAAAGGCCATGGGCAGGGACACCTTCCGCTTGATCCAAGCCTCATCCAACCTGGCCTTGGACACTTCCAGGGATGGGGCAGCCACAGCTTCTCGGGGCAACCTGTGCCAGGGCCTATCCTTCCCTCCTGAAGATGAGAAAAAAACTAATTTTCCATTTCCTTGNCTAAACATCTTTCTCCTTAATCAGCACTTGAACTTTCTGGACAC
This sequence comes from Pitta sordida, assembly GCA_013390025.1. Taxonomy (NCBI): domain Eukaryota; kingdom Metazoa; phylum Chordata; class Aves; order Passeriformes; family Pittidae; genus Pitta; species Pitta sordida. The sequence continues at coordinate 228,181 of WEKX01006796.1, forward strand.
TTTAAGCCCCTATGGATCTTATTTTTCTCACAGGCAATCCCAGCAGAAACACTGCCCATCCTTCCCTCCTGAAGATAAGAAAAAAACTAATTTTCCATTTCCTTGATGTTCTGGTTACCATCCTCATACTTGTGCTTGGAAGGTCTGGGTTGACATCACCCAAAGCAGGTAAGACACCCATTCTACTTGTCTCCCCATTCCCCTGTGGAAGAACGGGGATCCAACAGGGGCAGTTTTGCCTGATTGGAGAACCAACCCTTCTCTAACAAAAAGAACCACAGTTGCTTCTTCTAAAGAAACTGATACTATTACCTGAAAGAAGGACCTAATTAATACACAATCGACTTCCTCCCAGATGTTTGTTGCTGTTTATGGGATAGGAACTTCACTGCACAGGAGTCTACAAAATTAAGAAGGAAAAAAATAAAGAAAAAAGAATAAAGAAGGAAACTCCCCAAAATTATATATTTGGATGCCAATTATTTTCTATCCTCCAGCTGGTTTTTGGCAGTTATCTCAAAATGTCAGGGAATTCATTGCATTTTGATGAAGGCAATTGTTATTTCTTAGTTGTGAACAAGACGATCCAGGGCACAAAGTTCAAAAGACAGCATTCACAGAAGGCAAATAATTAGACTCAACTACAGTAGGATGCTGTTGCAATTGAACAGCTCTGTCTGGTAGTTGTAGGGTCAGAAATTTCATGTTGCACCATTTGGTGTAATGGCCCTGATAACTGCTTGCTTCTTTTTACACCTACAGTGGAAAGTAATTAAAGTCCTTTTAGCTGCAATTAGACGGCAGGATTAATTTAAACTGAATATAAGGGGGGGGGGAAAGTAAAAGATAAAAGGAACTATGAAAGTATCAGATTTTATAAATGGCAGCTGAGTACATTCTGCAGCCTGAGTTTATGTCAGAAAACAAAATTATTTAGTAAAGGCTTCAGAGAATTACATACTTTTAGCATTTTCCCCTACAAATATCGAAAATACTAGAGAAGGGAATTAATGTGATTTAAGTATTCTTAAGAGATATTTTAATTCTACCCTTAGGAAGAAACTGAATTCAAACAAAAAATATTACAGTTTATTATTTGGTACCACTTCATATTTGGTTCTGCCTGGAGAGGAGAAGGCTTTGGGGTGACATAATTGTGGCCTTTCAGTACCTGAAGAGAACCAACAAGAAAGAAGGAGAGAGATTTTGGACAAGGGCCTGAACAAGCAAGACACAGGGCAACGGCTCCTCACTGCCAGAGGGTTGGGTTAATTAGGATATTGGGAAAAATCTCTTTGTTGTGAGGGTGGGGGAGGCCCTGGCACACGTTTCCCAGAGAAGCTGAGGCTGCCCCATCCCTGGAAGTGTCCAAGGCCAGGCTGGATGGGGCTTGGAGCAACCTGGGATAGTGGAAGGTGTCCCTGCCCATGGCAGGTTGATGGAACAAGATGATTTTTAAGGTCCCTTCCACCACAAACCAGTCTGTGATTCCACAGTTTCACTCCATTCCCCCTGGGATAACGGGTAAATCCAGCAGCACCCATAGAATAAAACCAGGCTGTGAAACACAGATTCTTTTCTGTGTTTGCAGGAAGTTTCCCTTTAACTGTTGAATTTAATTTCATGACCTTCCTGGACCTCTGAAGAGGTGAAAGCTTTCTCTGAGATTACAAAGGGAATCAGCATGATTTGACAAGCCATTTGATGTATTTGCCTGTAATAACTTTGGCATTGGAACCTTTGGGGGGACAGAAAGCTGACAGCCAAAGAAAGGAGACAAAGAATGGAGCTGTGTGACTTCAAGCCAGTCTTTAATAAAAGGCTCTGGGGATTCATCCGAGGGGAAAAAACATATATATACTTACATATATATATATATATTTGTTAAGAATTTTTTTAAACTTTTCTCATCCAAAAAACACAGAACTTTTGACTGTGAGATATACCTATGGATCACCATAAAAAACTTGTAACAATTCGAGCATAAAACAGTCAACAAGCCCTGCATAAGAAGATAATTATACTATGTGATGCACAAATCAATAGCATGTATCTGTTGGAGGTGCTTTGACTTCAAAATCAGATAAAACTGAAGAGCCTTAGAGAATTAAATTTTCTTTATCACTAATGTAGCAATGCCGGGTCACCACAAAAACCCTCAAAGAATGGTTGTTATTTTTTTTTTTCTTTTTACCTTCAATTGTGAGTCTTAAAAATTTTAGTTTCTTTAAAATTCTTGGCTTGACCATCACTGAGTCCTTTCACCTGTTTGCCCTCAGAATTCCTCTCACTCTGGCTCATTCTGCGAACGCTGAGGATTCTAGTGCAGAAAAGTGAAAATTCCTGTGAAACCCCACAAATCTCATTGTCTAATAGCCTCATTCCATTCCCAAAGTATTTCATCCTGCACGTAATCCTGGAACAACTGGGAAAACCAATTATGTAATGAAGCTTATAAAGGATAGTGTGCAACACAGCCCAAGACAGTCATTATAAAAATCAAAATAATTCTGGGTGGAATTTATTTCCGCCTTCTCCACTCCATTAACTTGAAGTGAACATATATGTATCAAGTCACTGAAAATCTTTCTCCTCAAATATGCAAATATATCTTCCAGAACTTCCAAGTCTCTAGTCACACAAGCAGAACATAAACATTAAAACATTAAAATGCCAAAGACCATTTTAAGGGCAACTTTTTCCTCAACAAATTGTATAAATGAAAACATATCAATTAAATTTCCTCAATTATTATCCATCTATTGGTGCTGTAATTCTTTATTTATAGCTGGCTGAAGAAGAGTGTTAATGCTAGGGAGAAATTTCTGAGTGGAGTTACCAGAGGAGACATTAAGTATTCTGTTATCAAGGAACATAAACTTTGATCAATGTTCCATAACTAGAAAAGCTTATAGCTGCATATTGAAAGAAGGGTCATTTATTTCATTTAAATGAGTTTTACCAATGCTAGAATTTTAAGAGCATCTTCATATACCTGGGCTAAAAAAGTGGTAATCTGGGGGGAAAAAAAATTACAAAATTACTGGATTTCAGTTGTAAGTAGCATTGACTTAACCTCTGACAGTACTCAAGATCCGCAAGACAATTTTTTTGTATAAAAAGCCTGTGTTCCTGACTTGAAAAGTTTCCTAAATAAAGCCACAGACTTCTTTAAACCTCCTTATAAAGGTCCATCTGCCACTTCTGGTGCTGTTCAGCAGGATCAGTATTGGAGAACCAAATTGTTTTCCATAGGAATACTGCACAGGTAAAATCCTGTTTAGAGACTGCAGTCAAAACATTATGGAAGGCAAGAGAAACAGTCTCAGAAACTATTAATCAACATTTAATAAATAGTTAATAAATAGTCAATCTCGTATATTTAAAACTGCAGCCCCTTCCCTCAGATACAGCCATGGCTGTGTAACTGAGGAACAAGGAAGTTTATTCATAAATCATTATTAAGTAAGAATATTACAAGAATCTGCTTCACTAATAGCAAATAATCAAAACCAATAAATGCTAAAATTCTTGCAGTCTGTGCTGGGTTTGGCTGGGATAGAGCTGATTTTTTTCATCATAGTGGGATGGAGCCATCATTTGGATTTGTGCCACCACCCCACCCGTGAGGAGGCAGGGGGGGTGCATAAGGAATTTGCTTAACCAGTGTTAACCCAGACTTCCAAAAAACCAATTTCTACCTTACTCACAGTAGGGTTCTACAGAATTGGACATGGACATGGGAAACCTGGACCAGCTGGTCATTGTGTGAGCAGGTGGGTGGAACTACAAGACCTCCAAAGGCCCCTTCCAACCTCAATAAATTTGTTGTATCAGTGAAGAACAAAGAATTAATCAAACTTATCCTGTAAAACCAACTTTGATGGTTTAGGGATATTTTTTTTTGAGTTGATGTGGGATCCACTGAGGTCCAAGCTGAGTTCTTTGGAAATGACAATATTGATAATCACATACAAAGTCTATAAATGCCGAAAACTGGGTTAGAGGAGATATCTCCCACCCATATACTGCTGAGATGACACTGTTGAAATCCACCTGGGCATTCATGCTGGTTTCCTTCCTTAAGCATGAAAAGAAGCCACTAGCACTGAATTTTCACGAGCCCTTGGTTTCCAAAGCCAGCCTCTGACCCCGTTGCACAGCCCTGGTTTCTCCCTCTCCCCTCAGGTCTGCCTAAAGAACACTATTCACAACAGGCTGATTCATTTAGAAGGAATCTTTTGTTCTCTCATGACACTACTGTCACAGAAGTGCTCACACTGATGCTTATCCCTGCATTGTCAAAATCCTGAAGGACATTAAAATAAAATAGATATGGCTGACCTCTGGTTTTCTTATTTCCTAAGACATTTAATGAACCAATACAAAAAATCTCAAAATAAAACACCTGAAACATATCTTTCAGCAGATCCCAGAAGAAGAAGAATATTCTTTGTGACTATTATTCCTCCTTACTCAGTAAAATTCATCATTCATTAAAGATGTCCAATTAAAATTGGACTGTGTTCAGTGCTTCATGTTTCTAATGAACTTAATGTACCAAGTGATGTAATCAGACAAAAGCATGGTAAGAGCTCTTTCTGCCACTACAGGCACAATCATAATTAATTAAGAATTTATCATTAACTGAAGGTGTTAGTTAACTATTACAGGCCCAGTATATTGTCTACCTCAGAGCAGCAGCTTCCCCATTAACAAACGAGCCTGGATCTAATTCTTGCCCCTTAAATCTGCTTGGTGCATTAGTATCTCATTAAATGTGCCTCACAGAACAAAATTATTTCTTTGATACAGTTGGAAAGGATTAACAAAATCATAATTAAGTTCTTGGAGGCTTTATCCTGACTACTGCATACCTGAGAAGAGTATTCCAGAGGGAGAAGTGCGGATAAAAGTTCCAATGTGGAAGCAGAATTCCTTAGTGAATTGCACATTTCCCTCTGCAGACAGATGTTCAAACAGCTCAGGAGTTTAAGAATAACATCTGGCATCGACTCATTTTGTGTTCTATTTCTACACACATTTTACATTCATATTTCACTGATTCCATATCCATAGGTCCACATGTACAGGCTGGCAGCACACCTTTCTTCCCTGGGCATTACAGTATGGAATGAAATACATGTCAAACCACTTGAATTTGCTGTCTGCTTGGGGGGTTTCCAGTTAATTTTTCCCCCCTTTTTGTTTAATTTTGCAAGAAATCAACGAACATTCTCCATCCTTTTGCTTTGTTCCCCCCATCTCATGAATATTCCTTCCACTGCTTCATAGATGAGCATGGGATTACCATGGATACAGGATATCTGATAGAAATCATGTCCTTCTGTCTGTTTTTAAGTGAACACTGCCATCTCTTAAGCTGAGGGGCCCTAAAATGTTTATTTTTTTCAACAGCTAGAAAACAAATGTTGCCTACTGTTAAACCAGCAATGTGAGGCAACCAGGAGATGTTTACTGTGCTTTCACAGGTTATTCTGAGTTGGAAGGGACCCACAGGATCATCGAGTCCAAATCCCAAGTGAACACCCACCCAGCGATCAGACCCACAATCATGGAACCACGGGCACCACGTTCCATCCATCCAAGCCTCCCACTGTCTAGACCATGTCACTGAGCTCCTCATCCAGTCTTCTCTTAAACACCTCCAGGGATGGTGACTCCACCACCTCCCTGGGCAGCCCATTCCAATGAGGGATCACTCTCTCTGTGAAAAACCTCTTCCTGACATCCAGTCTAAACCTCCCCTGGCATACAAATAGTCTGAACATCAACTGGCAACCAGGAAAGAATTTCCAACACCTCCAGCAGTGAATCCTTCAAACAATTTTGACTAAGGGATTCACTGAGCCAAAATTTCCATCTCTCTGTGCAGAAAATTATGAGGACCTATAGTTTGGCAGGACTGAACCAGAGAGGTCAAGTAATCTCATAGCGCTTTCAAGACAAATTTCAGTAAGTAAATTGTGCCAGATAATGCTGTGGCAACAAAATTAAAAAATCAAGTTAAAGGAATAAACTTGATTTTTGTCTGCTATAAAATTGATTTTGTCTGAATAACAATACCTAAAAAATAAGTCTCAATGCTACCAGTGTTTTTTCACAGATGGACTGATTTTTCACTGGAGAATAGGTCAGAAACACAAATGCTATAAAATATTATTTCAGTTTTTCCTAGAACTCTGTAATGAGCAATTTGATCCATTATTGTCATCTTTAATTCCTTTAATTGTCATATTTAATTCCTTTTTATTAAAAAAAACACAATTAAGTAGAGACAGGCTTGTTTTACTTTTCACCTCCAAGAGAAAATCATTCCTCTGTGAAGGAGAATTACTTCTTAAGGAAATCTGCCAAAACCACGGGAACTTTAGATTTCCTTGAAAAGCAATCTGTTGTTTCCAGTTCATGTTCATATATTCACTGCCACAAAGATGGAATTCAGATTTTTTTATAAGCAAAAAAGACAGCCCTCAGCAAGATGTGAAATTTAAGAAAATATTCAACAGTAAAAAAGGCTGTCAAAGGTCTGTCAATGAGGATCATACCACCACTTACTTTAATAACTCCTCATAAATTCACATTATCATTGCAATGCATGTATTATTACCTTTATTATTTGTATCATTAAATTATTAAATAATTATTTATTAATTTTTATAAATTTCCATAGTCCCTTGACAGCTGTGGATTTTTAGAATAAGGCACAAATTGAAACACAAGAAAGTAGTACAACCATTTTTGTGACAGTTGAGCAGAACTGGAAAATCTGCCTGAAAAAAAAAAAAAAAAATTCTTGCAGCATAAAAAAAGCGTATTTTATTAAAGATAAAACCCCAAGCATTTGAAAATTAGAATAAACCTTTCTTGTTGCCAGTTTCGAGGATTTAGAAGCTTAGTCTCCAGGTCAATTTTTCTGCTGAACTTGATAAGAACAACTTTTCCTTGATCTTGAATTCCACAGTTTAGGATTGAACAGGGAGCTATTTTGTGCGACTTTTCATGTATTTCAAAGATAAAGAATACAACGAGCATTTATAATTAAAGCTTTAAAATTAAACCACAGGTGCTGCCCATTAAAAATATGGCAGTTTGTGTCTCTGACTAAAAAGAAAAGAATAAATAAAAGACTTTGAAGTAAGTGCTGAATTATTGTTCTGATGTGTAGTAACAGTTTCATGCCTTCTCCAGTTACGCAAAAGGCTTAGAATTTGTCTTCCTTTTCACCTGTCACACTCTTGTTCTTTTTTCTTTTCCCCAAAAAACCTGTTTACTCCATTCCTTTGCTGTTTAAGCAATTNAGATGTGGGTGGCTTTTATTGTTATTTAATAACTATGGGACCATTAACTTGTGCATACCTTTATAACATTGCTCTGTGCCCACCTGAACATTGGCATTTAAAGCCATGACACTGCTATTCACTGATTTTCAGGATTCAGCGGATATTGTCACTAAGTACAAGCAATTTACATTTGCATGGTCCATCACACCTTTAAAAATAAAGACAGTGAAACCAGCACTGTGGTTTCACTGTCTCCTGTGCTCTAAAATTTCCATGTTTACTTGGTTTTACAGTATTTTTTGCACAATGCTGCCCCTGAAAAATACGTGCAATGAAATAAAATATATTATTTTTAAACTAGTAAATGACAAAAAAAAAATCCCTCAGAATCTTTCTGTTGTGGTCTCCTAAACCAGACATGTCAGCTACAACATCTGCTAATGAGTTAAACCCAACACAAGGAATCCATAAAGTTCAGAAAGACAGCAAAGTAAGGCAGTGTGGAATTGTGAATAACAGGGAAAAGAGGCACTTAATTCCCTGCACACTTTATCCTTAGAGTTGCTCTTTCGATCTATATCTGCCTAATTTTTCCGTAAGTATTGCTGGTTACAGTGACACCAAAAAGAAACGTGAAGAAATGGGACTTTTATTTAACTTGTTTTTCCCAAGAACATGCAAATGTTTGATTATTTCTTTATTTTATCTTTGGCTAGCAGTAGGAAATCCTTATCAGTAAAGAACAGCAGCCAAATTACATCGTGTGTTTGCCTTTTCCATGGTTTCATTCAATGTCACTGAACTCCAAATCATTCTGCTAATGATTGCAGGAGGTCAAGATTTCATCTAAAAGGCCAATTGTAAAAAAAAAAAAGAATTGCAGGCTAAGATGGTCAGTAACACAGCAGGAAATTTTCATAGATATAAAATATATATATAAACTCAAAATAAATACATACAGCCTTATTTTCAGGGACTTGTAGGGAGAAAGAAAGGCCCCCTGAGCCTCCTTTTCTCCAGATCAAATATCCCCAGCTCCCTCAGCCACTCCCTCACATGACTTGTGCTCTAGACAATTTAAAATTAATATTGACAGAAGGAGGAAAAAAAAGAAATACAAACAAAACAGAACAAATAAACATAAAACCTCCTTTAAATTGAAGAGAATTTAAGCCATTGCTGCCTGACTGGCCAGGAAAAGTGGTCAAAGATATTGGGAAAAAAATCTTCACTGAAAGCATGATCCAGCCCTGGAACAGGCTGATCAGGGCAGTGGTGGATTCATCACTCCTGGAGGGATTTAAAATCTGCGTAGATGTGCCACTGGGGAACATGGTTTAATGGTGGCCTTGGCAATGCTGACAAAATGATTTGACTTGATGATCTTAAAGATATTCTCCAACCTAAACGATTATATGATTAAACAAGATGAAGAATAATTTCTTTCATTGAAATAAAGCATCCTTGTATTTCTAATCATCAATCTTGAACCTCCTCTGTTCTTACTACAGAAATAGAACTACATTTATTAACTAAAATACAGGTGTGAGATTCATTTATACTGAGGCAACAAGTCATATACATTTTCCTTCACCAATATTTGCTACAATGGTCAGATAAATCCTTCTCTCTCTTTGCTGTTTTCTGAACTAGTGGCTGCAAGAACTAATGATTTTTGTGTCTAACAGCTCAACAGGATGTCCAGTCTATACAGAAACAGAAAAGGTCATTTCTAGAGGCTCTAATTGCCTTTCCCAGCATTTTTACCAAAGTGCCTGGGAGTCCAACAATAGCTGGAACACTGTCAATAGTTCTGTTCTAAAATCCCTCTTTGGGCACTGAACGTCCTTCCAGGTGTTCCACGATAATTTTTTGTACAGCAGCTCCATTACCTCGTTTGCTTCTGGAGTCAAAGTCCATGGCAAGGCCAAGCCTGTTATCCCTACGTAATTTCCACCACACCAACATGGAGCATCACTGTAAATTCTAAGCCCTACTGACAGCACCAAACATTGTTTTCTGGGTGAGGAAACAGGCCAATACTCAGACGAGTAAATACACGCAGGTTTGCTATTGATCCACTACTGATCAGTAATCAGCAGAACCAAAGAGCATTAGATCATCTAGCGTGATACCAAGTATAACTCACGTAATTCCACTTCCTCCAAATATGCCCCATAAAGAAGACTTCAACTGGGTTAAACATTTCAAATCCTTCCTCTCTTATCCCCTCAAACAAAGTGCACCACGCTAAGAAAATGAAAAAGACACAGGAAACAGCAGAGAAATAATTACTAGAGTGAAGCAAGAAGAGAAAGTTTCCCTGCCCACCTAAGCTGTGAGAAGATTCAGTCATAGTTTCATTTCTAGACGTTTCCCGTGTCAATGATTTGGGAGATACAACACAGCAGCCAGGCTCAAAAGGCACATTATTAATCAAAATATTTTAAGCCTTTAAGAAAAAAAAAGATTTCTGGCAGTAAACTTAGAAGTAAACCTAAAATTACTCTTAAGAAACTATGTAAAATAAAATTCTATTAAGATACTGCAGACGACACCATCCCACGAGCGGGTAAGCACAGGCACCTCTCCCCAGGAATCCATCCTGACTCACCAGCCCTCCTCCAACCACCACCTGTCCTCATTCACCTCCCAAAATCCCACCAAAGATGGGGACCTCATGCATTTCAGTCTAATCCTCCAGGACAAACACATGAAAAGATATTACATGGTGCTGAACTGATTTTAGTCATTTAATAAAACCCAAACGGCTATGAACCAGTAGAAACATTGAATACTCCTGTCCTGGTTTCACCTGGGATACAGTACCTGCCATAGTGCCACATTTGGGATTTAAGATGAGAATAATATTGATAAGAAACTGAAGTTTTAGTTGTTGCTGAGCAGTGTTTACTCCAAGTCAAGGACATTTCAGCCACCCTGCCAGCAGGCTGCCTGGGGGACACAAGAGGCTGGCAGGGGACAGAGCCACTGAGCTGACCCAATGTCCAAAGGGATATTCCAGAGCATCTGGCATCATGCTGAACAATAAAACTGGGGGGAGTTGGCCAAGGCACAGCAGATGCTGCTCAGGTCTTGACTGGGGATCAGTCAGGGGCTGAGGAATCACATTGCACATCACTCCTTTGGATATTCTTTGTCATTATTATCACTACTTTCCCTTCCATTTCTGTCCTATTAAACTGACTTTATCTCAGCCCACGAGTTCCACCATTCCTCTGATTCCCCACGCCACTGGGAAGGAGAGAGTGAGCAGCTGTGTGGTGCTACCAGAGGAACACCCCATCCCTCCTGGGGCTCACTAATTCCCTTTGGTGCACTGAGGAAAAGCAGGAGCCTCCTCCAGCTCCTCATACGAGCACCTCACCATCACCTCATACAGCAGAAGAGGACCCAAGACACAAGAAATGGCTCAGAGGTCCCTTTTATCATTCTCCTGCTCTGCCAAATCACTGATTAGCTCCTTTCAGACAATAACAGAAGATTTTGTTACCAAGGTGACCTCATTTCTGAGAACCCAGACCTCTTCCCGGGTGATTACATTTTCATGCTAGAGCCCTGAAGGAAAAAAAATAAATTCTTCAGTGCTTGTATTTATTTAAATCTCTGCATTCATTTATAACTTTTAAAGGAGAAATTAGTTACACATTAAAAAAAAAAAAAATTGAGTTAGTGACTCATTAAAGACAGGCAGAATCGAAATGTCCCAGTAAATTTACAGCGGGCAGGCAGATATTTCCAAACTTGTTGAGTATAAAGACAGGACTGTGAGCAAGAGATCAGTCACGTCCTGCTGAATGTCACTTCCCTTCACCTTGGTGAAGGCAGAGAACAAAGGAACGATCCCTCTGCCTTCCCCATATTCCAATCAATGAATAGAACCATCATTATGTGTTTAAAACTCACCTGAAGCGCTCAGAAGATTGGATAACAATTAGTGTCTTAACAGAGTGAAAGGTATTGTAAGGATGTTGAGATCCACAAAAGAAAACTTGATTTTCCACAAAGCTCAGGGAAAAAAAAAAAGAAGTGAAGAGAGAATTTGAGATTTCTCTTACCACACTGAACACAGATTTACAAGATTCTTCCAGAAGCTAGAGCATTTGATCTGTAGGACCATTTAATCATTTGATCTGTAGGACCATTGAAAAGTCTAAAACGCGTGGGTTTTTTACGTAACAATGAAGAACACAACACATACAGCAAAAAAAGAAAATCAAAGAACAAGAGCTGTAAAGAAACACACACATTGTGCTGGAAACCATCCTCCAACATGCACAAATTTCACTGCATTAAATGAGTTTCAATCCCTCCCAAAGAGTTCCTGGCTGGCACGAGGGAAGGGAAGCAGGGAGGCTGGGATCCGGATCCCATCCAAGGAGAGGATGGAACTAACTTTTCCCTCTCCTGGCCCCCTCGGGAGGAGGCAGAGGAGCAAATAAATTCCACGTCTAATGATCAGCCACATCATCACTCTCACAGACAAGAAAAACGAATGGAACAGTGAAGCACAGGCACTTCTGCTTAGAGCCTGGACTGACAGAAAAAGAAAAAGCCTTTTGGAAAGAAAACAGAATTTATGAACACAGAATGTTCTTATTCCTGACCGTTATTTGAAAATCAAATGTTCTATTCAACAACCTGACTCCAGTCAAATCTCATCAGTGAGGCTTGTCACACAGGAAAAAAGCAGGCACAGGTTTATTTCTATTGTACATCTTCAGATGTATTTTAAAATGTGTGAATTCTTCTCATCCCTGCACGGAACATGCAGACCTCTCATAACTTCCAACACAGGAACAAGAGCTAAAGAAGGTTTCAGGATTTTTTCCCTCCCTAAACAAACCTTTAGAATATTAATATTTAAATTATTTACTGAAATTTTTCTCTTTCATTAATTAAATACATACTGCTATAAAAGAACTAAGTAAATCCTTCCATCCAGATTGAATGGGGCTCCTTAAAAGCCCACTAAATTTTAAACTGGAATTTATTTTTTTTCACTCCTTTAATTATTTTATGTAAATTTTGTGGGTTTATATACTTTTACAAAAGAGTTTTGATACTTTTAAAAGGCTTACATCATAAATTGAATAGGTAAAGAAATGCCTGTTCTTGTAAATCACATTTTCATAGTCGGAACACAATTTGTATGATACTGACCGTATTTTAATTTGGTCAACTGAAATCACAATTACTGCCTCAACATTCAAAGAATATTCATGAGAAACCAGCAACAGAAAGTTACTTTAAAGACTTTGAAGGAGAGTCCTTGGCTTATAAATTAGCAGAACTACAAAGGCACAGCAGAGTTTCATGTATTTGCTGTACAAATACAGACAGTGAGAAATGGGCACCATTCACAAGGACTCTCCCTTTATTCTCTAAACCAAAGAGGTCCCTCATTTGTGTTTTAGTTCCTGAAAGACTTGCAGAACATAATTTTGGCCAGAATATGAATAAATCGACCTCACTATTGGAAATGAGAACAAGAAAAGTTCTGGCAAATGTCCTTACGTTACAATGACCCAGGTAACAAGGGAATAACAAGGTATTTTCTTACTTTCAAGATAATTTATTTGCAAACTGCAATCATTTATTTGGGCAGGAACAGAGATTTGTGGATAATTTAAAGGTAACTTCCAATGGATATAGTTAAAGTTTGCAAGTGTGTTTGGACATTATTTGTACTTATTTCGTCTCGTAACATGCAAAAGCAAAACTATTCTGAAAAGAAGTAACAGAGCAAATGTAACCCAGGTTAAAATACAACTAAAAGATTTAATAAAATCTAACCTAAAAAAAGTCTAATAAATATGAAAAGAATATTATTGTGTATTTCCACAATTTCTGCTTTTTTCTTCTCTCAATGACTTCAAATAGAAAAATAAAATCCCAGGTAGACGGTGAATGCAAGTGGAGGTGAATGTAAAACCATCAACCTCCAATGTAAATTCTACTCGTGTTAACTTTGAGCAGCATGTCATAAATATTAATTTCCACTTTCTCAACAGTGGATTTTAATTATTGGCATCTTAACAAAAGATTTAAATAAATTATTGAGGAGCAGAGACTAAAGTGACAAAAGCCACCACATGTAGTTCTAGTTCTGTCTGTGAATTCCTTGTCAGCTTAAGAAATTTAAGTCTCTCTGACTACATATATGCAGTCAGAAAATTATAAAAAAAAATTAATTTGATGAAGGAAACCATGATTTTCAAGTAAAAACATAAAATCAGGATAATTTGCCGATTTTTTCTGAATTATATATATATTGTCCTGAAATACACCTGGCTTGTAGGACTCAGGTCACGCAAAGGACCAAGGCACATCTCTTCTTTACTGAATTTACTTCATAAAGTAGTTCTAAGATACTGTCTACAGCCAGTGTAGTAAATATAATTGTTATTTTTTCCTAGTTTTAGGTAAAAAAAGGTAAGATACTACCACTGTGACCCTTCCACATTAGATTCAACAGTAAAAACTACCCCAATTTTAGCTTCAAAATTGGCAGAGGCCTATGGGGATCAGCTGGGAGTTATGCATTCCTCCATACCATCCTTCCACAAGAAAGCACTACCTATTTTTAATTAATATTCTACTTTCATGTAGCTTCACCAACTGACAGGAACATCAGTTCTATCCCACTCTGTGAAATACCAGAAGTACAAACTGCTGTCAGCTGGAAATGGGCAAGAACTCAGGATGTCAATCGGGCTGTCACTGTGCCCAAAACCTCTTAAATATCACAGTCTCATAAAGTAATTCAGTCTGGAGATCACCTGGTCCAATCTCCTGCTCCAGGCAGGGTCAGTTATGAGGCCAATGAAGCTCAGAGATTTATCCAGTCTGGTCTTGAAAAGCTCCATGGAAGGAGATGGTACCTTTCTGGGCAGCCTGTTCCAAAGCCTGACTGTGCCCTTGGAGGAAAACTGTTAAAATTGTTAAATGCTAAATCCCGTCAGCACAGGATGTTTCCCATATTTCCTTAGATTTCTCTGCTAGGAGTTCACAGGTTATTCTGAGTTGGAAGGGGCGCACAGGATCATCTAGTCCAAATCCCAAGCGAACACCCACCCAGGGATCAGGCCCACAAACGTAGAACCATGGGCACCACTCACCATCCATCCAAGCCTCCCATCATCTAGACCATGTCACTGAGTTCCCTGATGGAAATTGCAAGTGCTACTTAGGAACTCAAGGAAGGAAATCACCAATAGGAAGAACAATCCTCACAGATGCAGGGATTTCCAGACTCCACCTCCCTTCTTCCATTCCATTAGTTAAACTTAAGATACTTTTAGCAACAAAAGCTCGGTTTCTCAGGTCAGCAAGGTATACAAGGTTTACAGGCAAGTGAACTCAAACCTATGTCCCTGACCCATCCTGGTACAACAATGATGAAAATCAGATACTGATTTCGAGGTCCTCATGACACCCCCAGTGCTCTCTATCCATTAAAAAATATCTTAAAAGGCCTCACAGAAGTTCATTGAATCACAGAATGGTTTGGGTTGGAAGAGACTTTAAAGACAGTGTTATTCCACCTCCATGTCATTCCATGGGCAGGGACACCTTCCACTGTCCCAGTCCAACCTGGCCTTGGACACTTCCAGGGATGGGGCAGCCACAGCTTCTCTGGGCAACCTGTGCCAGGGCCTCACCACCCTCACAGCCAAGAATTTCTTCCCAATATCCAGTTTAATTCTGGCCTCTTTCATCCTAAAGCCAATCCCCCTTGTCCAGTCATCGTACACCTTTGCAAAAAGTATCTCACCAGACTTCCCGTAGGACCCTTTAGGTACTGAAATGCTTCTAAGGATGGGAAGAAACCCGTTTTTCCCAATAGAGAACACTCACTTCTTGCTATATTTAATAAAATAAATATACCAGGATAGGAAGAAGTATTCGTTCCATAAGACAGAGAAAAACTGAAAATATTTAGAGGTCCCCAAAAAACATAAAATTTCATATAGGAGGAAAAGGATTTAGACAATGGGATGATGTGTTAGGTAATAGGTTAGCAATAGGTTAGGTTAGGTAATAGTTAATAGGTTGGACTCGATCTCTATGGTCTTTTCCAACCTTATAAATTCTATGATCCTGTGAAAACAATATAAATTAAGACCATTATAAAGAAAAATTACATCAGTTTTTGACTCATCCCAACTACACTTTTTACTATCCCTCTCCGAAAAATGGGATCACAGGTGCCAGACACACTTTAATATCATGAAGTGACAGGCGAAGGTTGCATTTCATATCCCAGTGTCAGGCTCCTTCTGCTCCCTTCCAGCTGGGGTCTTCGCACAGTATGTTCCAGGTAGATCTTGTCAGTTATGTGTCAGGAAATTTGGAAAGGAGACAGGGAGATGAGAATGACTCTACTAAGAGTAAAACAGACACCAAAGTTGAGACGAAAAAGCTAAGAATTGTTCTGAATTCTTAATAATGCTTTCAAAAGGTCACTGAGCAGCCCTGACTTTAGGTTCCACAAAGGAGAAATGATTCAACTGAAATTTTAACCCTCTGTTTTCAAAAAAAAAATTACTCAATTAGCTAAAATATAATAAAAATATACTGTCTTGCTTGTTTTAATAACGGTTTGCAATTCGTAGAAAGCTGGGAAAAAAATGCTGAGAACCTAAAGGGAAGAACTGGGCACTGTAACCTCTCATATATTTGGTGTGAAGTCCAACACTTTAGTAAGTCAGTAGTAACTAATTCCTTCTGCATTAGGTTATGAGGACCCCATGACAGATGCAAGTTTCTCTCTTGGGATTCACAAAATCCAGCTATTGCAACCCTTTGCAAAATGCTACAGATCCAGTAAGCCATAACAAAGGCCTTTGGTATCCAGAAAAAAAGTCACAGCGTAATTTGCAACTCAAATGATTATTTGGAAGTCCAGATTTAAATAATAAACTACCTGTATTCAGATAAAAGTCAATAAGGAAGGCAAGTGTTTCTCCTCCCCATGTTGGTGACCTGGAAGATCAGGTTAGTCAAGGGTAAACACAGTTTGAAGTGGAGCAATAAGGAACCCAAGAGAAGGCAATGATTTGATTTTCTTTGATAATACAATTAAACAAAACAAGAAATATCTCTAGGTTAAGAACTTTGTTGCCCTTACTGGGAAACAAGTCTCCCTGACCAGAGCACAAGCTCTTTGTTTTATAAGGAATGCTGTACACTAAATTCGGGAGGGATTTTTATTTTGTCAGTTGTTTTATAAGTACATAATTTAAAAAAAAAGTCAACAAGGCAATTCAAACATTCTATTCCTCTTAAAAAGCCTCCTTGCTAACCAACTCTACAAGTGATGAAAATCCTTCCTGTTATTTACAAACACTTTCTTGTGCCAAATTTCCACCCTTCTGTCAAAGTTAGTCAATTTTTCTCTCCAACTAAAATTTATTTGTTATTACTCTTTACATGTCCCCATCTTGCTTGCTTCGAATCCCTTTTTCAAGGTATCCTTCTCCTATCATCATTATTGGACATCTTATGCAAGACAAAATGCGCATGGGGATCTGAAAACATGGTCCTACTGTCTGTTCCTGCAATAACACAGACACTTCTAAATACTAAAATGGAAGCTGCAAAAAGGACATAAAACATGTGCAAAAACAACAACATACGAATAATGAATGCTTCAAGAGTCAAACTGTTCTCAGTACCTGGATACTTGTGCAGGTATTTCAACCCTACGACTACAAATACACAGGCTGCATATTTCTCTTTAGGGTAGGAGTTTGTTGTATTCATTAGTTTTAAACAAATCTACTATCACTCAGTGACTGAAAGAAACAGGATGGATTTCCTATCCAAAGGGATTCTTGATGTTGTTAAAATGTTTACTATTTCAACTGTTGGACTGGTTAACGTTGAGTCTGGCCAAAGGTTGGACTCAAGGATCTTGGAGGTCCTTTCCAAACTTAATAGTAATTCTATCACCCGAAAATTCCAGATAAACACCTTTTGTGTCCAGATTTGTATTTTCTTCCAACAAGGAGTTGTTTGGGGGGTTTTCAATGAATTCACAATTGTGAAGATATTTAACTTAGTTTCTTAAGTATTTTGCAACATACAAATTTCACAACAGCATGGCTGGAGATGTAATTATTTTAGGAAGTTCTTGCTGTGAATCAAAGAGAAATGAGGTTATCTGATTCTTAGGTGATATACAAGAAGTATTGCTACAACAAACACAGTATCTACTTTTTATTTATAGCTCGTTGTTATAGAGCATTATAAGACCAGCAAACAGGGTTTGTATTCTGTTCTTGGTGAACATCATTTCTTTATTACTGAAGATAGATTTAATTTCATTTCCATCAGCTGGTGTTGCACTTCAGTTATTATAGTTCCAATGGGTGTAATGAAATGTCACTGCTCTGCAATACGAGAGTCAGGAACAACATTATAAAATCAATACAATGGCCAGAGTGTTCTTGGCATTCGTAATACTTATGGGTTATTTGAGAAAACTAGTGTGCTAACAGTATTAAGGTCTCTTCCCCTTATATCCTCTACTTTTCAATTTTCTAGGTTATTGAAAAACTTCAACTGTTCAACACAAATTCTCCACATTTGGCTCTAACTAGAGCTACTTTCTTCCAGAAAATCTGACAGCTAATGCCTTTTATAATAGGCAAGGCAAAAGATGCAGAAAACGAGTTTTGTTTAAAGCAAGTTTCACCCACTTTAACCCCTCGACTATGTATTGCTGAAACCTCCCTTCCTTCCTTCCTTCCTAATCAGATTCTTATTTGAGTTCAATAATGCCAGTAAACTAGGGACTTGAGCAATGCTTGAGTGGTCATAAAAATGATCCAGCCTATGCAAGTCTCCATCTGAAATCAAACCATAATGTCTCCTTCAGCAACCTCAGCCTTGTTTCTGCTGAAAGCTGGAAATTTGGAATAGCTCAGCTCTGCTGCTGATCCTGCAGTACAGTCAGGGACACACTCCTGGACTGGAAGAGATGATCCATGGATCAAGCACAGCAGCTGAGCACTGAAAAGGTTCCCTTTTAGTTACAGACAGTGGAAATGTTTTACTCCTTAAATTGCAAAACATGCAAACTGGCAGGTTCTTTCCTGGCAAGGAAAAAAATATTCAGCATTTGCCTGAAAAAGTATCAGCCTTCAAGCTGATAAACATGACATACATAATTCAGGTCATATATTCATTATTCAGTGTTCTCATGAAAACTCCTCAAAGTATGTGTATGTTACATTTACTATTAATTCAGATTTTAGAGCAATGTATTTCACTGAAGAGTTGGGGAGAACTGGTTACTCTCTTCCAGACATATCAGGCAACAAAAATAATGGTAAACTGGCTTCAGGCTGAAAGAAAACAAACTAACATGTTTGTACAGCCTGAAGAAGAGAAGGCTCCAGGGAGACCATCCAGAACCTTCCAGTGCCTAAAGGGGCTCCAGGAGATGGAGAGGAACTTTCAACAAGAGAACAAGAGGAAAGGGCTTTAAGATGAAGGAATGCAGGGTTAGATAAGATATTGGGAAGAAATTCTTCCCTATGAGGGTGGGGAGGCCTTGGCATGGGTTACCCAGAGAAGCTGTGGCTGCTCCATCCCTGGAAGTGCTCAAACCCAGTTTGGATGGGGTTTGGAGCAACCTGGGATAGTGGAAGACCACAGGATCACAGGATATTCCGAGCTGGAAGGGAGCCACAAGGATCATCTAGTCCAGCTCCCAGGCAAACACCCACACAGGGACTGAACCCACAACCCTGGAGCCATGGCCATGGCAGGGGATTGGAATGACACAATCTTTAAGGTTCCTTCCAACCCAAACCACTCTGATTCAGTGGCCTGTGACTCTGCATGTGTTCCTGTTCAGTGTCAGGGAGAGGGAACTGTCAAGATGTGACACAACTCATGACTGGAACGCACACACAGACAAGCAAATGAAACCCAAAGAGCCCCTGCCTGCTGAGCTGAGATGGACCCAGGTTATTAGTCTGAATGTTTCTCTCTAAATTGCAACTACCACGATGAACATAATATCTTCTATATTCTAATGATGTTGTCATGAAAAATGATTGGTGAGCATCATTGTGAATTTAGGTGCAAAAGGCAGAGGTCATGGTTTGACATAATAGACATGAACAGGGCAGAAATGTAATGAACACGTAATTATAATCAAGGCATTAAATAAATATTATTACTTTCCTCTCATGATCAAAATAAAAAATTACACCAGAAAGCGAGAAATTATTTCAATGACTGAAATGCTGAGGGCCTTCTAAATCTATTTTCTAGAATGTTTTGAACAGCTACTTGTTTAGGCAAGGCCCGTGAGGTTGCAGTGCTGCACTGCACATAGTCAGAGCTGAGCACGCACAGCACTACCCCAACACCTGTACACATCAGCTAAATGTTAATGTATTCTGTCAAAACCAGATTACCTTCCCACTAAATTATTCAATGTCATTATCCACCTCGGCCATCTGCAAGCCTAATGTCTGGTGTTCCAAAATTCCGAGCGCCTGCTGTATTATTTTTGTTTTACATTCCTACATCAATCCGTTAAACTCAATATGTTACAGCGCATTCACAAAATCAAACGCAATCTGCTGGGCTATAAAACACCAGTTACTGAAAATCGAAGGGTTTAATATAGTAACAATTCAAGGAGTCACTAAGCAGCCTGGGTGGGCTGAAGGTCGAACCACATGCTAAGGAACGAGTTAGATAATCCATGCTGCACAACAAGGTATGTATTTACTATACATAGCATGGCCTTGAACCCATTCTTGTACTTCATATCTAATAAAAATCTGAACAGTTGGTCTGATTGGATTTTAAGTGATGCAAATTTGAAAATCAAATAGCCAGACTCCCTTTAGACTTGGTCTATTTAAACTATAATTGTAAAGAACTGCAAGTTACATTTACAGCGCTGCGGAATTCTCAAGGGATTCAGTAAGAATTTTACCGAAGGAAAAGAATTCATCATCCTAAATTTGTTATTAACAAATAAAACTGTACACAGCATATGACACTCTATCACTTTGTTATTAACATTTTGCTTACATGGCAGTACAATTGTACCCACTCTTCAGTGAATGGAATCCTTAGTTTCCACAGTCATTTAATTAAACAGTTTGACAAAACTTAGTGATATTATTGTCATTCTGTTAGTCTGTCAACGCTAAGGAAAAGGAAAAAATACCACTTACATTTCCCAGACTGCAGATTAAGGTGTGATTTGGAGACAAGATTCGCATTTGCAATTAGAAAGCAGAAGTTTCATCGTCACACACAAATCAACAATGGACTTGAATAACTTTCTTCTTGACATTTAATATTCAGGGAGAGACTTCATTTGCCTTTGGTTAAGAGAGACAGAGACTGAAAATATGAGATACACACGCTCTCCCCGATACATTGCTAAATGAGAACTCCTAGAAATCAGGATAAAACAGAATGTGATTAATATCACCATCCGAAAAAAAATCTGTATCCTAATTCTTGAGACAGGAGATTTATGGGCACTGGCAAATCAGAACAGTGTTAATATTTCTGTGCACTTTCACATCTAAAACTAATTTATTTTGCTCATGGATTCGATTCTATGATTTTTTATTCCCTCCCTCTGTAGAAAGTGTATTTTTGGCACTGCTTCTGACTTTGTTTAGAGGAAAACCCTTCCACTGAAGTAAAGCTTTACTAAACATTTTATAATATTTTCTGACAAAGCAAAGTGCAGTGGCATTATTTTGACCACACCTGAAAGGCGCTGTACCAAGTCTTAATTTTCCTTATTTTTTGAATCAAGTGTGTGCAAGGAACACAGAGTAAAAGTACAGGGTTCCAGACCATCTCCCACTCCAGATCTCCACAGATAATTTCAGGCAGATTTTCCACAGTAGGAATTCACACTGCTCTGGAAGTTTCTGGTGCCAGTGAGAGGCAAGTAGAGCAAGAAAACTCTAGGTGGTGGAAATTAAGTGAGCAAATCTCAGAGTGCCAGGATTGATACATTTAAATACATGATGCAGCACATTCAGTTTAATTTCAGTAAAGCAAGAATAAATTGAAAAGTAGATGATTGCAGGCTCAAGCTGATCGTGAGTACAAAATGTGGTTCAAGAACATAAGAGTTTTCATATCTCTGCTTTTCTTACTGACTCCATTTCTCCCCTCTCATTCATCCTGAACAATCTGAAAAAATCAAGAGAGGGAGAAAAAAAAAGATTAAAAATAAAAGGAGGATGGGTCAAAATGATGCAAAAATAGCAATTCTAGAGATCTGTGTAAATCCCTTAAAATCTTAATGCTCTCCAGGCTGTTTAAGTAAGACTCTTGGATTATTCACTTTTCAACAGTAAATATCACCTTTGGTTCAGGAACTCCCTGAACCATAAATTGCTGGAGGCTACGATAATAAATTTTGCAAAGAGGAATCATGATCACAGCATGTTTGTCAGGTTCTTATACTCTTCTTTAGTCATCCCCAGTGACTATTACCAGAGATAAGATACTAGGCCAGATAAAGCTTTATTCTGAGCCCTTTCATGCTCTTATTCCCCCAAATATAACCACCTTCTTTGAAGATAAGAGCAATTCTCAGTGCTAAGAACCTATACACAATTATCTAACATCACTGCAACAAACCCCCCTAAGATTTGAGCAAATCATCCTATCAAGTTATTTACAGTTAACAGACAATTTGCTGTACTCAAATTTCTCTGAAATGTGGGATTGCTGAAAGGACCACGGGTTTGCATTTGCACAATATGTTTGAAACATTTTCAAAACCATTTTTGCTGACGTTGCCCTTCATAAGCTCCCCTCCTTTAAGTACTCTTCTCTTTTGGATTCTTGTCTACATGGATTTTTATGCAATTGCCAAACTTCCTTTGTGTATGATTTAGTCAATGGTGAGAGAAATGCATTCCAAGAATAAATAAATACAGTAAATGTTGAGGGTATGAGTCTCGGTGGTGCCCACAGGGACCTGGTTCTTTCCTTACAGGCCAGAGCAATGTGAATCCAGGCCCAAACAAGCAACAATTCCTCATCCTAAGCACCTGAAACATCTGAAATTCATAAAGGAAACCAAAAGTACAATAAAAAAATGCATATGAAAAAGCAATAATAGAATCACGGAGTGGTTTGGGTTGAAAGGGAACTTAAAGACCATCCAGTTTCATTCCCCTGCCATGGGCACGGACACCTTCCACTATCCCAGGTTGCTCCAAGCTCCATCCAACCTGGCCTTGAGCACTTCCAGGGATGGGGTATATTATTCCTACAGTGTCACATGTGCAGAACCATTCTACTTCTGCATTTTACACATATGTATTTTCATGTGCACTTAGATAGGGGGCAAAAGCAATAAGTTTGATTATTTTACGAGGCAAAATCCACCATGGACAAAGACAGTCAAAATAATTTTATACCTTTAAGAGTTTCTAGGGAGGACAGTATCTGTCATTACACAGACTTTCGTCACTGCAAACCATAAAAAAACTATTAGAAATTGATACAAAACCCTGAGAAGTACAGAGTCACCTCAGCCATTTATCTTTTAGGGCAAAATACTGTATTTTACACGGCTCTAGAAGATGTCCCTCTAGCTCCTGGCTGTAAGATAAAAAAGAAAAAGAAAAGCCATTTACCTAAAAATCCCAATTCCACTAAAGCAGTTACACTGCTCTGGGATTGGCCATCTGGCTTAGAGGTTCATTAGTAAAGAAATGACCCCACGCATAAAACACAGTTGGGTCATTCCAAGCTAATGAGCCTTCAAGTTTTATTGTTTGGTACATAAAAATGCTTGGATGTAAATCTAGTTTGGAAGTCTCATCTTACTCGCAGTCAGGCATATCTTTCATTGATTCACCCACTTCTTTATTTATTTACAGGTAAACAAGAGAAAAGAAGAAGTAAGAAAAAAAAAATCTGTATTTCTGCTTAAAAATATATTTCAGTACTTAAACCATGATACGAAATGGCAAAACTTTTAAATTCTTTATGCTTTGGATTTTCTTAAAGACCTGTTTTCATAAATCTTATTAAAATTCACCCTGACAAAAAGCTTACAATTGAACATTTGGATTAGTCATGTGATAGCTACCCAGTCAGAACACACCAGGATGAACCAGCCCCCATAAAAGCCAAGACCCAACTCTAACAATGTTTACATAAAGTTTTAGTTTTTGTGAGTTAGCATAATTTTTTAATGAACTAATGGATTTTTGACTGACGCCACCAACAAAAAAAAATTCCTCCTCTTAATTCCTTTGTCTCTTTTTTTATTTTCCTTTTCTTTTCTTTTTACTTCATGTAGGGAGAAAAAAAATCTTATTCTTATGGAGTGTAAACCATGACAGAGAACCTGGTTTTAACTTATGTAATAAATTATTCACATTGAAGTTTGCATTGCAAGGCCTTTAGCCATTAGTCCTATTGCTCAGCTTTAAATGATTCTATAAAAAGTGTCTGAAGATAAAATAATGGAAAAATAAATGAGTTCAAGTGCTTGGATTTTTTAGCTTTTTCTAAATTTTAATAATCTGATTGTCTATATATGGAGAACAAAAAGAAGTTAGGACAAAAAAAAAATCCACTGAGCAAAATCGTCACAAAGTATTTCTTAGAGAAAAGAAATAATAAATGTTTTAATCATTTCATATCACAGCAGCTTCTGTTCTGCTCCAAAAGAAACAAAGCCCCTCACCATTCCATAGCCTTAGTAAATTCCCGGGGCAAACGTGCCCACAACTTGCTCAGTTTCGGATTTTTTGTCTCCTCCTTCCACCAAAATTCTGTAGTAAAATACAACTCAAGGGATTTCCCCCAGTTTCTTGGATTCACAGGGCTCCAGGTGATGGGGCTGTGTCATTTTGTGAGTACTTTGGGTACCACCATTCCCTTACCCACCACTGTCACCCTCCTCCTGCTCTGCCTGACGTCTCTTTTCACCAAGGCCTTGGCCAGCCTGAAGGTTTCATTCCATTAATACGTCTCGGGTTAATTCTACCTTATCTACTTATTCAGCTTACCCTTAAAACCCAATTAAAATGTAATTTATCTGATCCCAGGATTCAAATGCATCTCTGGCAATGCACTTGACAGCCTTATAGTAACTACATTACTCCACATCGTGCCCCAAGGTATTTTAAATCACGTCAGAAAGAGCTCAGCCACTGGTCACTTAAAGCTACAGAACTACATTTTAGGCACCTCAATACATTGAAATGTATACATCTCATTGCAGCTTTAATGCATAATAACAATTATGATGCATTTATCCGGATTGTCACTCCCTTTGCCTTGTTTTAGGGTTTTTTTCTATTTAAATAATAGAGTAACAAATGAAAGAACGGATAAGGCACCAAATAATCTGATAAAGGTATAAAAACCTTAGATAACAAATGAATTGGGAAAATGTGCAGCCAATACATTACCCTGAAGTTAAACATAGCTCACTTTATAAAGCAGATAAGCCTAAAGCTTTAGTATAGAACCGTGGAATGGTCTGGGTTGGGCAGAACCTTAAATATCCATGCCACAGGCAGAGAGACAAATTAATTACAAATTACAGACAGATTAATTTCACAAAATGCTTCATTGCATTCTGTTGCACCCAAATCCACGCTGCAATATTGCGGCGTGACCTCTTAGAGGGAAAGTTCCAACCGAGTTTCCAAATGCTATTATATGTTACAAAAATTCAATCAATACTTAAAATTCCAGGAAGCATCCAAACCAAGAGGAAACCTCCTTACTCCTTCAGCTTAGTGATCTTAAAAAGAAATGCAACAATCATCTCTCATTCCTATTGTTTTACTAAGGAAGTGTCAGGGAAATGATTACCATGGGGATGGTTTTTTTCATTTACGTTTCCCAAATAAAAATATAAAGCCAGACCACATATGCTCCCAATGTTTGGCAAATACACAGCTCTGGAAAAAGTGAGAAGCTATTTTGTCACTAGACATGATGCCCTTGGATTTCTATTGCATTTTGGAATTCATTAAATAATTGCCCAAAGTCAGATATCAGACGCCATTAAACACTGATTTATCAATTTCGTATTATCATACATTTGATTGCTGCAGAGAGAAACTTAGAAATGAGTTTGTATTACAATGCACCTGTTCTTGAGGTGATACCTGTTCTGTATCACTTATCTACAGCTGAAATAACTCCCAAAGGGCCTGGGAGAGGCTTTAACCCTTCCCTGTCAAATTCCTTATTGAAATCAAAACAAATGCCTTTTAAAAAATGCAAGCAAAACTTGCCACCTTATTTCTACTTGACAGTCCACACATTTAGTTTTATTAAAATGCAATTTTTTCCCAAACAACCTTTGGAATCAATTTATTCCTAACGATCCCATAGCTACTAACAAGGTAACCCTTTCATTTCACGTGTTAGTGCATTTCCCTGGATCACAGCTCCAGCCCTGCAGATCTTTAGCCATGAACACTTCTGATGTACAAGCATGCCCTCTCCTGGACATCCAACAATCAGTTCTGCAGAAAATCCCCTCAATGACAGTGAATTCCTCCAACAGTGGCACGCAGAGAGACTTGTTCTCATTTATTAAAAAAAAAAATATCTGTGGTGTAAAGAAACAAACACAATTCATGCAGGACTTCAGGTTTGCACACAGAACTGTCATATTTTATGTAGTGTAAATACTGCAATGACATTACTAATAGAAGAAGAGGTTTTGCCATAGCCTGAGAGGATGTGAATCCCTGACTACCAAAATGACGATCTAATGCACTAACGGGACAAATTTCACACCACATCCTCTATCCTTGGCCCAGTTCAACATGATTTCTTACCACACTTTAATGAACCTTCCCTGGTCCAAATGACCACACCGTTCCTGATACAGGCCAGGATGCCCTCTGAGCCACCTGGGCACACTGCTGGCTCATACTAAGTTTCCTGTCAATCATTTCTCCTAAATCCCTCTCCATTTCACCACTCTCCAGCCACTCATTCCCCAGCCGATAGCAATGCATGGAGTTGTTATGTCCAAAGTGAAGAACTCGGCACTTAGACTTGTTAAATCTCGTATTATTGGAGTCTGCCCACTTCTCCAGCCTGTCAAGGTCCCTCTGAAGAGCCCTTCTACCCTCTGGCAGTTCAACATTTGCCCCAGCTTGGTATCATCTGCAAACTTGCTAATGGTGGACTCAATTCCCCCATCCATATCAGCAATAAAGATATTAAACCCGGCATTGGTCAGACCACATCTTGAGTACTGTTTGCAGTTCTGGGCTCCCCAGTTCAAGAAGGATGTTGAGCTGCTTGAAAGAGTCCAGAGAAGGGCAACAAGGATGGTGAAAGGACTGGAGAACAAGCCCTATGAGGAGTGACTACAGAAACTGGGGTTTGTTCAGCCTGGAGAAGAGGAGGCTCAGAGGTGACTTCATTGCTGTTTACAACTACCTGAAGGGAGGTTGCAGTCGGGTGGGTGCAAATCTCTTCACTCAGGCTGCCAGCACCAGAACAAGAGGACATGGCTTTAGGCTACGCCAGGGTAGGTTTAGACTGGATGCTTGGAAGAGGTTTTTCAAAGACAGAGTGATCTCTCTGTGTTGAAGAAAAGACTGGATGAAGGAACTCAGTGACATGGCCCAGATGACGGGAGGCTCGGATGGATGGAGCGTGGTGCCGATGGCTCCAGGGTTGTGGGTTCAATCCCTGTGTGGGCATTTGCTTGGGAGTTGGACTAGATGATCCTGTGCATCCCTTCCAACTCAGAATATCCTGTGAACCATGGAGTCACAGAATTGTTTGGGAGGGACCTTTGAAGGCCATCTAGTCCCAAGTCCCTGCCATGGGCAGAAACCCTTTCCACTAGACCAGGTTGCTCAGAGAAACACATGTTTATAGCTAATTTATTCTGTAACTTGGTTCCCAGACTCTGATCACATTATGCATACCTGAAGTGAACAGAAAATGTTATGCAGCCTTTCAGGAGACACAGATTTTTGAGGTGGTTTCCTCACTGATTCCAGTAGGTCCACGATTCTTTTACATTTACTCATTCCAAATTGCTCTATATTCATTGGGAATTTTATTTGCATCCAAAAGAATATAACACACAACAGTGTTATTCTGGACTGAAAGAAGGATCCAGACACCAAAACTAGGAACACATGGAGCTAATAATCATATTGTCATTGGTATAATATAAAATGCATTATAAACTTCTTTTATACTGATATTGACTTACAGACATGGAAAAACAACTAATTAATGGCCCCTAAATGCTAACGCTAATATGAAGAAAAATTACACAGGTCATGAATCAATCACAGCATATGGACAAGATTGATGAGGACTTTTCTACAGGTGAACAAATAGCTTTAACAAATTCATTTTCAGGCAGCCTGAGTCTTGCAAACATTAAAGTGATGCTTTTCAGCATAGTAAAAGTGCAGATGTCATTATAGATTTTAGGTGCAAAAAAGAAACCCCACACACAACAAAAAAATACTTAATACAAAATAAAATTAGTTAAAAAGTGAAAATCACTGGAAGTCAATGCAATTTTGGGGGTCTGGTGGTCTTTGAGTTTGGTTTTGTTGGCTTCTTCGGTGTTTTGTTTGCAAACATTGTTTAAAATGAGCAAATACTCTGATAAGGTGCCAACAGTACAGTGGGATACTTTGTATGCAATACCTACATATATGAGGTAGAACCATGAGGAATAACAAATGCATTTGTCAAAAAAGGCAAGTTTTCTGGAGAATCGATAAACTTGGGGTCCACTCACTAAATCATTTATTTCCTACTATGGCAAGTAAGAAATTATAGTATTTTATAAGAAAGCAGTTCGGGTTGTTGGTCAAAAACAAACCAAAAATCACCCGAATTAAACCCCACATCATCTTCCCCATGAGTTTTGTGCCCACTTCATTCTATCATGTGTCTTTTTTGCCCCAGTTTTCTCTTCAATGGGCAAACCAAAGCCATCCAGTATTTGCCCAGTTACAGCACAAAATTCAGCAGAAGAAAGAAATTAAAGAGAGAAATCCTTTGTCTCTGAAAATATATTTTCCACACTTTTCAACAGTCAAAACTCTACAATTACACAATTACTACAGACTTTTTTTTAAAAAAATGTGGAAATGGCAAGACACTTAAAACTTTAATGAATTAAGACTGACACAACTTCAATTTTAATGTTGGAGTAACAAAGGCACAAGCACACGAAGCACCATAGTAACCAAGACAATCAGGTTTGGATTTACTGTCAGTCTAAGACATTTCCATGCTAATTTAGAGACAAGTATCTTGTTAGATACATCACTCAACCTAATATGGCAGTTCAGCCTTACACTCCAAAAACCTCACACGGTTTAATTACATTTTAACATGACACACAAACCTTTTATGGTGACATATCATGGTCTGCCCTTAAAGACAAAGAGTAAAAGGGAGCCAAAATGTTCTCCAGCCGACACCACCAAGGAAAACCACTGTGGTTCAGAAACAGAATTTCCTCACAAAAATACTGGAATCACAGAATGATTAAGGCTGGAAAAGGCGTCATCAAGTCCAACCTACAGCCAAGTACTATCCACTATCATGAAATGCCACATCTACGCATTTTTTGGATACTTACAGGGATGGTGAGTCCACCACCTCCCTGGGAAACCTCTTCCAGTGCTTAAACACTCTTTCAGTGAAGAAATTTTCCCTAGTATCCAACCTGAACTCCCCTTGGCACAACTTGACATTGTCTTCCTGTCCTGACAGAAGAGGCTGACCCACACCTGGCCACGATTCCCTTTCAGGGAGTTGTAAAGAGCAAATTACTCTGGTAAATTTAAAAATCTGCTCATCCAAACAGATGCAACATCACAGGGATGTGTAAACTTAAAACCACCAGAGCCCAAAGCCAAGATGAATTGTTGGCATATTTGTCATTTCCAAGCCATGAAGTCTCATTTTCTCCCAGAGCTTTTCCATTTGTTACTGATGGCAAACACCAGTGCGGCTCCCCGGATCTGGTAGGAAAAATACAACAAGCTCTGAACGTGGAGTTGCAAACCCAGAAAATACAGGAACGAATAAATGAATCAAAATTCACTCGTGCAATTGTAAATTATGCAGCATTTCTGTGAATCTACTGAAAAATCATGTACATCCCTTATGAGGAGGCCCTGACTTCATCAAAAAAGAAGAGACAGAAGGTTCCTGAAAAGGTGTCTCAAGTCACAGTGTAGGCAGTGTATTTAGACAGTGATTTATGTACAGTCATGAGCAGCTGAGGCTCTCAGCAGGGCCACATAAATGCAAAGAAACTTAAACTGACCATAATGAATAAAACATTTGTCCATTTGCAAACACATCCTATTCCTCCAGTAATAGCTACTGTGTTTCTATGTGTTTCTTTCAAGACAAAACTGCTCATATAGCCTCTAAAAGAGCCAAGTGAATAGTAAAATAGCTGATTTCCAGTCTGAAATGCTTTAGGAAGCTGTGAACAAGCCGTTGTCCTCTAAAAATGATTCATCCAGCCTGGAACTCCACTCCTTTCCTAAGGAAAAACTGTCCTGCTGAGCCAGTCATGCCTGAATCCACCGATGCTGCTGATCCAACAGTCAATCTCCTGTCACTCATCCCTGATTCCTCAGCTGTCTCTGTGGACATTTCTCTGTCTCACAGCTCTAATTTACTGCTCACTCTCACCCAGATTAACCTCACACAAGTCAACATCAGAACTGAGACGTACACACCAATTATGGCTCTTCTCTTAAATATGAGTTCAGATGAAGCTGTTAAACACGACAGCTGACAGTGTCTTGAGAGTTTATAGATTTTCAGTTGCTGTCATGTTTTCCACTCTCCAATCAAGCACAATAACCAGCTGTCTGTTAAGAACATTTCATTTTCACATACTGCAGCACTATGGTTTTCCTCTGGGCAATTCCAGTATTTTTCTCATTCTTTTTGCTGATACTGTATTTTATATTTTCAAGAAACGGCATTTTCTTCTCTGCAGGAAACAGGAATTAGAGCCTATAGCAACTTGGTTAAGTGAACAGACATAAGGAATGGGTGGTAACTTGGGAGAGAAAGATTCCAAAGAGCAAACCCTGAGCAATGCTATCCCTGTGGCACAGCAGGGTCATCCTAGAGCACATTGCACAGAATTACATCCAGGCAGTTCTTGGATATCTCCAGTGAGGGAGATTCCACAACCTCCCTGGGCACTGTGTTCCAGCCCATCGAAATATTAAATCCTCAGCAGTAATCCAAAGACTCCACAAAGGGCTGTTCATCCCACTCTGATACACGCAAATATTCTCTGTCCCAAAGGCCAGTAACAATAAAAACAAACCTCAGGCTCCCCCGAAATGCTGCCAGGGACTGGGAGCAAGAGCACTGGATGAGGGGGAAAGGAAAGCAGGAGAATGCAGGTTGGCTTTATACTGTGCCCAAAGGCTTTAGAAGACAACCTCATATTTGAACCAGCTGGGAAATGCCTTTTCAAACACAGATTTGAATCAGTGCCAAGCCAGTGCTGGAGCGATTACAGAGGTCTTTAACACTCACAGCTTACTCACTTGTCAACTGCTTTCCAAATTCCTCACTGATACTCCCCAGCAGCCCAAAATTCAGCCTGTCTCTGCTTGGCAATGAATATGATGATGTCAGAGGGAATTCAAAGCATCCATTTTTAAGTCTATTTTTCTAAAAATACAATTTCATTCCCTTCTAATCTTAATCAGACATCAACACAGCAGCACCCTGGGCGCTGCTCAAAAGGGTGCCCAGGGCTGGGTTATGAGGTTGACAGAATAGCTCTATCCCAAGAGTCTGAGTTTAGGAGCTAAAACTCCCAAGTTTCTGGTAATTTCGCTCCCTGACAGCTTGCAATACAAATCAGGAAGGATCCAGGAGAGTAAACCAGCAGGAAACTAGACCCCAATCAGAGCTAACCATCCGTTAAATAATGCCTTCATTTAGACAAATGGAAAACAATTGTATTAAGAGCTTCTGTGGTGCTGTATTTTGTTCTTCTCTGTAGGACAGGAGTCTAGAATTGGAATTTTATTTTTAAATGACTGATAGGATTAATATAGATAAGAAGCTGAAAAAAACTCTATCAATCTTCTCTGAGGAACTGGAAAAAGTCACAGTATCCTGAAGACCATCCTGTCCCTGCTTCCCAAAAATAACAAACTTTAAAGTTCAGATGGGTTCACCAGAGAAATAACCATGCTGGGAAAATATTGTGTCAAAGTTAATGATAAGACAAATGAAGCAAATACATATTTCCGGATACACAAACAATAATGAAACAGTTTGCATCTCATATCCACAGAAGTTCTTGCAGAGAACTCCCTTGCAGAGGGTTTATGTATTCTGAGACACAAGCCAATACAACATATTATAAAAACATATAATTATTCATAGAACTAGTAGAGAGCCTAGGGACCAATTAAAAAAAACCAAACTTATTTTACTGGTAGTAAATGGAGCAATCGAACATTTATCTGAAGAGAAAGAAGGAGGAATCAAAAAATATAACTCCTTTTACAACAGAAAATAATACAACTGCAAAACACGCATTACTATATTTATCTAAGCTGAAACCTACTTGATCCTTATCTTTAACTATTTTTTTTTCAGATTTTTCCTTGGCTGCCAACATTTTGACGGTATCTGCCCCTTTTGTAAACTCACAGCTCTGTGCCTCTGCCCTTGAAGTCTGTTTCACCCACCCCATGTCCCCCTCACCAAATGCTAAGATGACCTGAGGCATCTCTTTAGCCTTCTGAAGTGCAAAAGAGTTTTAACTTGCTCTGATAAAACTCCGAGTAATACACAGAAATATTTTACTCCTGGCATAGAACTAACTGGAGTAAGAACATTGCTATCGACTTGTTAGCCTTTGATAAATCCATAAAAAGACAAACACAGAAAACAACATTCTTCTGTTTGTTAGATTCTCCCTTCTCGTGCAGCTGAGCATCTTCGGCCACTAAAGTTGGGTAAAGCACCTAAAGACAACACAGATCACAAGTGCAGGGGATACACCTGGAGATATGATGGATGTCCTTAAAAGCTGCCTGTAAACAATTCGTGCCAACACCATCCACTGGTGGAAAAGCCAAAGATCAGGGAAGCTTCAAAAGTAGCATCTCCATTCTGAGAATGTTCTTTTGCACTCGATATTTCACTCTGTTTCTATAAAAAATTAATGTAAGACAGAACATAAACCACAACCAATTTATATGATTTGCAGTGCAAACATCCAGCAGGTCAAAGGGAGCACAGAATCTCCTTAACTGCCAAAAAGTAGAAATGCTCTTACATACAAGTAAGAAAACCCCCCTGAAGCCAAACTGTAGAAATAGATGAATGGAACTATTTTAAGCTGGAGAAGGATTGAACAAACACTGACTGAACAGTGCACTGTCAATACTCTGCACTTCACTGTCTGCATCCTTTAAACAACCACAAAATATTTACATTGTTCTTGGTCAACACTCATTGCCCAAAAAATGNGTTCTGTGCACATTTGGTCAACACTCATTGCCCAAAAAATGATCAGTCATTTTCAGATATCATCAAACAAACAAAACAAAACCCAAAATAAAACCCCAAGCCAAACAAACAAAAAACAACAAAAACAAACAAGCCCACAAAAACACACACAAAAACCAAACCAAAATCCAAAACAAGAAAACACAGGAATGTCTGATTAATTTCACAAGCTTTAAAGCAAGAGCAGGATTGTGGTGGTTTAAGGCTGTATTGGCAAAGGATGTTAAAGATGCCCATCTTTGCCAAATTAACTCTTCATCAGACTTAGTTTGGTGTGGGCCATTCAGCTTTGCCCTTCAGAAACTCACACAAGCTTTTAACAGCTTTCCAAGTGAACTCTTTGGTTATATTGAACATGCTTAGAATTACTGCCAACCCAAGAAAACCCACCCCCAGGTTTCAAGGAAATGGTTTAATCCTAAAGCAAATTCTGCCAGGACAGATCAACGCATGAAATTGAATCCTCAAATAACAGGAGCTGCCTACAGGCCAGAGATCTGATCTTCTGTCCTAGTGATGGGAACAGAGAGAGGAGTGTGGAGACATTTAACTTATCCCTGCCCATATCACATTACAGTGATCCCCACATATTCGCGGCTCGCTTATCCGTGGATTCAATTAATCATGGTTGGATTTTCAGTGAGTTGTGAGACCTCGCACGTGCACAGAATGTCCCAGACCCCAGATTTCATGGCCAGGAAGCACCAAAGGGCACTTCCTACACTTAATGAGGTGCTACAGCACGAGCCACACTCCCAGGACCACCCCTCCAGAACTTATAAGTGGAGGGTGTGCGGCTACAGGCGGGGAGTAGTTGAATATTCATGGGTTCGGTACCTTCACAGATTTCATAACTCGCGGGACCTGCCCAGACCCGACCCTCGGTGAATTCTGGGGGATCACTGTATAACGATTGACTTCTGAACCCTCCAGAGTCTCTTGGCAGCACTGACCTGATCTCCACCACTGATCTGGTCTCTGACAATTGTAAGAAGAGTTAAACAACTGAGGGGCTAATGAGCTAATGCAGAAGGAGTCTGGTGGTTTGTCCTTCCCTACAGCACATGTGACATGGAAGTGGGGCTGGAACAAAACCCATTAAATGCTTCTGAGGGTCAGTCTGAGGAGTCTCTGCTCAAAGAAACACTGGAACTATTTAAACTGGTACCTTAAAATGGCATTTGTCTTTACAGAACTGAACTGAGACACATAGTTTGCCAGTCTGTACCTAACTTTTAGAAACCTAACTTTAAGTCTCTTCATCTCTAATCTGAATCCCATCCTTTGTATCTGCTAAAATCAGTCTGAAGGACAACATTTAATGCAGTAAATTCTACCATTCCAGATGTGCTAAGATTAGAAGTACTTGGCTTTATGTAATTTAAATATATATGCAGTTCTTACAATGTTTACTCAATATATGTAAAATAGATTAAAGTGATTACATTTCAATATAAAGCAGAAAAATTTTTAAAAAGCACAAAAAGACGAGGATTGTGTAGCTCAGATTAAAAATTGAAAAAAAAAAGAAAAAAGCAGAAAGACTATTTCAAAAAACATACTGTGGAAACCATAAAACTAGATGTGTTTAAGTAAAAAAGATGAAACTGTCTAAGCAACCTTCATGTGGTCATAAATGCCTACAGTAATTTAAAACTCTCCTCCCCTCTGTAAACGTGGTCAGAAACAAAGTAAGAATGTTTCTGCTCCCAGGGCAAACCACAGCAAAAACCTGTGTTCTGAGAAAGAGACACACCACAATAAAATCAGAAGAAAATCGGTTCTCAAATTTTCTTTGAAATAATTTAAAGATTTTACCTCTAGGTAAGAGTTCCACAAAGCAAGAATCTGTAGGAAGGAATCCAGGAAGTTCTCCTCCACCATTGCCTCACCACCTCTTATTAAATGTTCCCTTTATGACCCATAAAACAGGAGCACAAACTTCACTTGCATTCAAGTTTTCACAAGAACCTGTCAACTATCACTTCAGAAAAACTAAAAAGCAAATACGATGCTCTTCAATTCTGCACCATCAAACAGCTACTCCTTGAGGTGACTCAACTGTATGAAAGAGTATCTTTAAGAAGTAACATTTAAGTTTGAGCTGTACAATCAAAGAACTAAAGGACTGAAGTCTGCACAGTTGATACCTCATTACATCACTCTACCAAGTATAATAGACCCAATAAAATAACAACTTAAATGTCCATCCTCAAACACTCTCTTCGGCTTCATTTTGATGATTCCAGTACAATAGGATCAAAATGTGCCACTAGATACTCTGGGAGCAACCAAAGACAAGAAACATCAAAGCAGAGGATGCTCAGTTTGATACCTCTTAGCAAATATTTTCATTTTAAAACAAGTTGTTCACGATGCTTTTTCCCAAATCCACCAAAGGGCACAGTGACAGAATTTAGGGGTTTTAACACATAGTGTTGGGTGGGGAGAGTTTTCTGGGATAAATTATGCAGAACAAAGGTTATTCACTGCCAGGGAACACCACTTTGAGTAATTTACCACCTCTAATCTAACCCAACCCAACCCAGAGAGCTTTATTTGGGACTGTGTGAAAAGCAGGAGTGCTAAACTCACTACTTCCATGGCAACTGAGTATTTCCCAGATCCAACAGCAAGGGAAAACCTGCAGTGATTTAATCTTCAGCCACCATAACACAGTGGTGAGCATGTCAAAATTACCTGCATCCACCTTCAATAAGAAAATAACTCCTGGGCCATTTTCCACTTACATTGTTTACCATTATTTTCATTAAAAGAAGTATTTCACCTCCAAAGGAATAGTTGTTGACATGTATTACATACGAAGAGATTTTAATGCAAATGTCACGGCGAGCACAGAATTCTTTGGCAGATAAAAAAATCACCCCTGTGAGTTCCGATTGCACCAAACAATTTTGCTATATATTAAAAAGTAACTAACTCAAATATCTATTCTGATAATTTGTAAATTTTAAGTAAATTTACAGCATAATTTAACTATAACTATATGTGATCATGTAGTATTACTTGCAATTATGTATACTACATATATACTATATATATTTTACATATAATTTTAATTATAAATATATATTATGGATTTATTGTCTATATTTATCTTGTATAATTCCAGTTATATATATTATGTATAATTCAATAATTACCCTTAAAAATATGTGTATTTTTCATATAAATGTATATTATTTNATTTCTCACTATTATTTACAACATTGATACCTTTACTCTTGTTCTAAAGGCACGTTAGTACTTTTATTAAACACTGGCACCATAACTCCATGGCCCGGAGGCCCGAGGGGTTTCCCAAGAGAACAGCAAGGGAGTGACTCACGTTGTTCATGTACTCGCTGAGCAGGTCCTGCAGCGCCTGGCGCACGGCGTTGCACTCTGCCACGATGCGCTCGCGCCGGTCGTCCCGCGTGCACGACGAGTCGGCCATCAGGGCCGCGCCGCTGATGATGCTCTCCAGCCTCTCCTCCAGGGACGGCCGGAACCGAGCCTCGCTGAAGGTCATCGGGTCCAGGATGATTTTGTTCTACGAGGCAAAAGTGGGGAAATGATCAGCATATCTGGGTCCTTGGCCTTTTTTAAGTATCTCTTACTTCACAGAATCGCAGGATACGCCTAGTTGGAAGGGAGCC
The DNA here is from genome assembly GCA_013390025.1 of Pitta sordida. Lineage (NCBI taxonomy): Eukaryota > Metazoa > Chordata > Aves > Passeriformes > Pittidae > Pitta > Pitta sordida. Next base: position 264,734 of record WEKX01006796.1, read on the forward strand.
ACAAGGATCATCAAGTTCAACACTTAGCCCTGAAAATGTCCATCTCCAACACTCACACCATGGCCCTGAGAGGATCATTCAAACACTTCTTGAGCCCTATCACCCTTGGTGTTGTGCCCACTGCCCTGGGGAGCCTGTTCAGTGCCCAACCAATGTCTGGGGAAAGAAACCTTTTCTAATACCCAGCCTAGACCTCCCTGGACACAACTTCAGGCCATTCCCTTGGATTCTGTCACTGGTCACCAGAGAACAGAGATCGGTTCCCTCCTCTTCCCCTCCCCAGGAAGCTGTCACTGCAGCGAGGTCTCCCCTCAGTCCCCTCCAGCTGAACACACCAAGTGCCCTCAACCACTGCTCACACAATTCCCCTCAAGGCCCTTCCCCATTCTCACTGCCCTCCTTTGCACATTCTTTATTTATCATAGAATATCAGGTTGGANTTTATCAATTATGTCATAAGATGTTATATATATGATATATAACACAAAATTGTTGTGTATGCATAACATATAGTTATATATAATATAAATATTTGTTATATATAATTCAATAATAGCTTCCATGGGAAATATGTAAAGTTTTCATGTATTTTTATATTGTGTTTTAATTATAATAATAAATTACTATATGTACTTATAAATATTAATATATGTATTACTATACCTATAACTANTCTCCTCCAGGGACGGCCGGAACCGAGCCTCACTGAAGGTCATCGGGTCCAGGATGATTTTGTTCTACGAGGCAAAAGTGGGGAAATGATCAGCATATCTGGGTCCTTGGCCTTTTTTAAGTATCTCTTACTTCACAGAATCGCAGGATACGCCTAGTTGGAAGGGAGCCACAAGGATCATCAAGTTCAACACTTAGCCCTGAAAATGTCCATCTCCAACACTCACACCATGGCCCTGAGAGGATCATTCAAACACTTCTTGAGCCCTATCACCCTTGGTGTTGTGCCCACTGCCCTGGGGAGCCTGTTCAGTGCCCAACCAATGTCTGGGGAAAGAAACCTTTTCTAATACCCAGCCTAGACCTCCCTGAACACAACTTCAGGCCATTCCCTTGGATTCTGTCACTGGTCACCAGAGAACAGAGATCGGTTCCCTCCTCTTCCCCTCCCCAGGAAGCTGTCACTGCAGCGAGGTCTCCCCTCAGTCCCCTCCAGCTGAACACACCAAGTGCCCTCAACCACTGCTCACACAATTCCCCTCAAGGCCCTTCCCCATTCTCACTGCCCTCCTTTGCACATTCTTTATTTATCATAGAATATCAGGTTGGAAAGGTCATCTTGTCAAAACTTTCTTCAAAAAATTTCTACTAGACTCCTGAAAAAATAAACCCTAGACAACTATTTAGTAGCATTAAACCCCCAATATATAAGTAACATAAAAAAACTATTAAATATATAAATAATGCACAACCTTGTTGCCCAGAGAAGCTGTGGCTGCCCCATCCCTGGAAGTGTCCAAGGCCAGGTTGGACAGGGCATGGAGCAACCTGGGATAGTAGAAGGTGTCCATGCCCATGGCAGGAGGTGGAACTGAAGGGTCTTTGTGGTCCCTTTCAAACCAAACCATTCTGTGGTTCTAAATTAATATTGTTCCCACAATCTTCTGAAAATTTCTTGGCTACTAAGGAAATTCATGCAAAAGGTGTAAGTTATTTATGCCTGGAGAGAAAGTAGCATGTTCTTTGTTACTTACTTTTTATTATTTTAATTAGCAGACTACACTGCTGAAATGCTTCAAGATTACCTCAGTATTACATAAATTAAAAATGCTGAGGAAATTAACACTGCAAGAAAACGATTAGGGAATCATACTTAGAGAAAATATGTGAAATATTACTGATTTCCCTTCCGTAGAGCATCCTATAAAAGTTTGTGGGTTTTTTTGAAATCAGGGAAAAAGTGTCAGATTATTTAACTGAAAGGAGAGCACTACAGAGACAGGCTATAAAAGCATCTTTAATTTGTCCAATAGCCTATTGGTTAGCAAAAGAATTGATTTTCAGAGTCTGTTTTCTATTAAAGTTTATTTCCCAAACTATGACCACTGCTAAACATTTGTGTACTTCATCTATCAAACTTCTTACCAAATATCAAATAGGGCTAAAACACATTGATTCCAGTCCTATCAATGTAAAACATTATGTAATATTATAACTTTTGAACCACTGATGGATTATATCCTGACCTATTTTTCTCCTTTTGGAGTTCAAGGTACAAAATACAAAAGCAATAACCACCTGTTCCCACTCAGGGGCACATTTACAACACCACGTAATTCAAAATAACTTCTTGCTGCAATCATGCAAAGACGTTCCCTAATTGAACATTGATTAAAAAACACTCTGTAAGTTGTGTATTTCTTATTTGAGCTTTAAAAGAAAATAAATCATGAAATAAGAATTTTTAAAAAGTATTTTGATTTATAATAATCACAACTAAAGCATGTAAAATGTTTGTTAATGAGCTATTTTCACTTTCACAACACTCTGATCATGTATGATTAGTCTATTTTATTTAACATTCAAGTGCAATCAACAAGTGCAAGCCAAATTATACCATTCATTTAAAAAAATGAAACACTGTATTAAAATGTAAATCAGGGTTTAGGGACACAATACATAACTAACACGTACCTTCAACATTGAAAATTGTATTTGTTTATTACTTACCAGAATATGCTCAAACAGATTTATTGTAGGCTAAAAACTGATTCTAAGTGAATGCCTTCTTTATTTCAGCAGGAAATATCCTTTATGAAAGACTTTATTTCTCAATAAAACTTTCAATTCACACACAGACCCCACAACTCTTGTTACTATACAGAGAAAGCAAAGCCCTGAGAAATCTATAACTTCACCGAATGTGTAGCAGTTAAATAATAAACACAAGTATGTTGGGGAATTTATGACAATTCTTTTCTTAATAAAAGGACAAATAGCAGAATTTTAACCAGATAGTGTATTGTTCCATCTCCAGGAACTGCTGAAGCAGGAATAAATGCAGCAGAACCCAGACTGTGAAATAATTTCTCACATTTACCTTCTGGGGTCTGTGCTCCCCAGCACCAAGTGGAACAGTTTTACAAGCATCTAAATTAGAAATAACTCCTCCAAGAGTCAGGCCGTTGCATATTTATGGAGCTGGGCTTTGCAGTCAAATGAAAATACTTGGGATTTTCAGAAATCAACTATATATATATATTCATGTTCACAACTGCATATTGAATTTAGTAGCAGTAAGACTGCAATTGCATCAAATGAACTCTATATGCAATCTATGCCATCAGTAAGAAGAAAAAATTAGCTGCACGTTTCAGAAGCCTAACTAATCCTTCCAGCAATGTCTCACTTTTCCTGCTCTTCCTCACAGCCACAGGTGTAAGGTTAGTAAATTCCAAACTGCAGATCTCCCACCTCTCAGGAAGTCATGAATCACAGTTTTCTTCTTAGATGTTTTGGAAGACCCTGCACTCACTTTTCTATGAGACCCAAGGACCTTCCAAGCATGCATTTCCTGGAACATGCAAATACGTGGGAATTTGCTTATTCATCTGCATATCCAAACAGTGGGTTCTACACCTGTGGAAGAATAACAGCGTCACTGCACCAGCACAGGCTGGGGGTGACCTGTTGGGAAGCAGCTCTGTGGAGAAGGAGATGGAAGTCCTGAGCCAGCAGTGTGTCCTGGGGTGCTTTAGGAAGAGCTTTGCCAGAATGTCATGGAAGTGATCATGTTCCTCTGCTCAACCCTACAGAGGCATATCTGGAGTCCTGTGCCTAGTTCTGGGCTACTCAGGACAAGAGGACATGGAACTTCTGGTGCGGGTCTGGGAGAGGCTCTAAAGACTATGAAGGGACTGCAGCAACTTACGAGGAAACACTGAGGGACCTGAGGAGGCACTGAGGGGATCACACCCATGTGTGTCAGTGTCTGCAGCGGGAGAAGAGGATGGTGCTGGCTCTGCTCAAGGGTGCCCAGCAATGGGACAAGAGGAACCGTCAGGAACTGATGGACAGAAAGTTCCATCTGAACTCAAAGAAGACTCTTTACTGTGCACATCTCTGACCTGTGTGACTGTAAGGGTGTGTTGCTGAGTCAGGATGAACTAGCTGTCCAGCTGGAGCATTAAATATTTTTTTTCCCCTAACGCCTTATCAATCCAAGCACAGAATCAGAGAAAGGTTTGGTTTAGTTGAGAACTTTAAGATCATCCAGTTCCATCCATGTGCAGGGACACCTTCCACTATCCCAGGTTTTTCCAATCTGGCCCTGGACACTTCCAGGGATGGGGCAGCCACAGCTTCTCTGCCCAACCTGTGCCAGGGCACCCTCACAGGGAACAATTCCTTCCCAATATCCCATCTAACGCTGTGCTCTGTCAGTACGAAGCCATTCCCCCTTGTCCTGTCACTCCATCCCTTGTCCAAAGTCCTTCTCCACCTCTACAGCAGGTCCCCATTAGGTACAGCCAGGCTGATAAAACACCTCCTCGGAGCCCAAAACTAACTTCTGGCAATCTTTTAAATCACTTTCATAAGAAGAAACACTTCTGGGAAAGAAAACCTTAGAGACTTTTGGGAAAGAAACAGAACACCCGTTTTCTGCTTAAAATAAATAATGATGTCGTTACTTTCTGATGAGCGGTTATAAATAAATTATATTTTAGATGTCAATTTTAAACTCTTTATCGAATATCTCACATGGAAAATAGGTATTTTGAGGGGGAAAAAAAGACTAGGAATGAGATCCTTCTACATGACAGCTCTCAAAACTCAGTTACCAAAAGATACACTCTTGGGTTTTTTTGCAAAATGTGTTACTACTTTGCCAAAGAAAGCTGGGTATGAAAATCCAACTTCAGACTATGTTATTGACATCTGCACAGTTCTTACACATATATTAACAAGAAAATAATGTCTTCTTGGAAGGAAGAAAATGAGTAGTTGCCAGTAAATCTGGCTAAATAAACTCCTTCTAAAGTCTCAAGTTCCCGTTACTTCTTGAGAGCCAGTTAATGAACAATGGACGTAAATGAACTGGAACATTTTACACTTCTAATTAGTTAACTAACATTAGAGCCACAAATCAAAGACTGACACCATAATTTTGCCCCTTTAATTGAGTGTTTCAAGTCTGCAATGTAGACACATTAGTGTAAACGTACATAATTTCTGGCTTCAGCTGCTGAACCAAAGCCCCCCAAAATTAATCTTAATGTAATTGGAGATTTGTTTAGAAACTGTTAAACTTGAGATAAAAGCTACTTTAAATATATTGTAGTTAACAACCTTATCTTGAATGCTCTTTTTTTTCTTTAAATTATATCAACGCTTAAATAGCAGTTGCAATGTTTTAATAAATAATAAAAACTGTCAGAAAATAGACCTCTTCATACTAATTAGTGCTGTAAGCCATCCTTCTCCTATTTAGACAGGAACAAACTATCTCATATACTAAGAAACTACAGGACACATCTGAAATTTAAAATATTAGGTAAATTATTCATACTTAAGCTAAAAATAGCCACATGCCCTACAGAAATGGATTGTATAATCAGAGCACATAATTAGTGAAACTTTGTGACATTTATCTGGATTAGAATCTTAATTTCAACCGCTCCAAAAAAACCCCACAGTTTTTAGTAGAAATATAAAGCAAAGCAAAAAGTAAAACATTAAATTAATATTTTAAAACAAACCAAAGGAACTAGAATCTGTATCACTGCCTGCTTTTCCAATTGAATTACTTCACTGTTACGTGCACTGCCCTATCGCTCATGAAAAATCTCCTCTACTGGTTTCTGTGCACAGCAAGTCTCAAGGAAATTTAAGCAGCTTCTTCAGAACCTCTGCCTCCTTCACTTGTTCAACATAGAAGTAAATGGTAATGGTTTGGGGAACTGAAGAGAGGGAGAAACTTGTGGTTCTGGAAAAAGCTGAAAATCAGACCAGACAAAATGTGCTCGAATTCCTTCCTAAGTCAACAGATAGACTCAAACTCTGATAGTGCACAGCATTTTGGCAAGCACGAAAAACACGTGAAAAGCTCTTTTTTTTTTTTCAAAATACATGTTGTACAAAGAATTAATGAAACCACAGCACCTTAGAGTTGGTATCACAGAGTTCCTAAAATTAAATTCTTACTCTTCTACCCCTCAAAATAAAAATCTCTGGACAAATTAAAAAACCAACCCACATGACTAACCTGCTTTGCAGAGTTTTCCCTGTTTGCACAGTGAGTGTATGTGTGCAAGGTGAGATTTTTACTTTAATTCAGACTCTTTCTAGAATTTCCCACTCAATTCCCTCCCATACATGTCCTGATTGAGAGAATTGGAAAGAACTAAATTTTCCTTACACTTCCTTCATCTTTCTACCATGTAAAAGGATGATGAGAGTAACAATGGCCTGTGTTGGGCCTTTTATACAATTTAGTGTCGGTTCTTAAAACCACACAAAAACCTCCAAAACCACAGAAGTGATTTCCTCCTCTAAAAGGGTCAAAGTGAATTTTAAAAGAAACTTCTAAATCATACAACAGATGTTCAATATCAGGTCGTTCTGTTTTAAAGGGCAACATCCTTCTTATCTGAGAAAGGAAATACTTGAAAAGCACAGATAAGGGGGGGGTAGAAAAAAAAAACCCAACAAACACATTTCTGTGTAATGCAGTTCTACAAAAATTTATATCTAAGATAATCACAGTAGACCCAAGTAATGAATTAGGTATCAAGGTAAGCAGCACAGAACATCAGAAGAGACACTCCATTGGAATTCAAGGCTTTGTGGCTCCTTTATTCATTCTTGTCTTAATCTTATATGAAAAGGCTGGATCAGATGACCCCTGAGGTCCTTCCAAGCTGGTATTCCATCATTCTGTGAAGCTGTTGTGTGACTCTGGACAAATATTACCTTCCTTCCTCTATTTTTTTATTAATTCATCTGTTTAGAACGCAAAACCTTCAGTGCAGAGACCATTACCTACATGGTTCGTCACGATTTAGACTCATAGAACCATAGAACTGTTAAGGTTGGAAAAGACCTCTAAGATGATCAAGTCCAATCATTGCCCCACCACTATCACCACGTTCACCACTACATCATGTCCTCAAGTGCCACATCCACAGGCTTTTTAACAGTTCCAGTGACTACACTACTGCCCTGAGCACACGGAAAATCCAATTTTTAAAGTAAATGCCACTGCCAAGTGAACAACGTGTTAGAAAAAGTACTCAAAACCACAGTGACAAACACCACTGAAAAATCAAATTGATAGATATTTTAGATAAACAACGTCCAACCACAAGACCCTATGAAAAACTGCGTCTGTGCAAAAAGCAGCATGTGACACACTGAGGGGCCCATTTTTTTTCTCAGTAACTTGGGAGACGAGTCTCTATAAATAAGTGTCTGATGTATTTCTTTGTGGGAAGTGCTGCGCTACTGCGAAAACAATTGGCGTGCTCACAGGTTCAGTTTATGTACATTTGTCCGTGTCTCCCACAGTGCTAACAAGGCTCTTTAGCTCCTGGTTAGCAATAAATCAAATGTTTCTATCTGTCACAATGCTGTTTTACACAGACACACCACACAGCTTTAGTTTGAAGAAACAACAAGAGTGCAGTGCTCCACTGCAACTCCCAATGAGCACGTCTCCAGGAGAAGTGGAGAGGGACTTTGGACAAGGGTATGGAGCGACAGGACAAGGAGGAATGGCTTCACACTGACAGAGGGCAGGATTAGATGGGATATTATAAAGAAATTGTTCCCTGTGAGAGTGAAGAGGCCCTGGCACAGGTTGGGCAGAGAAGCTGTGGCTGCCCCATCCCTGGAAGTGTCCAAGACCAGATTGGAGCAACCTGGGATAGTGGATCTACCACTAAAAGAAGTGGTAGTGTTGGAACTGGATGGTCTTTTAGATCCCTTCCAAACCAAACCCTTCTGTGACTCCATGATTTTTCCTTCTGGGACATTGGAAAGGTTACATTCATAGTAGCTTGATGAACATCACACTCAGGTAGAAGTGTACAACCAAGAGCAGAAGCAACATCCCCACCTTCACAGTCCCCTCTCCTGTCTGTCCTCTAAATGTAAATAGAGATACTCTTTCCCTGAAATATTAGTTCTGTTCACTTCTCACACACCTAAATTCAAGAAGCATCTCAGAGATGCTAAATGAACATACTCAAAATAAGTGAAATTTTATTAAAATATTACACTCATTGTTCTTTTTGAGGTATTACATGTAAATGAAAAAAATAATATATTTCTTCATTTAACACTTCAAATATTAACCTGCAAAAATAATAAGTAATAATAATTGTATTGCTACAGAAAACAGATTCCCTTCTAGAAAGGTTTATTAGGTTTCTAAAGTGTGCTTCCTTTTTATGCTTTTACCATCTCTATCAAATTTGTGTGGATGAGGGTTCACCACAAAAACTCCTTTGCAAAGAAACTGGCTTCAGTCCTACTACAACCACGTTAAGAGTATTTAACAGGAAAGCACAGGAAGCACTCGGCATTCTACCACTAAAAGAAGTGGTAGCAATGTGCTATGGTTAAATTTACCATGAGTATTTTTGACTGCTAAATCTCTCCACAACAGCAATTGACTATGCAGGAGCACTTCAAGGGAGGGGGGAAAAAAGAAACAAATGTAAAAAAAAAAAATAAATCCAGAGGCCCACTAGATGGTGCTCACATACAGCAAATAGAGATCAGCAGCACCTTTTCCACTGCTAAAACTGAAGGAAGGTGAGGAAATCCTAACCCACAGGAACCTGGGCTGCTTCTCTAACAGAGGTGGCATCTGTCTTATGCATTTGCTACCAACATCCTGACACTTCCCAGTGCTGTCCCTGGAGTTACAGGACACAGGGAATGGCTTCTCGGGCCAGAGGGCAGGGTTAGATGGGATATTGGGAAGGAATTCTTCCCTGTGAGGATGGGGAGGCCATGGCACAGGTTGGGCAGAGAAGCAGCTGCTGCCCCATCCCTGGAAGTGTCCAAGGCCAGGCTGGAGCAACCTGGGATAGTGGAAGGTGTCCCTGCCCATGGAAGGGGGTTGGAACAAGATGATCTTTAAGGTCCCTGACAATCCAAACCATATTATGACTCCACAGTATTTCACTCAAAGCCATGTATGATGTCACCTGAATTTGAAGTGCACTCTCCCCAGTGCACACTGACACAGGCATTCCTAGTTAAATCCAATATATCACTGCTACTGCACAGAAACAGTCACTGGCCTGGGAGTCTCTAAATAATAGAGCTCAACAAGTCTAGTTCCAAACTACATGGGATGTACACTCATATTTTCACGGTTCACAGGTTACTCAGAGTTGGAAGGGACCCCCAGGATCATCCAGTCCAACTCCCCACCAACCAGACCATGTCACTGAGCTCCTCATGGAGTCTTTCTTTAAACACCTCCAGGGATGGTGATTCCACCACCTTCCTGGGAAGTCCACTCCAATGAGCGATCACTCTGTGAAAAACCTCTTCCTTACATTCAAGTTCTTATTATTTCAGTACTGAAACAAATACATTTCGTCTTATTTCAAAGCTCCCATTTTGTCCTTTTCCCCACAGCGTAACAAATCACTTATCTGAAGAACATATTTATAATTCAATTGAGACTCCATAAGTTTCTGAGAAAACAAAAAAACCCATTTTCAGGCTGAACATCCAGTAGCTATTTATCCAAGAAGCAACATTTTAAATGTAGTCACTTAACGATACAGCATCTGTCTGGTACCTTCCAGTCACATTTGACAGCACAAAGAAAAGCAGCCATTTCTACTGCTGTACCCAAATATTATGTCTTTGAGTTTCCATGTAATTTTTCCCCCTCATTACACACTTACTCGATTTTTCACCCCATTTAAGTTGCACTGCATTCTCTAGCCATGCAGAATATTCCTAAAGGAGCATTAATATAGTCAAGAAATGCGTTCTGATAGTCCATTTATTAAATATGAGCCGCATTTAACAGCCTGGAGGACAGTGACCAGTGTCATCAGACACTTTCTTTCTCATCAAAAGTAGTTGTTTCCCAAATGGTTGACTTGCACTGTTCAAAAATATATTAAAGATGGAGCTAGATGCCTAGAATTTTCATTTCAAAGGCTGCTTATAACAAAAAAAAAATGGTACAGTTTCAGTACCTTGGGACCTATCCCAAATACATAAATACCTCAAGTATCAATCATTTTAACCACCTCTTTTTCACATAATCATGGAATCACAGAATATCCTGACTCAGAAGGGTCCCAAAAAGGCCCATCGAGTCCAACTTCTGGCTCCACACAGGACAGGCCGAATAAATCCCACCCTGTGTCTGACAGCATTGTCCAAATGCAACTTGAACTCTGGCAGGCTCGGTGCTGTGACCACTTCCCTTCAAAAACCGAATTATTTTCATACTCATTCAAGACTCAAGGTGATTTTGGAATCAGAGAGTAAAGGGGTGACCCACAGGCAGAGCAGTGAAAGATGCAGCTTTAAAGATAAATGGGTGCGTGCACATCTAGAAAAACAAGAAATCAAATATTAAAAAGATAAAATATATAAAAAACGATAAAACATCAGATAAAACAACCAGGTATAGTGTGTGTCTGTTGGAAATAACACATTAAAAAGCAAGCACTCTGTTTCCCTTTTAACAAATACAATATAATTTCATTCCATTGCTAGAGACAGAACGTGCACACACACCAACATAAAACTCCCAAATTCAGCTGAGCCACCTCATCAGTTCATTCTGGAGCAACGCAAAAGACAAAAGATGGGGCACCAATGGAAAGAACGTTTGTTGGCCCTCTTTTTCCTTTAGGTATCTTTACCTCCCCTTTCTAAGTTAGATGATGTATAAATTTGTTTTATCTTTGTCTCAATTTCGTTGTAGATAATTCAAGCCTTGCTTCAAACACAGGAATGATCCTTTTTACAGAGTTATGGTGCATGCATAGTAACCAGCTTTTTATTTACACTACCATTACACCTACTCACAGCTCTGTACAAGAATTATTACCCTTATTTTTTCATATCAAAATCTAAAGAAAATATTTAGAATTGTTTGAAGTATTTTAAGTTACCCAGTTTGAAATCCATAAAATTTGAATTTCCACACTGGTAAGCACTACTAAAGTGTCAGCACATCCCACTGACACAGCTACACTCCTAAGGATTAAGGAATTTTAATCCATATTTTAAAAGGAGGTATTCTCCTACTCACCAGAGAACCCAAGTGCCCACTAAATACCATTTTTTCCTGTCACTGCCCCTTCTCCATTCTGTCATGTCCCTCAGCTACCTGCCTGCAGCCCTTGCTGGTGGCAGAGAGAATCATGGAATCACAGAATCATTTGGGCTGGAAAAGAGCTCTAAGACCATCCAGTCCAACCATTCCCCCAGCACTGCCAAGGCCACCACTAAACCATGTTCCCAAGTGCCACATCCACACGGATTTTAAATCCCTCCAGGGATGGGGATTCCACCACTCACCTGGGCTCAACAGCCCTTCCCACTAAGAAGTTTTCCCTCATATCCAACCTAAACCTCCCTTGGCATAACTTGACCAACTCCCTTGACCATTTCCTCTCATCCTGTCCCTTCTTCTCTGGGAACAGAGCCCAACCAGCCCAGGCTCCCCCCTCCTGTCAGGGAGCTGGAGCACAGCACTCCCTCAATAAGAAGAGCTGAGACGTTCCCTGATCAAAATTGCCATTTCTAGAGCAAAAACAGAGTGTTTTCAGAGCTCACAGTAACTTCTTGACAAACTCATCTGTGCCACTTCAGTAAACTTGGCCAGATATCATGAACAGAAGTAAAATGTGCATATTTACTTACATTAAGGACTCAGAAATATTTAATATACACATACTCTTGCAATCAATCACCTACAAAACTTTAAAGAAAATCTTCTAAGAAACAGATTTGCAAACCCTCTTTATTTTTACATAAATCATCTCTGAGAAGCAATAAATGACAATTCTTGCCAGAACTTTGCTGTTAATAACTCAAAGGTGACTTTATATAAGCTCCCAATGTATAGAGTGTGACAATTATCATGAGATCTAGTTTAAAAAAATTGCTGAAGTGCCTCAAATAGGTAGAGTAATTACTTGTATTAGATGTGATATATTGACTGAGAAAATATTCAGATTATTTACACTGCAGTTATTTGAAACATTAAGGCACAAAATGCTGGTTCTGAAATTTCAAATAACGAAAGCTGAGAAGTGTTAAATACTACAGAAAAAGCCTGAAAACTTATTTTTAATATAGAAGAATTACCTTGTCATATACTGCAGGGTTTAGTAAGTACTTTACACCAAATACAAATTGATATCAATCAATATGATTGATATTGTATAATAAATATTCTGTAAAATTATTTTCACTAGAAAATAAAAACTTCCTTTCCCTTCTTGAAGTAATACATTGCCAGTATGAAAATCAAACATTTTTCTCTAGGACTTTTTTACTCAAGACAATGTTTCACTAGTCAAGTAATTTTTCTTGCTTTCTTGCTTGTGAAAGATAAAATTCAAAGTCATCCCACCATGACAACTAGAAACTTTGACTTTCCCTGGAGCCTAGGAAATGTCATCTCTATTACAGAATTAGGTGTGAATAAATCTCATTCAATAACTAAGCAGCGAGTCAGAAAATAGATAAAATAATAGTTTCAATCTCTGTATCAAAGGTAAGGCAGAGGAGAAAGTTTTCATCCAGTTTTCTAAAATCAGAAAGAAAATTCCCGAAAAAGGCTGGTTTTTCCACATGTAATTGTGAACAGAACACAATACTATGGATATACATCCACCATACACATTCCTGATGTAAAGTGGACATCACATAAAGCGGGAAAGACTTTACCTGAGGAGAAGAATGACGAATATTCTCATAAAGAGGCAGGGGACAATATCAGATGTCTCGCACAGTCTTCCCTACATTTATTTTCACTAAACACAACAACTCCCTTTGCATCAAACAACAGCCTTTTCCAGAAGGCAGCAGCAGCATCATCAGTTTGGCACCGAGTCACATGTTTTCTGTCCCTGTTTGTCAAACCTTTGCTGTCCATAACGTGAAAAGTCCCACACAAAAGCCAGACTACAATCAGACCACACAGGGAAATTATTCCCAGGATCTTACCAGCTCTTCTCATGAGCTGAGAAGGCCCTGAAAGCTACACAGAATTCCTGGAGTCTTTACCCGCACTAATTGTGCAGTGAAAACTACAGATGTAAGAACAGATGCAGAAGACAGGCCCAGTCCAACACATCACGAAAGGAACCACCTGCACTCACCTCAACTTTCAACCCTAAATCCAGCAGGACTGAGCAGTTCCTGATTGTACGTGACAGATGATTTTCCATTGCAACCTTTCACATTAATCATCGTGCAGAGGAAATCAACCCTCCAATAATTTTAACAAACCCTTGAGTTAGGTCAGAATAAAAGAGGAAAATATTTTCAGAGACTGTCTGCAGGTTTCTTGGGGTTTGTTTTCACTTTCTGAAGATTGATTCTCAAGTGTGAGATTGGGAAGAACCATCCGACAGGAATGGTAATGAAATTAACAGTTAAACAATCTGCTGTCAAGGAAGTTGCTTAAGTAAAGCTGTATCTATTGCTGGAACAGAGTCTGCAGCACTTTGCCTGAAGCTGAACTGACTGCTATCAACTGTGTTTGAAAGATGCTTTTCCCATATCTTTGATTAACATCATTCAGGACTCAAACTGAATGTTAATGTTTCCAGGACACTGAGCTCCGTCACCATCTTTTTTTTTTTTCCTTGTCTTCCTGACTTGACAGACAAATAGGATTTGACCATTCAACCAACACCAGACCTTGGTCACAAAACTAAACTGCCAGACTAATCAGACTTTGCATTATTTAGAACTTTGTAGCTGGATTTGTCAAGGACACTAGGGATAAAGAGAATTTCTTTCTCTCTATCCCAGCCACTCCATATGAGCACAAAAAACTCCTTATAATTCCAGTCCATTAGCAGCAAACAAATCCTCATTAAAAATAAGATAAGTCAATGTCTGCCCTTTGCCTCTGCAGCCTGAGGAAATGGACATGAATGAAAAGGGGAATTTGAGTCCTGTATAAGAAAGACTAAAGTTAGAAGTTCTGAGGTTGCGCGGAGAAACACTTCATTTTCCACACCGCTCTTTTACTTACATCAAATTCGTTCAAAGCAGCAGCAAGCTCTCCAATGCCAGTGTGGCCCTTGTTCTCGTCGGTGGGTGAGGTGGCCTGGGCAGCGTTGGAGATCCCAGCAATCGCTTCCTGCACTTGCTTGAAGACATAGTCCCTGTTGGCCCTCGTGGCTGCGACGTCGGGGTGACGGAGAAAGGCCTGGGATGCCGTGTACAACATGGTGGCATTCTTCTTCAGGGCCCCGCGGGCTGCAGCCATTTCATCCCTGCAGTGAGGGTCTTTCAGTTCCTAGACAGAAACACAGAGATTTCACTGAATCATGGAATCTAAAAATGGTTTGAGTTGGAAGGGACCTTAAAGCTCATCTCTACCATGCGTAGGGATACATTCAACTATCCCAGGTTGCTCCAACATGACCTTGAACACTTCCACAGCTTCTCTGGGCAACCTGTGCCAGGGACCTTATCACCCTCACAGAGAAGAATTTCTTCCCAAAATCTAATCTAAATCTTCGTTCTGTCACCTTACAGCCCTTCCCCCTTATCCTGACACTACATGCCCTTGTAAAACAGTCTTGAGCCATCTTTAAGTCACCCCTAGACCTTCTCTTTCCCAGGCTGACCAATCCAAATTATCTCAGCCTTTCCTTATAGCAGAGGTGCTCCATCCCTCTGGTCAACTCCTCTGGACTCACTCCAACAGCTCCACATCCTTCCTGTGCTGGGGACCACAGGGCTGGAGACAGCTCTGCAGGTGGGGTCCCACCTGAGTGGGGCATAGAATCCCCTGCCTTCCCCTGATGCCCACAGTGCTTTGGATGCAGCCCAGGACAGGACTGGCTTTCTGGGCTGCACGTTGTAATTTATAACTGTAAATGAAAGGTTTTGTGTTAGACTGNTCACCCTCACAGGGACAGAATTTCTTCCCAAAATCTAATCTAAATCTTCGCTCTGTCACCTTACAGCCCTTCCCCCTTATCCTGACACTACATGCCCTTGTAAAACAGTCTTGAGCCATCTTTAAGTTCCCTTCAGGTACTGAAACACAGCAATCAGGTCACCCCTAGACCTTCTCTTTCCCAGGCTGACCAATCCAAATTATCTCAGCCTTTCCTTATAGCAGAGGTGCTCCATCCCTCTGGTCAACTCCTCTGGACTCACTCCAACAGCTCCACATCCTTCCTGTGCTGTGAACCACAGGGCTGGAGACAGCTCTGCAGGTGGGGTCCCACCTGAGTGGGGCATAGAATCCCCTGCCTTCCCCTGATGCCCACAGTGCTTTGGATGCAGCCCAGGACAGGACTGGCTTTCTGGGCTGCACGTTGTAATTTATAACTGTAAATGAAAGGTTTTGTGTTAGACTGCATTCCCTTAAGTATCCACGGATAAACAACATCCAGTGATTTTGCAGTGATAGAATAAATGACAGAATCCACCATAAATCACAGAAAGAATTCCCCTACTGTCCAAGAAAATCAAGTCCTATGTCAACACAACTGTTACACTCTTCTCAAAGTATCTTATCAAAGAGTCTATACACTCTATATAAAAAAAAATCATATAAAATGCCAAAAATAATTCTTCCTGATTGACTGGATTTCATCTGCTGACTCCATAAAGGTACTGCAAGGACAACAATCCTGCTGCAGCAAGTTCCTTATTTTTCTAAGCACTATACCCGTCTCCTTTATAAAATCTTCATAAAGGTAGACCTTTAAAAAACAACCAAAATAAAAATAGTCCATTAGATGAATATTATTACAACTCTTAAAGGCCTAATAAATATGGGCCTTATTACTTTTGGCCTTCCCTTCTTATTTTGCTGTATTTCTCATATCATGTAGTGTTTGTATATTTGGTATATTATGATACATGCTTTCTTCTGCTTCCCCTGACAACAAGAATCAGATCCTGCACAATATGCTATTAGAACATTATCGTATTATTGCTATTTAATCCATGATTTCTTTTAATTACAGGGTATCTCATACCATCCTTGAAAGCCTTTCAGCATTTAAGACAGTCCTAACAATATTCATAATGAATAAAAATATTACTATTTCTATTTTAAAATTACGAACAAAGAAGTACGGAGAGCTGAATAGTTTATTTGTGATCACACACAGAATCGACTGCAAACACTGAAAAACTTATATCCATGGACTAACTTCAACCACACGTGACCGACAGGTAACAGTTTTCAGAGAGAAGTTCCTAAAAACTTCATTGGACCACAAAACACAACGGGAAAATGCATGAACATCTAAGCAGTAAGTTCTAATGCTGCCAAGATTTTCCAATTATATGGAAGACTTTACTGCCATTATAAAAATGCACCTGAAGTGGAAAATTTTAAGAGGTTTCCAACTTAGGTTTTTGGTAATAATTTTGTACCTCCAATGAGAACTTAAGAGCCAGAAACCCTTACCAGTTTTCAATTTTATCTCTCATGTTTACACTATATTTTCAGAGGGAGATGTCTGAACATAGAGAAGAACACAGTTCATACAGTGATTTTACATTTTAGATTTTACACTTTTAAGTTTCTTAATTTCAGTGTAACTCCAAGAATGTTCCTTTTCATTATAAAAAAACCATCATGATTCAGATATAAATTGCCAATACTGTAATTCAGAAATAAGGTAAAAAGGTGCACGAATACGGAAAGCCAGCTTTCCAAATCCATTTTGCCATGTAACACAAAGTTGTCACATGCTTGATTTATTGGTATTCAAATGCAACTGAAGTTGGAGAGACCTTAGATAGTGAGGCCACTGTACTTAAAAAGAAAAGTGTGCAAGAGAAAGTTCTCTTCAATACGACGTTCTACCACTGCAGGCCTTGAATAAATGTTATCTTGACTTTCTGCTTGTTGTTTTTTTTTTTCCCCCATCAGCCTTAGGAATGAATAAATGGAGAACTTGTTTTTTTTAAAGATCTGAAAATTAATAATAATGGCTTTAAACATGAAGATTTCTGTTCCTCTTGATTTTGAATTGTACTAAATTACCAAAGAGCTTGAGCTTTACGAGCTGTCAGAGTGACCTCCGACCTGCATAGGTTAGAACTAAATGGGAATAATCATCAGATGAAAACTATCCTTAACCATCTGAATCACTTGCCTTTTCACTCCCCAATCTGTTATGAACTGAAGCCTCATGGAAAACACTCTTAAAGAAACTGCACTTTTCAAAAGCTTCATCACATTCAAGAACAACCAGAGTGATTAAATTACAGACCATGGCACAGCAATTGCTCACTGTGCATTTTAAACCAGCGCTGAACATAAAAAACAAGACCTTTAGAACCAAGGCAGACTTCCTCAGCACTCACCTGCTGTCGTCTGGCAGCCACATAGTTCAGCTTTACCATCTCCTTCCCAAACTCTTTGAAGCGATTCGCTAAGTCTTGCTCATTGGTTGCATTTTTCACTGCTTCTAGTGCTTCCTCCACCTACAGCAAAACACATCACACGGGTCAGCATCTTCATCTGGGAGCAGCTTTGAGAAAGTCTGTGACTATTCCACCCGATTTTCTCTATTACATGGGCCAAATTTAGCTTTTACATCCATCATTGTACAGTGGCTTTATGACAGTCCCACTAACTTTAATTAGGATTTTAAACAGAGCAGCTGCCATTCTGCATTACTTTCCTTTGACGGTGATGTGGGATCACATAAAACCAATGTAAAAGGTATAACTATTTATTTCCCCACTCACACTTATCAGATGAAATATTTAGTATCTGTGGGTTTTAAAACAAAGTACATGAGTACGTTCCCAATGTGTGGTACAGGCTTTACAGGAAACCAAAGGAAGTTATTAATTATGGACAAGAAATAACATTTAAAAAGGAAATTCAAACTTACTGTTAAGATTTAAATTTACCCTGATATATCCAAACCACTCTGTGAAGTAAATGAGAGCTTCAACCCAGAATATATGTATTATTTCTTGTTTAACTTAGCTCTCAGCTTTCCTTCTTTAGTTTTTTTAACATTGAGAAAAGAATCTACCAATGACAATACACCTGGAGTTCCTCAGTCATGTTGCACAAAACAGGCAAAGAGATAAAACCCCAATTACACCAACAAGTCAATCGACCAAATCTGCTCTGAAACTTTGCCTGGAGCACAGCAACCAGAAATATCTGAAGGGATAAAATGCTTTACTGTGACTAGATGGGAATTTAAAGTTGTATTTGTTTCCCTTACAAGATAAAAATGCAATTCCAAGCAAAAATATTGAGAACTGGAAAGATTCAACTGATCCTTCTTTCTAAAACTTAACTGCTGACATATGAGAACATGCATCACAAATTTTCCCCTCAAAGAGAAATTCAGATGGGGACGTGGTCCCATGCAAGAACAGAGGTTTGCAGCTCTAAAACCACTACTGAAATTCTCTAAATCCGGCAGTAGTTGGTGTCTAGCAATTTAGAAAGGCACAATTATATTCAGAACCTGCCTTTTTATTGGTTGAGTTGCTCTGTGCTCTCCTGCCAGTGAGAGAGAATATTTTCATTTTGAGCTTTTACCTCCTGACTACAGATTTATCAAATTACAGGGCAGCAGAGCAGCAAACTCATACATTTCTATCGGAAAATGCATAATTCAAGCACATAAATTCATAGCTGTTATGTTGGAAATTATAAACTAACTCAGATGTACAACCTATAGGCTTATTCAGAATCCAAATTACCACTTCTTTTACTCTTAAAAAGAACAGCAGTTTTCAAAAACGAAGTGTCTCACTGCCTTACCATTTACACAAATTACAAAAGCATCACTTTATTAACTAATTTGTTCTTGCAGAATATGAACATTCTCCTTTCATATCAAGAAGTATTCACATTAAACTACCTGCAATTTTCATCTTGAATATGTTTGTAATGCCAAGCACAGGCAGGAAAAACAGATATTTTCCTAAGTCCTGAGAGCTCCTTATTAAATAGAATTTCTGAAGAATTTGTTAAAGATTCCACTCTGATAATCAGATTTCAAAAGATGCTCATCACACTCTATCAGGGTCAGACAGGGTTCAAGCCCATGAATTCCAAAATGAAGAAACCAGGTATGAGAAGTATTAGAAAAGAGAGGAACATAAGACCTGTTTTATCTATATTTGTATTATTTTCATAATTTCTTTTCTACAAATTTATATTGGAACAAGTCCTTGATCCTCAAGAAAACACAACTTGACTCAACTGTACAGATGTGTGTTTCTCTGATTAATTAGCACGGAGTTAATTACAACAGGGTCATAATTCCCTATGTGCACAATCACATACTGTGTACATATTTTCATGAGTGTTACAAAAGCTTCTACAATAACCATTATTCCTAATTTTGGTAATACAAAAGGTAACCCAAAAGCAATGACCAAGTGTCCCTGTGGCAAGCACCTGAATTTACTCCCTGTAAAACATTCATTAAAAGGCACTACTTCCTGGGAAGTCTGACAGGCTTTCAGAGAAAACTGATTACAGAACAATTCAGTATAAATCAAGCTTCAGTACTCTTACACCAGTCTCTGAAAGCTACTTTGAGTCAATATCATACCTGTTCCTTCACCAATTTTGTATACTACAACCAATTTCCCCTGCCCCAGTAACTTCATTTTTTTTGTCTAAAAGCACTATGAAATGCTAAGTTGTAATTCCTTACAGTGTCAATCCTCACAAATAAAATACCCTTTTTAACCTGAAAATAAAAATTGAAGATAAGGTCCTTATTCTGAATTCTGCCAAAAACAGCCAGAGACTTTCGGAAGCAGAATTCCTAACAGCAGATTACAAACCAGACTGCCAAACGCTGCCCTTGCAAATCTCAGGTGAAAACGTTGTAATAAAATCCACTCCCTCACAAACCAGTATTGGACATTGGTATTTTATGTAACACAGTGCTCTGCTGTGAAAGAAAAAAGACATCTCAGACATGAGAACAGGATTTCTCATCAACTACAAAGAGCCTGAATACAGATTTTTAACATAATGTTCAGGAAAAAAAATGTTGTTTATGATGTTCAAGTGTTAGCCTTGCTAGGAAACGACAATTTTAATGACAGTTGCATGGGCTATTATAGCCAGGAAAAATTTAAAGCATATTTGAGAGGGACACTGCTTACACTGCACGTAAGCAGAGCCATGTGCTGACAACTCTGAGAGCAGCATTTTGTTCATTAGAGCAGAGCTCACTAGAACCTGTGCCGAAAATTCGGCCTTTTTCCTCATAGAAACTGTTTTCCAACAATTCAGGTTAACTGCACAGTGTGCAAGTTGAAGAGCTCTCACTGCTTTTCCAGAACACATGTCACTGTACAGCTGAATCTGTTAAAATACAAATCAAAATGAAACAAACAAAAAACAACAAAAAATATTTTTTTGACAGTTCTTAAAATGAAGCTACTCTTTTTTTCTGCTAAACTCACACATACAACTCTGCAGGCTTAAACTGTTCTGTGTGCCTGCACAATTTTGTTTTCTTTCAGAGGTTTTTGTTGCTGTCTTTATGCAACAGAAGTGTAATAGTGCAAGAACTTGGGGGTAAGGGGAGAAATGCATTTCCCAGTTTCAACTAGAAAGTATTTGAATACTCCTGTTTAAAAACAGGAATGGTGGCAGCCAAAAGTGAACACAGATCCACCGCAAACTACCTGGTAATCTTTAATTCCTCTTAATTCTACTTTCCCTCTCTGATTAGACAGGTGTACTATAGTCTCACTCCAAGTTAAACATTCAATCTTTTGATATATCCCCAAGTCATCCAGAGAGAAAAGAGAAGTAGATAACTATAGTGCCTAAACTCCTCCACAAGATAGCAACACTCCACAAGTACCGAGAGAGTAACCACTGGGAGGTGGGTAAACGCTTCTGTGTCAGTTCAGGGAGCTGTTTAACACTCAAGTTAGTCACTGAAGATGTCTGTCAAGTTTTGCTTTAGGTATCCAGACATTCATTTCTTCAAAATTAGAAAATGAATGAAACTGATCTAGAACTGCATAATCTCTTACCTCTTATCAGCATTTCAAGAGGAAACAGTGAGGAATAAGAAATGTGGACAGCTATAACTGATTCATTCCCTATTTTTGCTACACACAAAGCATGCAAACCCAAGAGAGAAGGTGAGGAATGCCTACAATTTTCAGATGTGACAGCAGCCTCATGACATCAGCCATGTCAGCCAGGATGAGGAGGCGGGTGACAGCAGAGAGCAGGGCACGCGCTGCCCGCACCATGGTGCCTCTCTTCACCGAGGAGCAGGGGTCATCCGCGAACTCCGAGGAGGCAATTCGCATTGTTTCTCCTGGAATGGAAAACACACATGGTAATTAAATTAGCTTTTAGGCTTGTAGGTTTTTCCCCAGAAAGTATAAAGAACTCACTAGAAAAAGTTAAGTGCGGTTAGGGGGAAAAAAAAACCCATGGAACTGCAAAACAAAGGAAGGGACATCTTCCACTATCCCAGGTTGCTCCAAGCCCCATCCAGCCTGGCCTTGAACACTTCCAGGAATGGGGCAGCCACAGCTACACTACTTTAAAGACCATTAAAACAAAATTAAGGAAGAATTCCTGATGGCACAACTTCCCACAAGACCACGCAAATAGTGGGGGGGACTTAAGACAGTCACAGTGAACAACTCCCATCAGAACTCATTTCCTTATTATATTTACCATTAGGACTGCATGCTCACATTATAATTTGGTTGCAGTGTATCTTGGATGACAAGCTGATAATATACAATTTCAGCAGAAAAATTCAAATGGCTCATTTTTAAGGCTGCAGATTCCTCTTGGCTTTGCATAAGGTTGGTAAAACTCTCAAAGGATTTCTTCGGAGACAATGAACAACCAACCATTGTCAGATAAAGAGAAACCCAAATAAATTTCTAAACATGCTTAAATATTCTCTTCCTCAGTATCACAGAGTTGAAGCTCAAGGTTTTTGATGAGAAACAAGGTTTCTGTGCAGGAGAACAAACACAGTGTGTGTCCCTACCCTCCAATGCATCATACGTGTGCGCCAGAAATCACTGGAATTAGGAGCAAGGAACTCTGAGGCCAAAAAGATCAATATACAAAGGTGCACATCCTTCAAATCAGTTACTCAAAAAATTATCAGCAAAACCTAAAATCAATCAACCAACCAAAACATCAAAACCAACAAACAACAAAAAACCACAAAACCAACAACAAAAACCAAACCACACACACAAAACACATTGGTTGAAAAAGTTTGGGTTACTTATTTTACCTAAGAAAGCTCAAGTTATGTGAAATCAATTGCAAAAATAATTAAGTAGGAAGTATTAAATGGATATAAATCAAATAATCAAATCAAAACAATATTAATATAAAAGTTTATAGCAGGTTGCTTAAAACTAATAAAGACCTAGTAATTCATCATTCAAAATTTAATAGCCTGAAAAACTAGGAGTTAGGGGAGGAAGCTCATCTGTCTCAGCACCAATTAACATATTTTAATCCTTGTACAGCAATGGTATCAAACTACTCTTAGGCTAGAGGTAATCCTGAAGCTTCAGCTAGTCCAATTATTTTTCAGAGAAACCTTTTTATCTGAAAAAAGCCAATCCTGCACTGAGTTATTTGTTTCTTTCCAAATTCATTTCAAGTTGTTCTGTAATCTATATTAAATTACTTTCAGGGAAAATTAGGTCGAAGCCAACACAGACATCTGAAGTCATCGGGTCTGTCTGCTGCCCTGCCACTGTAGCCAGCCATGACATAATATAATTAATAATAATCTTAATATAATAGCTGGACTCAACAACCTATCAAGCTTCCACCTTAGAAACTGCTCAGACATTTAACCCCAATTAATCCTATGTGAAGTAGGAAACTTGATTCCAAAATGAACTCCAGCATCTGACAGGTTTTTTATTGAAGACACTTCAACGCCATACAGCCTGTATTTACAGATAATTTCTATCCATTTCTTCTCATGCCCCGTTTGTCCTTCAAATTTCACGAAGTGTCCTCCATCCACCCTTGTTCCTAGTGTCCCTCCTTCACTTTGTGTATTTTTATGATGAGCCCTGACAGGATACAGGCAGCACTTCAGTGCCCTCTAATTGCACAGAATATCCATTCCCAGAACCATTCCAGCAGGCCTATGTGGGGGGGCTGTTTCTGGAGTACAAATTACAACAACTGGACTTCTCTACAACACATCATTTGCAGCTGCGAGAAACTCTCCATAGAGTCACAGAATATCCCGGGTTGGAAGGGACCGCCCCCACAGGGATCCTGGATTCCAACTCCTGGCACTGCATGGGACAATCTCAACAAATTCCACGGTGTCCTTAAGAGCGTTGCCCAAACATTTCTTGTGTTCAGGGAGCCTTGGGGCTGTGACCAAACCCTGGGGGGGCCTGTTCAGTGCCCAACCACCCTCTGGGGGAAGAACCTTTTCCTGATATCCAAACTAAACCTTCCCTGTTATAAAATCACTTTCAAATCATTTTCTAAAACCTAGAACTTTCAGAGGAGAAGAGGAGAAAGACCCTATTAGCCACATAAGAAATGCTCATCTTAAAAAGAAGGGAACTCAACAAAACAAGCAAAAAAACCCCACGAAAAAACCAAACAAAAAAGAAAATCAAAACCAATCAAAAAATCTTCACTCAAAAAGACCTCTAAGAGTAAAATTCAGCTTCATTCACAAATTCTAGTGTTTACCAGTAAACACCCTCAGGAAGGTACAAAGACAGAGCCAGGCTCTTTGCAAAGGTACCAGTGACAGAACAAGGGGCAATGGGCACACCCTGAGATACAGGAGGGTCCCTCTGCACATCAGGGAGCACATTTTGAGTGTGGTGGTGATGAAGCACTGGCACANAAGTAAACACCCTCAGGCTCTTTGCAAAGGTGCCAGTGTTAGGACAAGGGGCAATGGGCACACCCTGAGATACAGGAGGGTCCCTCTGCACATCAGGGAGCACATTTTGAGTGTGGTGGTGATGAAGCACTGGCACAGGTTGCCCAGGGAGGTTGTGGAGTCTCCATCCCTGGAAATATTCCAAACCTGTCCAAACACAGTCCTGGGCAACTGGCTCTGTGTGGCCAGGCAGGGGTTTGATCTCCAGACATCCCTTCCAGCTTCATCCATCCTCTGATTCCATGAATCTTACAACAGCCACACAGAAAGCCACATTCCTGCTCTTGATCCCTGCTAAAAGATTGTCATTTAGCTCCTGGGATCTCATCAGCTTGAGAAAGTTCACGCCTACAGGAGCCTATAGTTGTGTCCCAAACACCACTATCAAACCACTTCACCTGCCCTGAAGGGATTGCACTGAGGGACCAATGCTATTTATCCTTCCTTGAGGGATAATGCAAGAGGAGATTCAGTCAGTTACTTTCTTATAATAAAGTTACAGCACCTAGAAATTAAGAGTTTCAAACCCAATTCTCCAATAAAAACTCTTTTCTGTCAGATTTTCAAAATAAAATGTCATTTCATTTTGGATATTACAGACATCTTCACATGTATTTAACCAGAATCATGTGCACAGAGACATCACCTGGTAACCTGGGTGAGGTAATTTAAGTACTACAGGATTAAAGACTGTGAAAAGCTACCAACAGATGATTGCCAAGGTCACTAAAAAAGGCTACTGAAACTTTTGGAGTCATAAGCAGATTTAAAAGTGAACATCTACCTATAAAGCAAAGAATGAATTAAGGTTTTTAATGGATAATAAACTGAGGAAATGTCATTTTCCCAAAGCCTTGAAGTGTTTATTAAAATAAAGATAGCAAGACAGGCACAAAGCAGCAATCCAGAGAACAGCTACCATCAGCAGGGGATGAGGACAATACTCCAAACACCTGGAAATAATTAACGGAACAATGACAAATTGGTTGGATGCACCACTCCTGAACAGTTCTCAAATGGCAGAAATTAATAAAGCTATGGTCTAATTAATCAATCTCTTAGAGTTTGTTTTTTGTTCTACGTGTCCAAGATTAAAAAGATGTGACAAGTGATCCAAGATGTAATTGAAGTATTTTAGAGTGCTCTCCTTGTAGTTAAAGGCATTGTTACAGAGCCATTCTAAATTATTAATAACATACAGACCCAAACTGAGTTGCAAATTCCCTACAGAACAGTGATGATGATAATTAATCATGATATGACAGATTTGAATAGCTCATAATTGCTAATAGGGTATTTTTAAAATACTATAAGGAAGCTTTTAGTTCTTCCTTCATGGATGCTGTTTTGTTATTCAGACAAAAGCAAACCCTTCAGAATGCAAAGATCTGCAATTTTCCCCCAGTTTGGACTTGTCTAGAAACTCATTAAGTAGAGTGGGATCACTTGCTGTCCATCCCAGTTTACATGCCAGCAGTCAAGTTCCTGACTCAGGAATAACGAACTTAATCTGGTCTTGGATGTTTGGTTTTTCACTGTCTCTATTCCTCCTTCTTAATAATCATATTGATTATTTACCCCAGCTCGTAAAACATCGTATTTTGTTTACAGTACTTTAAAATCCATTCTCCACAACTGAAAACGGTTCATTTCAGTAATAACCTCTATTTGACATTGTTAAAATATGGGAAGTATTTTTCAACCTGTATAATAACTAAATATGAATATGCCTTAAAAATTCAATTCAGAATCCCAGGAGCTTCACACAAATGGCTGTCAAATTTTGCCTCCCTTTCCCTGATACTTTTCTTCCACATCTTTACCACTAAATCCCCTGAACTCCTTCCGCCTTTCACGGACAGCTGGGATTTTGTTCTCCATCTGTGGGAGAATGACCATTGTTATCGTATTAATGGATTCCAAGGCCAGAAAGGGCCATATATGATTGAGCCTGATCTTTTCCAGCTCCTAGAGCTGTTTCTCTCTGCAACTGATTGTACAGAAGATCTAGTTCACTTACATTTGACTCACTTTACATCTGACATTCAGATAGAGCAATGGAAGATGAGTCACTCTGCATTTTAAAGCACAATGGATATCCTTAAATCTAATATGTAGTTTAGATTCAATGCTCTCTTTCAGATCACACGGCTCACCACATCATTCACTTCCTAGGCCATTAAAATACATGATTTTAATTAACCCAACTAATTCTTTCCTTAGGGACGGGCAAAATAGCAAGAGTAAAGAACTTTAAGATATTTAACCACATTTCCATGACAATCTAAGACAATTATTCCACAAATGTTACATTCTAGAAAGAATTTTTCTAATGAATAGCCAGATTAATAGTGCTTTTGAAACATCACTGATACACTTAAGTACAATAAAACACTAATTAAAGTTCAATTCAAAGGTAAATTGTTTGGAATATGAGGACACATTAACATTCCTAATCTCACTTTGTCTGCAGCCCTCAGCTCCTCTGTGGTAGCTGCAGAACTGCAACAAAGAGCACATTCAAGATGATTAAAATAGTTCATCACCTAAACAAGACACTACGGTGAAAAATGTGAGGAAAAGTTGCCATCTTTTTGGTGAACTGCACATAGAAAATTGATTAAAATCATTACTGAAAAAAAGGGGTGAAATAAATGTAACTGACAAAGAAAAATCTGCGAGTCCTACTGATTAAAGGCTTGAACTTAATAATTTAATGGATCTCCACATAACATCTTATGATTTTTTTTATTGTGATTAATAAGTTTGATCAATGGGATTAATAAATTTGAGTATCAGGTACAGAAGGGAACAATATTTGACCAGCACACAAAAATTCCAACTGGGGCATTCAGCATTAGGCATATTCTGCATATATCTATTCTGGGTATCACTTTCACTCAGGGGCCTAAGGAGGCTTAAAAATACTGTCTAGCCAAGAAAGTTTGAGGGCAGATTCCATCTATGCCCCAGGCACTGTGAACTAAATTCAAAATCATAATTAGAATCAGTTCCATCACTCTTCATTATCACATTGATCCTTGTGGGTCCCTTCCAACTCATAATATTCTGTGATTAATAAAAAATGCCCAGTGAAGAGCTAAGTTGAAATTGATATTTACTGAGATAAGCTTCAGTTCAAAGGTTTCATATTTTCCAGCAAGACATGTTTTCACAATGAATTTTCTCAAAAAAATCCCAATGATCTGTGATAACAGAGGGAGCAGCAAGTTGCTGCTGTCAACTCACAGGAAGGATTGATGATGGGATTGATCAACCCAGTGGATATCAGCTCCTGAGTTGTTTTAAGGGTCAGGTTTTTATCCCTGCTAATTTTCCTTACACTTTAATCCTTTCTGTGAGAGCCTTGACAGAAGCAGTAAGAGAAGTAGAGACCACCTGGCTCTGAACTGAGCACGTTTCCAAGCCCCACTGGATCACAGTGTCACAGTGTTGGTAAGGTTGGAAAAGACCTTGGAGATCATCAAGTCCAACCTATAATGCAACTAAAACATAACAGCTATAGCATTTATATCATGGCCCTCAACACCTCATCCAGTTTACCCTTAAACACCTGCAGGGACGGCGATTCAACCACCTCCGTGGGCAACACATTCCAATGTTGGATCACTCTTTCAGTGAAAAACTTTTTCCTAATGTCGAGTCTAAACCTCCCTTGCTAGAGCTCAAGACCATGACCTCTTGTTCTATCTCCAATGGCCAGAGAGAAAAGACTGACCCCTGCCTGTCTACAACCCCCTTTTAGGTAGTTATAGACAGTGACAAGATCCTGGACTAAGACAGCAAGAGGAATTGCTGCCTCTTGATCCCCCAGCATTCTGAGGAGTCACAGACAAAAAAAATAGGAAGATTATGAAAATTCTAGAGGCATACAACATATTCTCAACATCACTATTAAAAATACGGGGAAAAAACATGTCATGAACTAAAAAAATCCTTCCCACCACTCCAAGTGGGATTAAGAGAACAGGCACATTCATGTTGGAAAACTGAGGTATTTGTGGTGAAGACAGAAAAAGTAACAGGAAAAACTTAAATGCAAAAATGGGGAAAGATGCTTCAGTATGAGAGACCGTGAGAAAGGAGAAAAGCAGATCAAGGAGAGTCATCAGCACAGGGAAAGTCTGTGGTGCAGGCTTACAGCAAGAAAAAGATGAGAAAGAAGACAAAGAACACAAGGAAAACAATTGCAGGTTTACACAGAGCAGGAAATGGAAGGTAAAAAAGAACTTTAGAAAATGTAGGTTATTTCTACTATTTGTTCAAATAATCTACACACATTCTTTATCATAATTTATATTTGAGACCAAATCCAGTAATTTTTACACCATGAAAGAACATGTCAAGGATTTCTGAAATCGTGCTCCAACCATCCACCCCCATGAAAATTCAGTTAATACTTCTGAAATTGGAAAGTCCATTTAAAAATTAATTTCCAAAGAATATAGCACTTTTTAATCAAATCTTGATCTGGCAACATTTTAATAACCTCACACCTTATTGACAGTTTCAGTGGGAGTTCACATACAAATATTAATATTAACACCCATGTGTTAATAGAAGAGCCCCTTATATAACTGCACACATTTCTTGAATGTTTAAAACCTGCCAGAGCTCCTGTGCAGAGAGATAACGAGATACCTGAGCCTCATGGTGTGAATTATATTTTTAATGAGAACAGAAAGAAACAATCCTTAGGGAAAGTCTGTATAGATAATAAGAGAAAATAATAAGCAGTAGGTCTGTCCTTTGTAGGTACCTGGGCAGGGCAGCAGGAAGGCTGAGGAGAATCAGGGCTGGATGTGGCTCTGAGCAACCTGGGATAGTGGAAGGTGTCCCTGTCCATGGCAGGAGGGTGGAACTGGATGGTCTTTAAGGTCCTTTCCAATTCAAACCATGACTCCATGATCCCCATCATTTACTGGATGAAGGGGGAAGCATAATCCAAAAGGATGAGGACAAAGCTGAGGTACTTAGTGGCTTCTTTGCCTCAGTCTCCAACAGTAAGAGCAGCTGTCCTCCAGGTACTCAGACCCGAGAGGAAAGACAGGGATGGGCAGCAGAAGGAAGCCCCATAATTGGCCCTCCTCTTGTTTCCAATGAATTTATAGAGAAAATCCTCATTGGTTTTTATGACTGTAGTCAGGTTAAGCTGGGCTTTGCCCTTGGAATTTTCTCCCTCCATGACCTCACAATATCCCTGTAGTCCTCCTGAGCTGCCTGCCCTTCCCACAGAGGTCAAAATCTCTCCTTTTTTCACTGAGTTCCACCCAAAATTTTTGTTAATGCAGACAAGTCCTAAAAAAATAAGAGTGATGTAAAACACAAGGTCCAGAAGAAACAGGTGTAAGGAAGTAGGGGTGGTATTTTTTTTTAAAGAAAATTATCTAGATTTCATCACATGCTGTAGAAAAATCACATAATGTGAACAGAGGTTACAAACCGACTTACCTACAACTAGAAACCTCCCTAAAAATGCCAAGCATTGCTCTGAAAATAGAATTTGGAACAATTATGGACAAACAAGAATTGCAAACATCCCAGATCAAAATCAGTGGAGAGCCCAGACTCTTAAGTATATAAAAAAATAAACAGAAAAACTACTAAATTCCACTGGCACTACAGAAGGGGCTCTTTTCCCATTTTCATATGTAAACAGAATATCTTAAAAATTTGAAGTTTAAAAATAATTTTTCTTTGATAAAGGGATTAAAACAGAGAGAACAAGATAGCTGGAGATCAGAATACCATAATTTGACACTTCTCAAAGGAAAGCAGTGCCTGTTATTTGATTGTAACATTTTCTATTCCTTCACTCTGTAAAGTATTACTGGCCTTTGTAGCATGTGAAAAAAGTACTTCAGACACAGACGTGTTCAAAATGGTAAATGGAAAGGCAGTAAATTAAAGCCTTTTATATATTGAATAAGCATCTTCTAGGATTCAGATATTAGGAGGTGTATTTCAAATATTCATGCTGTCACTTTTAATACTTCTCTCATCGACTACCATTTTCTGAAACCATATCTAAAATTACAGCCTAATCTGTATGGGAGAAAGAAGCTTTTATACAACTTTTGAAGTTGGATGACTGCCATAGAAAATGCAGTCAAAAATGAAGAACACAGACCAAAACATGCTGTAGGCAAAGAGGAGGACTGAGGAAGGGGAGAGGAAGACTCCCAGATAAAGTTTAGTGCTCCAAGGACTGCTTATATCTTCCTCATTAATATAACTGGGTAATCACAGACTCATGGAATAGTTTGGATTGGAAGGGACACAAAGACCATCCTGTTCCACCTCCTGCCATGGGCAGGGACACCTTCCACTATCCCAGGTTGCTCCAACCTGGCCTTGGACACCTCTAGGGATGGGGCAGACACAGCTTCTCTGCCCAACCTGTGCCAGGGCCTCACCACCTTCACAGCCAGGAAATCCTTCCTGATTTCCAATCTGTCTCTGCCTTCCCTCAGATTAAGGCCATTCCTCCTTTTAACTAAGTACAAATACTCTTGGTAACATGGATCAGAACCCAAGGTCCCCACATTTGAGACAAATCACGGCAGTATCCACAATTCTATTCTGAACACAGAAATTAAAATATATTTTACAACTTCCTTTACAAAACTTATTCAACCAAACAAATTTTTGAGGTGTGCAGGTTCAGGAGTTGGACTCGATGGTCCTTATGGGTCACTTTCAACTCAGGATACTCTATGATTCTATGACTTAAAGAAATGTGATGGAAGCATTGACTTTCTTCCTTCCATGATCTACTTCCCAATTTAAGTATTCCAAGACAAAGTCTCTCCACTGCTCCAGATCTCTCATCAGTTTCCTTCTCCGTCTCTACATTTAACAGCTGCTGAAACTCTCAATTCCTTTGCCCTGTTAAAAACTTCCATCACTGGAGTTTTAAGTATTAAGGGACACCTACACACAGTCATCTGAGGTCACTTCACCGCCAAGCAAAAAGGAATCTCCTTCCAAATACTTTTGATCCGACGGATTGAAATGACTGGTTTCCCAGTTCAAAGGATGAATCAAATGTTTCTTTTTTTTTCCCCTAGTGTTGGGTTACGAAAAATAATTTCAGTGCAGAATTTCTGGCCAATGAATCACCAGTGATTCCATTTCCAGCACATTCTCAGCAGGAATGATCCAGATGATGTTTCACCAGCACATAAATCAGTACAGCTTCAAAAGGAGAGGGCGAGATGCCCTGTAACTTCATGGCTACTGTTCTTCTGAGGGGTCAGAGACTTCCATTCAAATCTCTACATTGAATTACAGATCGTGGGGACGTAAATTCAGATTTTATGGATGCCAGGAAATCATCTTGCAGAACATTGCTCCTGATTGCCTCAAAACTTAATCGAAAAGGCTGTAATTAAATGCTGCTGGGGATTATTCAATGTGGATCAAGCCTACCCAGTTTTGGAATCACTGCTCGAAGACAGAACAGGGCAAGATAACTGCCTGTGGTGCCTCATTCCCATGTTTAAGACCCTATTTTTTTATATATTTTTTAATTTAAATCCTACTGAAACTATTTTCCAAATTTGACCTATATTCAGAAATTTCATGCATACTAATACTGCATTGTGAGGGCTGGTGGAGTTAAATATTTCCTGCAAAATATGGCCTAGTTACAATCCCTTGATAGTTTGGGGGTTTTAAAACTGTGTTGCATTTCTGCAATCCTTTCTTAAATAAAATCTTTCTTAACAGCAATATCGCTTGTAAAAAGAACACAAATAGTAATTTGAGGATGTGAGTTTAGAATTCAAGTCAAACATTACTGGAAGACACTATTTCTCTAACTTCCAATTTAAAATATAATTTAATTTTTGACAACTGCCAGAAGTTGACATTTTAAAGCAGTTTTATTCTTCCCTGATATAAAGCCATGATAGTAATAAAATCTTCAAGAAAGACAATATAAATCAATAAGGTATTAAAAAAAGAGAGAAAGCACCAAATATATTAATTTATATGTATTACTTTTCAAACATACATCACTGCTTTTGTAAAATCTGTCTCAAACTGTCATGTTTAGGCAATATATCAAACACCAACCAGCCTTTATAACAAACACAGCCGAGTGATATAAGTCACTTTCATAAATTTAAACTAACATCAGCTTAAACAAAATATTGAAAAGTGAAATGAATACTAGAAAAAGCTCCAGCCAAGGCTGGGACAGAAATAAATCTTTTGGAGGAGGTGCAGACAAACAGACTCAACTGGCTTTAGCAAGAACCAATATCATCACCAGTCCAAGACCTTCCCAACCCTCCTAAACCCTGTGTACAAAAAATGACAAAATCATGGAATGGGTTGGGGGACCTTAAAGACCATCTCGTTCTAATCCCTGCCATGGGCAGGGACACCTGAATACATTTCATTTTTATCTATTTTTAGCTTCCTCCTTAAGGATACAGGACTCATTATAGGATGCAGGGGAAGACTACTTTAGGATTGCACAAAACTTGTAATGGGATATTTAGAGGAGAAACCAAAAGTGGGTAAAAGGAAGGACTGAGATGATTTGAAGAAGAACAAGCATGGATGTCAATTCAAACACCAGATATGGGATAGACCGAGAGGCTAAACCCAGCTCCTGAAGGGATCAGACATATAAATCACAGGTATTTCTCATTAACAAAGGTTCAGTTGTTTCACAGAAAGAACACAGAATCACAGAACATTCTGACTTGGAAGGGACCCACAAGGATCTTCAAGTCCAACTCCTAAATGAATGCTCACATAGGGATGGAACCCACAGCCCTGGTGCCACAAACACCACGTTTTGTCCATCTGAGTTAATCTCAGGGTCATGGCATCATCATTTTTTTATTATTATTATATAACCTAATTCCCTGTCCCATCCCCTAGTCCATGTCACTGAGTTCCGCATTCAGTCTTTTCTTAAACACCTCCAGGGATGGCGACTCCACCACCTCCCTGGGCAGACCATTCCACTGAGAGATCACTCTCTCTGTGACCAAGCTCGTCCTAACATCCAGCCTAAACCTCCTCTGGCATAGCAGCCTGGGTTACAAGGGACTTTTGAAGGTCACCCAGTCCATCCCCTTGAGGGATATCTTCAACTACACCAGGCTGCTCAGAGCCCTGTGAACCAAATCTTGAATATTTCCAGTGATTGGGCATCTATCCCCTCTTTGGGCAAACAATTCCTGTGCCTCATAGAAGAGTGAGTGCTGAGTGCCTGCTGTGTGTGGTCAGCCATATATATACATTTATATATATATATATATGATCATCCTTGTTACTGCCTGGAACTGGGGCCATGGAACTGCAGCAGCCTCACTACTGGGTTTGGGAATCCCTGACACTACTTATCTCTTTAACATCACTTGAAAATGCTGTAAAACATTTGCTTTTTCACCACAAGCGTTTTAAATCATTTCAGAAAAGGAATCTTAATGTCTTTCTGCAGCTGAATTCTCAGATTGCTGAAAGATAATTAATGGATTGAAAAGGGTCTGAAAGAGCCAATATTAGAGTATTTGCATGGAATGACATTTAGCGGGCCAGATCTCTGAGGAACACTGCAAACATGAATGACAATCGAAAACACTTCCACATGCAACAAGTAATTCAAAATAGATTATGAATACTTTTGAATAACAACATAAAATTTTCAGGCTGCAGCTCCAGTGATTTGCCGAATAGAAGACTTCAAATCTTCCTGCTCAAAGCTTTCTGTCAGGCAGGCATGAGCCAGCAGCCAGACAAAAAGCAAGATGCAAGGCCCTCATCACAAACACTACTGGCAAAAAAGAGATTATGCTTCTAGTACACAAAGGTCCTTTCAAAAGAGCAGCCCAAGAATCATTCTCCCATTAGGCAGGACTGAGCACAAGCCTCACTTCATCTTTCAGAAATGAACAGAAATTCCCGTCTGTCACAAATAACTGTTTTGCAGTAACTTCTTTCCACAGACACTTAATCCTCTATCAAGAACTAGCAGACACCAATTTCTATAAGCAAAAAAAGAAAAGGGAAGTTCTCATATACTTCAGTGAAAAGGTTTATAAATAAACACGGGGAGAACACACATTTAAGTGAAAAGATCAGGTTTTTCTTCCTAAAAAAGGATTCTCTAGAGAGCTTTCCAGGATGTCTACATGCTCTAAATTTCTCTAGCACACAACCCAGGTAAGAAACAATAACTTGAAGTCATATAGAAAAATTCTAGCTGATAAAATGCTATTATCACTTTGTTTTAATAATTCCTCCCTTCGTACCCACCAGATTCAAACCCAATATCCAACAGTTCTTTCATTCAACTCAGACTCTGGGAATAACAATCAGCCAGAAGGACTCAGAAAAATGCCAAAAAAAAGCCCTAAAGTAATTGGTGCTCAGTTATTACAGTAAGAGCAACCTCTGCATATCTTCAACTGCAGATCAACCCCTCGGTTTGAATCCAGACTCAGAGTTGAAAATACGCAGAACTCAGACAATGCTTCATCATTTGCTTTCCCTATAAAAAGAATTTCTTCCTTTCTCACCTCAAGCGAGAGTTATACTCTTACAAGTCTTTTAATGGCTTCTACAGAAACATCCCCATGAAGTAATTCACTTCTATATATTTTATAAACCAGGAAAAATGCTGCAGAAGTAGCAGAGAGACAGAGAGGGCAAACCACAGCCATTAGTTGAATTGGTATTAACCAAATGAACCACAGAGGAATGGATTCTTTATATTCTAAATGTTAAACTATTCCAGGAAAGCTTTTAGACACTAATGGGTACAAACTTCTTTGATTTTTCTTTAAACAAGTCAAAAGGGCAGCAGAGAAGGACAGATTGAGTAAATCAGGGCTCCTGGGAAGTCTGTGGTGTCTGACTCTCTGAAGCCAGTCCAGGTGCGGCATCAGGGTAACATCCCATGGAAGAGGATGTTCACACCCTGGACTTAAATGTAAGAGAGAAAAAGGAAATGTAATGGGAAAAGGGGCAGAATGGACAAACTGAAGTACAACCAGGAGGATGGGAGAACAGAACAGTGTGAAGGAGTTTCCCAGGGCCAGAGAAGGATACAGAGAGGAGTGTGATCTGCTGGGAGGGAAAACAAGGAAAACAAACATGGCACATTAAGTTTCTAAAGTAAAAGGGAAAGAAACAAACAACAAGGAAAATACACTATATTCGATTTGTATTCTTATTTTAGACTTTGTATTGCAAACATGAGAGACAAGAAGGATCTTGAGTGACCAAAAGTATGAGGAGAGAAAAGTAAGGAGGGATTAACAGGGAATGTGAGCTCGAGAGGCATCATGAGATAGGGGAAGTTTCAGAATTTCAAAGAAATTCTGAATTCCAAGGAAGACCAAAAAAGTGCATGATGACAGGGAGGCAGCAAATAAAAAACCAGGGAAAGGAGCATAAAGAAGAGCAGCATGGACTCCTTGGGAAACAAAGACAGTTGTAGCTTTTTATTGCAGTTAAAAGAGAAAGCAGAATGAATTAGAGGGCAGGAATCAAAAAACTAAAGACAATGGAAAAGTTTTAAGGAAGGCAAAATCCCAGCAGGGATTTTATGCTTCAGTCAGAAAAGTCAAGAGCTTCAGGGAGCAAGTCTTAAAGATTTGAGATAGCACGGCACTTCAGGAACGGGGGTTTGGGAAGCAACTGTTGGTCCAACAAGGTCTGACTGAAAGAAACTGCGTCAAGCAGAAAAGGTCTCCCAAAATACAAACTGGCAGCAGAACTGGGGTGGTATTTTCAGACCCAAAATATGTATATTGTGCATCCCCAAACTGAAACAGCTGCAAGTTACTGCACGAGGCGTTACAAGTATCAAGGCAGAATGGGTCTCTCTCCATGTCACAGTGTCACAGTGCTGTCACTGAAAACACAAGAGCTTAAGTGAACTTAAAGTAGCATTATAAATTCTTATAAAAACGACCAGCATCTCTCATATGTAAATTTTGGAGTTTACTTCCATCACCTGAGAGGTGCAGATTCTCTGCTTTTCTCCCAAGGCCGCTGAAAACAGAAGGGAACCATAAGGAAGAAGTCCTTTCCTAGGATTTGGTTTAAAATCTTCCTTTAAGAAGTTTTCTGAATCAGATGGTTCAAAGTATTAAAGCATTAAAAATATTATCTGTGTGTTCCACCACGGAAAAATGAACTGCCAAGAAAGATTTGTGTCGATGTTCATCACACTTTCAAACATACATGTAATCACAGAGTACATGGGTCATATTCTATCCCTACAATGTGCATAAATCTGCATAAAAAAAAATTAAGTCTACCTCAACTTTACACTGTCTTTAAACACAAAAACCATCAAGAACTATCTTCTGTCCCTTGACTGAAACATAAATTTCAGATTATGGTGTGAAGGTGTAGTGACCGTGCTTGAAAAGAAAAACAATTTAAAAGACAACAACCAACTGCTGGACTAAATGATGCTTTTAATGGATGTTTCAGCTATGTGCCAGAAAACTTCCAGGAAAATTACATTAAAATCAGACAGTCACCAGCAGATACCTTCAGGTGGACATTGCCAAAGCCATTTAATGAACAGAATAAATTTACATAAATATAATCTATAATGCCCTGTCTTGCTTTCCACAGCATCCCAGACTGACTGTCTTAATAAATTCCATCAGACCTGAGCCCAACAAAGCTGCAGTTCTGGGTAGATTTTTTTGTTAATCAGAACCTGAATTTCTCCTCCATGGAGAATCTCCTTCTCTAATGATCAAAAAAATACCAGTTGAATTTAGATACCTACACACTGAGTGGAGCACATCCTGTACTTCTTACTGGGGCGAGTTCTCCTTCACCTCCCTGTGCTTGTCAGGCTTTGTAGTTTCAGAGTTCATGGTCACAGAATCATGGAATGGTTTGGGCTGGAAGGGACCTTAAAGATCATTTAGTTCCAACCGCCCTGCCATGGGCAGAGGTCTGTCTGCTTTCCCTCCCCGCCAGTGTAAGACACAAAAGATTCACAGCCGCATTTCCCAGGTCTCATGTGTCCCCTTCTGGGAGATCTTGGACACAACCCTGACAATATCAGAATGAACACCTACACGGCAAAGCATTCAATGGTACAGCACTTGCATAATTTCACCCAGATGGTTGTGAACTATAGGCACAAAGTGTTCCTATTATGGAATCATTACAAGATAAACAGATACACACACATACCCACACAGGGATGAGCTCCAGGCACAAAGTATTTTCACCTTGCTCTGTGTGAGTTTATAGAACTCAATTTCGCAAATCAAAACTGTTGATCATCCTTCCACAATATTAAAGTAACAGGAATCTTAACACTACATATTCACTTCATTCACATTCATTCCGGAGTATTTTGCCAATGACACAGCGCATTTGTTTCACACCTATCAGGGGAAAGCAAGTTTCCCTGGAATGAACTGCAGTGGAGTGTGACAGCACACAGCAATGCAGGGCAGGAAACCAGAGGCACCCCTGAGCCAGCTGTGACTGACAGACACATTTTCAGGCTGAGGATGTAATTATCCATGCTGGAACTTTGCCGGGAGATGGGGAGGCTCAGAGGTGACCTCATTGCTGTTTATAACTACCTGAGGGGAGGTTGCAGTCGGGTGGGTGTGGATCTCTTCTCTCAGGCTGCCAGCACCAGAACAAGAGGACATGGCCTTAAGCTATGCCAGGGGAGGTTTAGACTGGATGTTAGCAAGAGGTTTTACACAGAGAGAGTGATCCCTCAGTGGAATGGTCTGCCCAGGGAGGTGGTGGAGTCGCCATCCCTGGAGGTGTTTAAGGAAAGACTGGATGAGGAGCTCAGTGATATGGTGTGGATGGAGCGTGGTGCCTGTGGTTCCAGGGCTGTGGGTTTGATCCCTGGGTGGGAGTCGCATGGGATTTGGACTCGATGATCCTTTGGGTCCCTTCCAACTCAGAATAACCTGTGAACCTGTGAAATCAGCCAGCAAAAGAGCCTCAGCTCATTAATCCAGCTCTTTATGCCACCCAGTGAAACACAGCGTTTCCCATCGCAGGCTGGTCTCCTTCACTGCTCCTGGGGGCTGAGAATGGGACTCAGCGCTTCCTGCTCTCCTCCTTATGGAATCATGTTGAACAGACCCCAAAAAAACCTGCTCCACTTCCCTGACAGGCTTTTCCCCAGCCTGCAGTGTTGACAAAAATATCTGTATTACCCTATATAATACTCTAAGATTTTTTTTCCCCCCCTCTCTGCATCTGGCATTCTTCTTGTTTGGTTGGTTTGTTTTAATACAGATTAAAAAAAACAAAGAGTAGAAGTCTTATTGTCAGTTTAAAAGTCAGAAACTCCATTTAGGTGAGAGAGTGTGGAACAGTTTAGGTTGATGACTCAGTAGGAAGCTCCTTGGGAGAAGCTGAGTCAGCAGCAGAGACCCAAAGGGAGTGTTATAAATTCAGAGAGAACACAGGCACTCATGTCAGCACTGAATATTCTGAACCAGAATTTGACACAACACAAAGTAAGTAATGTAAGCAACGGGAAACTGAAGAAGTTGACAAGTGAAAATTAACGACAGAACAACCAGGCATCAGCACCGAAATTCTAAATAAATAAAACAAAACCAACAAACAAACCCCCACCATCACAACAACAAAACCCACCCCCTAAAGTAAAATATCAACAAAGATCACAAACCCCCACTAGAACAGAGTATACAGTAAGTACTTGATTTATTCTGATGTACTGGCAACTGAATAGTTGAGAAAACTCAAACCACACAGGTACAGGAAAACAGTGAAACCAAATCCACACATAGTGGAGAGAAGCAAGAAATAGCCCCAGGACAGAGCAGACTGGTACAAAGTTCACTAATCAGTTCTTGTGTACACAAAACTCTAACCCTGCCTGCTCATATGATCATTGGAGTCCAGTTTTCACTACCTGAAAAAAACTCTCATATGAGTTCTGGGGCACCAACTCTCTGAAAATTTTATGCCCAAATCCTTCAGACACCTTTAGAAATCTCAGTTGGAGACCTGTCAGTCTGAAATCCAGGGCTGAAGATACTGGCAGGTGGTATCTTTATATTACAAGATTTTCAATGGACTAAATTCAAAATGTACTTAATTCTGCTGTGATAAAGATAATTACCAGCAAAGTCAATACAAGGGAAAACTCTTGTTCTGGGCACGTATTGAACACATAATTTTCCCCAACCACACGGGTAAATTTGAAAGCATCTGATACACATTTTACCTTTTGAAGGAGAACTGTCAGATGATATCCATGACAACAGGAATATCCATTTATCTTATCACCAACACCCAGAAAATAATGGTCCTAACACTGCTATTATCTCAGTATTTTCAGGTTTTGGTAAGTTTTTATATATTCCAATATATGCTTAAAAATACAAATACTTCTGTATTGCTGCACTATTTGCCTGATAATTGTTAAGATTATTCAGACACACATGTGCCATAATCCTAATTAGCCATTTGCACCCACAGGCTTTAAACCACTGCTGAGATTTAGCCAACTGAAAAATCCTGTCATTTTATCACACAGCAGAATAAAATCAGGTTGGACACGAAACAACAAGCTCTGGCACTGGGCAGCCTGGCTGCTAAGTTATACTTGAGGGAACTATGTGGTGACAGAACAGCTAAAAGAACCAAAACCAAACTATATATGTTTTTCTAACAAAGTTTGAACTCTCTTTATACCTGTTGCTATTCATGAAGGTATAGCTATTTTAATACTCATATAACATGAGGAGTTTTATATGTATATATTTATATACAAAACATAATTTTAATTACATTATCAAAGCATCTGATCATCTTGTTTCAAAAGAAACCTTGACAAGCACCAAATAAAGCTCAGTAATCATTTTGCCCCACATACCTTGTTTTCGAACATCCTCCACAGCAGCAACCAACTCCTCCTTGAGATCCTGGCTCTCTTTAGCAATTTGATCTCCTTTTTCCAAAAAGTTTTGAGTGGCCTGTTCCACCGAGGCAGCCAAAACATGAGCCTTCTTCGAGCGCCCTTTCTTCTTGCCAGACGGTCCCTTATTGCTCGTGTTCACAAGTGTTGTCACCTTTGGGCAAGGAAAACAAGTTTTTGTTAAGTCTGAACAATTTCTGCTATTTTCTGTACCCTGGAAAGGATGCAGGGATCACACGTTTTGAATTAAAAAAAAATGTAAATTATAAAATCCAGCAGAACATCCCTTGAAAAAGGGTTTTCCTTTTAACCTCTCTTTAATCTGGGCTGAGCAAATCACAACCAAGCAGGAAAAAGGAAAAGATAAGACCCAGGTACGGCAGGGCAGCGGGGCCAAAGCATTGCTTTTGTCACTGTTTTTTCATTTCTTAAAAATGAATGAGCTGATAAAATGAAAACTGAACACACAGGGTCAGAAACCATTCCAAAAGCAATTGTCCCTTGAGATAAATCCTGTTACTGACATGCAAGTGGTGACAAGAACATTGTGGCTGTTTCCCAGATGTGAAGGTGTGAAAAGCTCCTGCTGCAAAGATTACACAGGTTAGTATTGCTTCGCTGTATTTCTAGTATTTTGGCAGAAAACCACAGCAGACAGTGAAATGATGGCATCAGTACTGAAAGAGAAAGAAGACCTCCTTCCTAAAGGAATTCCTAATTGAATTGTCAATAAACTGATCAGAAACTTGAACCACAAAGATTAACCAACCAGCAGAGTGGGCATCACAGCTGGACCACGAGGGAATCCTGTAGGACTCCAGCAATAAAAGGCTGCCACTCCATCAAACAGGAACATTGAATCAGGTGTGAAATGCACGAAGAAACAGCAATGGATCAATAGTGCACAGGGACACAATACTCCCTAACCACCTACAAACCAGGGCAGC
Organism: Pitta sordida; assembly: GCA_013390025.1. Lineage (NCBI taxonomy): Eukaryota > Metazoa > Chordata > Aves > Passeriformes > Pittidae > Pitta > Pitta sordida. The sequence goes on from WEKX01006796.1 coordinate 305,716, forward strand.
TGAAGTGCCACAGATTTACTGTAAGAAGTAAAAACCATCACAATAAAGACAGTGCACAGCAAAGCAAGGGACTTTAAAGCAAAGTATGGAAATCCACTGTCATCTCATCCCTGTTCCAAGCAGAGTGACAAGGTGTTTTTTGGTAAAATGAGTATATATATACATAAAAATAAAATCAAGGCTTGGAAACACAATGGATGGATGCATTGATGTATTAGGTGCAAAAATTGTCTTCCAGAGCCTTCTCTGAGAAAGGAGTCTGTCTGGCTACTGGAATGTAGTATTTATCCATCAGATGGAGATCCATGCTGGTGTATTCTGCTTCATTCCAATTCCATCACAAGAACTTTGATGTCATTTTTTTCCTTACTTATGACTTTTAGAAAACTGAGTTCCTATCATGTCCAAAGCTGAGACTCAAATATAACCATGGAAGAGTCTAAGACGTGCTAGTGAAACTTTTACTTGCAAAGAGGTGACCTGGCACACACAGGTAAGACAATTTACAAAAAAACCCATGAAGGATAAATCTAACTAGCCCAATACAAGAAAGTCAAGCACAAATTGAAATACAAGGAAAAACTCATGCAATGATTTGTACAAGTACAGTGACTTCCAATTCTAAAGCAGATTTTACTCCAGGTCCCCTGAGATACTACATTTCAACATGACAGCCCAATAAACAGAATAAAGGAAAGGAGGATTTTGGCCCCTCCTGATGCAAAGGAGAATGGGACATTCTCCAAGTCTTGTACTCAACAATCTGTGCACTAACTGGGATTGGGAATGTTTCCTTCTCTCAAAAATGAAGTTGGATCAGCAACAGTGAGAGACAGAAAACTCATATGGTAAAAGGCACTAAAACAAGTGGGTTTAGTGGAGGAATTGTTCTCCATGTGGGGTTAGGACATTCCCTCGGGAAAGGGCAACTCTGGATTCCGGTCTCTGCACTAACAGGTTGGGTTCTGCAAGAAAACCGCTCACAAAAACCGGTATCTTGAAGTTTTGCCCACCTTGTGTCAGTTTCTTTTAAATTCCATTAAACCACCATTTGAAATGCTAAAGAAGTAGTCTCTGCCCAAATCAAAATTCCTATTCAGAAAAGTCAGCCATGCTGGGAGGGAGGAAGGCTTCTGATAGAGAAATCCATGGCATATTAGCTACTTTCCCATTTTTAAAAAGCTAATAACCTATAACTTCATTAAAATTGCATTAAGGAAATGGGGACAAAAAAAAGCCCCAAACCTCTTCTCTTATGACCACAGCCCAGTTTTCTGGCAGACCTTTAAAACTAACTGGTTATTTTAAATATCTGACCCCACCTATACTGGCACAAAGGAAAGAATATCTCTGTCAGCTTCTGTTACTAATTAATGCAGCCCTCACCCAGAATTCTGTACTATTATCAAATATATCACTGGGTAATTACCATGAGCTCATTTGGCAACCCTAGAATGATCAAGTCTTTGTGATCACACTAGGGAACCTTGCTTTCTTATTTTATTAAAGAAGCTTCACACAGTCCTAGCATAGATCTCTGTTGGAAAAACAGAACTTCATTAATTAATGGTTCAGTCCCATCCTGAATTAAGGCTTCCCTTACACAGCTCCAGCAGCACAAATGAAAAGGTGAGGATGTCTTTGCTGAAAGCAGAAATTTCTATAAGCACAGATTTCCCTATGGCAGAGGTCATGCGTGGGCAGGGATGCCAGAAGTGAAAGGGGAGGGAACCAAATGACACACTCATCAAATTAATCCCCAGTCAGCAGCTCCAGATCACAGAAGAGCATTCCTGGCTCTCTGAACTAAATTGTCTTCCCTATAGATTTCTGAAATGGGTGGGCCAGAGCTGTAATTCTCCCACCTTCTCTTTCCACAGTAACTGCTTGAATTGCACTAGATACTCAAGATTTTCCATTACCACATTAAAAAATATACATGTAATTGCAATCTTTGAGGGAAATGTCAATATGCCTTTTTTTTTTATTAATTAGACTGCTAATCTTTGTGGTTTTTCACTGACCCCTCACATAGAACAGATGCCTTGGTATTATGATTCCAGCACAGGCTGGGTGATGAAAGGATTAAGAGCAGCCTTTTGGAGAAGGATTTGGTAGATGAAAAATTAGGCATGTCCTGGCAATGTGAGCTTTCAACCTAGAAAGTCAAATGCATCCTGGTTTTGAGACCTTAGACCCCTTCCAGAGCCTAAAGAGGCTCCAGGAGATCTCAGGAGGAACTTGGGAGAAGGGATGGAGTGACAAGGGGGAACGGCTTCAAATCACAAAAAAAATATTAAATTAAATATAAGGAAGACTATTTTTTTTCTTTTTTTAAGTATACTGAGGGTGGTGAGACACTGGAACAGGTTTCCCAGAGAAGCTGTGGATGTCCCATCACTGGATGTATTCAATTTAAGGTTGGAGAAGGCTCTGAACAACCTGATCCCAGAGAAAGGCGTCCCTGCACATGGCACAAAGATGATATTCGAAGTATCTTCCAGCTCGAATGATTCCATGAATCTTTAATTCTACAATTTTTAACTATCAATGATAGAGGCTGCCAAAGTTTTTCAGAGGGTGGACAGCATTTATATGTTTCCTGGTTTTCCACAAACCAAAGCAGGCAAACCAAATACATGTACACTATGAAAACCACTCAAACACTTGGGTTTGGTCATAACAGGTGAAATCAGTGTAAAAGTTTCTCTGAAGGACCATTAATTATTTGCCAAAAAATCACGTTATTCTCCCCTACAAAAATTCTATTTTCAAGTAAATGTAACTTGCTCTTCCCAGTGGCATTTCTTGAATGTGAACAGCTACAAGTTATTCCTCTCTTCTCTTACACTCATATATCACCAAGCTGCTGGAAACGCTCAGTGGCCTGAGAAAAGACAGCCCTGACATTTCAGTGTAAGGGCCCTTTCACTTCCAGATATGAGGCTGCCCTTCCACTCGAGTGCATCCCTTATTGCCTCACTGCTTGTACTAATGGGATCCCCCTGGGCGCTGCTTTTCAAAACCCTCCTGTCTCCAAAAGACGTTTGTTTCCTCAAATTAAAAAAAACATCACTACAACTGTCTGGAAAAAAAAACAACACCACTTCATTTTCCGAACTATTCTGAGAGCTGGGTTTGATTTTTTGTTTCCCTTGGCACCAGGACTAGGCAGATAGTTCAAAATCCTTAGTGAGAGAAGCAGGTTGTGTTATGGGTTAAAGATTCAATTCCTTGCTCAAAATGAGGTAGAGAACAGACCTGGGCACCCTGTTCCTGACCTTCCTCATCGTGACCATCCAGAAGCAGAGCAAAGACACGTGGAACTTTATATATTTCCTGGCTCTGCACACCAGGGACTACGACCAGCAGGAGCTCATTAGCTGATCCTAATCCAACTGCAAGGTATTACTGAGCAAAACCGAGAAAATGCTGAGAAAAGCAGCTAACTTGGATTTTTTTTCCCATATTTGTGCTTATTCTCTATTACCACATTAAAAAAGTGGGTTTTTTTCCCCTATTAAACCAGTCTAAGTGTGAACACAGATGTTCTGTTGAGGATGATTCAGTCCATAATGCAACTCCTCTTTCTGACAATAACCACTCTTCACTTTTCTCCATCAACTTGACTAATTCGCCACTGTTCTTACCCAATAAATCATAACAGCTTCCATAATTAGCTCTTGTAATTATCTCCCCACAATTAGCACCAGCTGCCTACCTAATGCATAAAAGTGAAATTCTCTTTCTATTCTTTATAGATATTTGAATTCTCATGGGCAGATACAACTTTCCCCATCCACACCAAATTCCACTGGTTTAACCCAGACTTTTTGTCCTCCCTCCAGTTCCCTTCAGTGTTTGCAAACACCTGCTGGTTAGAAGAACTCATAAATCAGCAGACTATTCTCTCGAGGATGATAAAAAATGCCAGTGACACACCTTCCTTTTGGCTGCAAAGTACACAGATAACTCAGGCAACACTGATTAGAGCCAGGATATTTTAATCCAATCTAGCTGGAGGACAGTTAGATGCTCCAGTTCACATTTTTGCTGCCAAATACTAATTCCCGAACAAATTTGCATATTTCTATTCTGTCATGATGTACCTTTAGGATGCAATTTAGAGATTGCAACACCATTAATGTTAATTTGCATTTTCCTTATCAGTGCTCCCACCATGGGAAGGGGCTTGTATCCTGGCCAATGTGAATTAATATTATATAAAGCACTTTTAAAGTTCTTCAGCAAGTATTAATTGCCTGTGGGATTTCCTGTTACTAGTTATGCCATCAAAAAGAATAAAAAAAATAAATTAACCACTCCACACTTACTTTCCTCCAACAAATCTCCAAAAAAAATTATCAAAAATCTCTTCAACAGACACACAAACCTGAAACATGTTTTCACAAAACACAGTTAAGAAAAAAACCCCACAACTAAGTGAAAAATCATGGTTACCTTCCTCCTACAAATCTTCCTGAAAAATTATGAAGAATTTATACAAGATGCAAAAACCATCAATGTTTTCACTGACTCTCCCACAACTGAAAGGAAAATCAATATAAACTGAGCTAGTAAAATGCCTCTCCTGATAATTTTCCCTCTGATTCTCAACAAACGAGAAGCAAAAGATTTTAAATTCCTTTTTTGTGACAAAGTTGTGCTTGTAAATTGGCACTCAAGGACTCTGATGCTACTCAAGGCCAATATAAATTCCAGCTTCTCCATTATATAAGGAGTTACCCAGTAAACAGGAAAAAGATTATGTCAATATTCCACTCATGAAAGACACAAGATTTCCCAAGGATTTTCTTGCTCCTGGACATTCCTTGAGGTTTCCCAGATCATTCACTTGTCAGCAGGTAACGCCACTGGGATCAGGACCATCCCATGGGACTGGCAGCACACACAGCACTATGTAATCCAGGACAACTTCCCTCTCTGTGCTGGTATGATCACAAAACCACTTCTAGAAACTAAATAAACCCCTCCCTGAACAGAGGTTTCTAGTGTCTTGTGAGGATTTTGACAACTCCAGCTCTTGCCAAGCTAGAAAAGCTTAAGCAGGTGTTTACTTGGAGCAAGTAGACACTCTTGAACAAAACCATTGGCTCAATGTGACTCCTAAAAATCCGTTCAATGCCTTAAATGCACATAAAAAAACTGAGGCTTTGAGATGTTCCTCTCTATTTGTAATTCACTGGGTTATTTCTAAATGCACAGAAGGGTTCGCTCCCAGTCAAGTGCAACAGCTAAAGACAGGATGAAATCCACAGATTCCCAGTATTTCACATTTTTAGGCTACATCACACAAGTTAAGCTGCACCATTTCAAAAATTCTCATTTATGATTTGTGTTAAACATATATTTTCTGCTAAATATTCCCTTGTTACGGATAAGGGCAATTAATGATTATACTAAGACAGGAAGAGGAACAAGAATTCTTTCCACCAATGACATAATTTAGGCAGGATGACCATCTTACACAGCTCAGGGGCCAGGTCATGACCTGGCAGTCACAGAATTGTCTTTGGAGGTAAGAAATGTGGGGCTGAAGTTCCTCGGGATCAGAGAGAAGTGAACCAAGTCTTCTTCCCTCATGGGTGAACACCTTCACATCTAGAATATTATATAAGATGGGGTGCGACACCAGTGTGTTTGGGTTTGAAATGAGATGAATTAACCATTTTTTCACCCTGAAGGAGGATTTAGACTAACTCTAAGCAAACCTGTGGTGTATTAATCTCCACACAACATATCAGAGTTGAGTATGTAAGTTCTAGAAAGGGGTGGGATTTCAAAAAGCTCCTTCTTTCACATCTCCCCCACATCATCTTCTAACTCTCACTCCCAAGCAACTCTCCGCTCTTCTCCATGTGTTGAAAAGGAGAACTCCTCACATAACTAATCTTTTAACTTCTGTTTCTGAATTACACTCCAGGAGCCGTGTGCCTAAACCAACTTGGCAACTCCGTACCTTTGAATCTTCCAGAGCTCTAAATCAAAGACTGCTTTGGGTTTTATATAGCATAGACTGAATTTTAATTGGAGCAACATTTGGAGATACCAATCCTTCCTGCTTGTGATCCTCTCACCATCCTCTTTCTGTTTCTCATTGTCCCAGTAAGACAACATCCAGGCTGACGACACCAGAACGAGAGGGCACGGCCTCAAGCTACGCCAGGGGAGGTTCAATCTTAACATTAGGAAGCGGTTTTTCACAGAGAGAGTAATTGCATATTGGAATGGGCTGCCCAGGGAGGTGGTGGAGTCACCATCCCTGGAGGTGTTTAAGAGAAGACTGGACGAGGAGCTTAGTGACATGGTCTAGCCGGGGGGTGTAGGGCTGGATGACACTGGGCCCCTTCCGGCTCGGAGTGGCCTGCTAGACTGTGAGGGATCTAGGTTGGTGTTATGCTCTGCGATGTGCTCTCGGTCTCTGTACGGGTGTTAGGTGGTGAGTTGGACTAGATGATCCTTGTGGGTCCCTTCCAACTCATAATATTCTGTGTGATTCTGTGATCACGTATCCATGTGGGAACTTAAAATGTTGAAACCAGCAAATGTTCCAGATGATCATCTCTGTGTAACTCAGCAGTGGGCAGAAGGCTACAACTCAAAAAATATTCCTTTAAACACTAAAACATGAAGTTTATCCTACCTCAGCTAAAAATGCTCAGAGAGCTCAATTCTATCTGATAAACAGCAAATACACAGTAAGTGCAGTCACCTCAAAGGAGCCAGAAATGTCAACTTCCAGTGCTGCGTTCAATGATCTTGATGATCTTGGCAATCACTGAGCAGTAACTGAGGAAGAAGCAATTTTTTTTTTTTTTTTGCATCCGGTAACTTTATTTAAGTTATTACTAGAGCAACCCCCCTGCTGACACCTGTTATTTTCCTTGCTAATTAAAACTCTAAATGTCACTGATGCCATAAGTGCATTTCCCTGGTTCTCTCCGATTTTACCAATTATTTAATTTGGGGCAAAACTGTGTTACACTACTTTTGGATGGAGAAGAAAAGTCATCATCATCTGCAGTTTGCTGTAAGGAGCTGAAGCCCCTAAGAAAAGCTGCTAGCAATATATATATATGAACAATAAGAAATAAAAATTAATAATTAATTCATTCCAAATATTAATACAGAGCCCATAGCCAAGCCTACAAACACATCACAAGCAGGATATGAGATATGTAGCATCACTAGCTATGCATCACTATCACGAAATTAAGTCTCGTGGTACTCAAAGGTTTATAAAAAATAAAAGACTACATGGGAGAAAAACAACAAGTCTGTATTTCCCTACTCAGGGTTATCAATATTAATCGATCAGAAATGAAGCCATTTTGTCCTAAATATTGGCAAGTGGATCCTCAAAATCCCAAAAGAACAAGACAAAGAAAACACACCTCTGTGCTGAATTAGAACCAAATGCAAGTGTATTCATACTCATCTCAAAGCCCAAAATCACTTCAGAGCTGTAAAGCAAAAAAAATACCACAAACTACCTGGCACCAAATTGTCTCCGACACGTTTCATTTTTCACAGTTCTTCAGCAGAATAGAGAATAAAAGCAAAGCGTGTCTGACTGCATTTAACCACATGAGGGCACACCTCACTAGAGTAAAACACTTGCGAAATCCCTGGATTCCTTGTACTGCTTTGTGCTGCATTATTGGATCCGTGTGCGACCTGTCACTGTAAACAGCACGTGCTCTGCAAAGTGAAATTCTTAGTTGGTATTTAATGTACCGTTTCCCTGACACTTTTTGTTGGTCTAAAAATCTGTTAGCAATCTTAAAAGCAGCAGTATTGAAGGTGTAGTTATCAAAGGAACTCAATCGCAAGAGAAGGCAACAAGTTGTACTGGCTAGGGGGGGAAATAAAGGAAAAACATAAAAAGAGAGATGGCAATTGCTTTGTGAGCTTCTACAGCATTTTGTAACCACTTCTGGTTTCATGGGCTCTGTCCCTGGTGTTCAGGTCCAGGCTGGGATAGGAGCAACCTGGTCTAGTGGAAGGTGTTCCTACCAACAGCAGAGGCTTGGAACGAGATGCTCTTTAAGGACCCTTCCAACTCAAACCGNGGGTGTTCCTACCAACAGCAGAGATGTTCTTTAAGGACCCTTCCAACTCAAACCGTTCTATTAGATTACGCTGAAGGAATAAAACACTTTAAAGTTTTATTTCCTACCTTATTAAATATAGCATCTAGACTAGAAGCTTTGTATTATCTGTCTTTCTTTAGGTTGTTTTTTCTCCAATTACTAAGACATTTTATTTGGGCAAGAGGATTTAAATAATCCTTAACCAGATACTGAAATAAGACAGCAGGCAACCATAAAGACAGTTAGCAAGGCATTTTAGTTTCTCATAGGAGGGCTGATCTCTCCAGGCTTCCAACAGCCAAAGAAGAGACACTGGTGTTCCATGGAGTGTCCTGCATCTGTGACTGATGGAGCTACAGAGACCAGCTCCCCCAGGGCCATGTTGTTGCTTTTGAACCCTCCCAAACAGCATTTAAAACAATCCCATACATCACTAAAAACTTAAGGAAAACGATTCCCAGGAGTTTCAGTTTCAATTAATGCAAAGTACTGTAAGCAAAAGCAGTAAAGTATTTCAGACATATGTGGTGAGTTAGTGCTCTAGGTTCTCTCTAACAAGTAATAGATCTCTTTTTTAATGAAATCCTTTCCCATAAAGAACAGCAGAAAACAGAAGCAATCTTTCACTCTATATATACACACACATTAAATCAAAATTCCCCCAAATGGACACTATTTAATTTTCTGGGAGTTCTCTTCTGAATGTAATGTGAAGAACAATGAAATTAACTTCATGTATTTTTTTAAGTAACAAACAACTGTTGAAAATGAAGAAATTTATTTAAAATTACTACCAAGAAAAAGAAGAAAATAATTCTTTTTTTCCGAGATGACTCTACATTTACCTTCTTCCAAGACAAAACGTGGACAGGTTAAGGCCAATATTATTCACTTTTATCAACTCTTAGTCAAAATACTTTCCACTAGATCAGGTTTTTCCAAGCCGTGTCTAACCTGGCCTTGGATACTTCCAGGGATGGGGCAGCCACAGCTTCTCTGGGCAACCTGTGCCAGGGCCTCACCAGCCTAATAGGGAAGAGCTTCTTGCTGATATCTAATCTAGATCTCCCATCCTTCAGCTGAAATTGCATGATCTGAGACAGAGCAGATGAGACCAGATTACGGTATTTCTGTTCTTACTTCCCTTCCCCACTATTTTTTAATCTTAGCCTACCAATAGACACACACTCAGGAATTCAGTTTGGAGAGAGAACGACTTGAATTACGGAACTTGAACAAAACAGCATTGCTGATCAAGAATTTTCAGATGCTGACACGTTTCACCTTCTGTCACCCCTTTCACAGTGATGACAATCTCCAGACTAGGTGCAAATACACAGACAAAGGGAAATACCGTTTAAGTCTTTCCATTTTGGTTTGCCATTTTTTAAGTTCTGTTTGAATCTGAAATGCCATCTTGACAGAATGCTACAACAGCACCAGGAGCCACGGCACTACGACTGTATTGCCCTTATGGTCACTTTGTGAACAGCACAGAAAATCTTGGTGAGCCTGTAAACACAGAGCACCTGTAAACTCTCACCTGAAAAATCAGAAGCCCTTATTCTTATGCTAAACCCAACTAAACATTTCCTCACTTGCAGAGATACCCTTCATCCCAGTCCCATGTTTTGAGCATATTGACCTTCCAAATTGGTGTTGTCTGGAAATTCATTGAAGCTGCATTTTAGGCCACTGCCCAAAGCAATGACAAGAGATAAAAGAACATGAGTTTAGCCCCAAGCCCTGTAGAACTCCCTTGGCAATCGGTGGCCATCAATCTTCCACCACTGCTACTGAAGTCCAGAAGTCCAGCAAGTTTTAACCTTTGTATTCCACGTATCACTTGCACATTATAGAGGCTTAGATGACAAAGCCTGAATTTCATCTACAATTCCCTTGACAAAGCACTCAGTTCTCTCAGTTGTCTACATTTTACACAGAAATACAGCAAAGAAAGCTTTCTTTAAAAAAACACAGAAGAACAATGCAATTGTTACAAACAATTTGTGTCAGAGATGTGAAGGAGACTATTGAAAGGTTGCTTTGTTTCTTTTGGGTTTTTTTGTCTGTCTTGTTTGGGTTTTTGTGGTTTTTAATATCAGCTGACTGAGTTTTCAACTTACTGGCATTCAGCTAAAATGAGATTCAAAGCTGTCTTTTGATGGTCATACATGTGGTGTATCTGCCAGTAGGAAACAACCACCTCACTCATTTGGGCTGTGGGATCACACGTACTTTTCAGTACACAACATTCCCTTTGTTAAAAGAGTTTTGTGCCACACAGCAAATCAAACACAGACTCACAGAATCGTTTGGGTTGGAAGGGACCTTAGAGATCATCTAGTCCAACTCCATGCCATGGCCAGGGACACCTTTCACTATCCCAAGTTGCTCCAAGCCCCGTCCAGCCTGGCCTTGGACACTTCCAGGGATGGGGCATCCACAGCTTCTCTGGGCAACCTGTGCCAGGATCTCGCCACCCTCACAGGAAAAAACTTCTTCAGTATGTCAAACCTAAATTTTCTCTCTGATCCCATTATTCCTTGTCCTATCACTACAGTTCCTGATGAAGAGTCCTTCCCTGGCTTCCCCAGAGGGCCCTTCAGACACTGAAGGTGCTGTGTGGGAGGTCTCCACACAAACTTCTCCAGGCTGAACAGCCTCAGTTTTCTCAGCCTAACTCCACAGGGAAGGTGCTCCAGTTCTCTTATCAACTCTGTGGAATCATCTGGACTTGCTCCTAGAGCTCCATGTCCTCCTTATGTTGGAGACACCACATTCCTTTAATTTTATTAAAATTAAAGGAATCTCTCACCACACAGAGATTCCTTTAATTTTAATATAGAATTTCCTATAAAGTAGAATTTCTTTCAATTTTAATTTAGAATTTCGTCACTGGGAACTTCTATAGCCGTCATCTGCTAATTCAAATCGCCTGTTCAGAGACAGAATTCCCACCATGGCAAAAGAAAACACGGACAGAAACCACTTTTGGTCAAACTGGAAGCAAGTATTGGCTTTCTCCCAGGATCTGTTCTTCTGACAAAAAATCTATAACAGCAGAAGGAGGACAGAGAGCAGCAACATCATCCCACACAGAACTAACACATACTCCTGTCCCACACTTTCCACAGATAGATCTAGTCGAGTAGACATCAACATTTTTTTTCATTGTTTGTTTCAACAACAACACCATGAGTAATACACAAAATTATCCTGCTGCATATGGTACCTAAACCTTCCTAATCACCACAGTATTAGGCATTTGTCTGCCTAACTGGCAATTCAATTTGGGGTTGTGTTTTTCCCCACCATTGGTTTTCTCCCCCTTCCCAACCCACTGTGTCTTACCATCACCATTATCAGCATCGATTTCCTGAATAGTAACACAATAACAACAACTCTGGATTAAAATCAACCCTGTGGTGAAGGAAAGAACAAAATCACAAATTTGACGGGGAAATAATCTCAAATTGCAGTGACAGCCAAGGAAAGTCTTAAAAATGTAAATGAAAAGAATTTGAAACATATTCCCAGCACTAAGTGGCAATTGGCAGAACAGAACAGCAGGTGCCAAAGAGAAAGCTGGTATGTCTGAAACACAAAGTGACATTAAATTGGTTTTCAACTCCTTTTGGCACAAGCAGAGACACACCAAATAAGGTTTTATTAAAAAGCAGATGCACCAATTAATATTAAATATGGGGACTTCAGGCTGTATTTGTAAGAATAAGCTATTTAACATGGATGTCATCCTTAACAGAATTCTGTATTGCATTTTTGCAATTATCTCAGTGGGCAATTACTGCTAAAAATTAAAAAAAAAAGTAGATCCTTTCAGTTAGCGTCTTAACAAGCACCTCGAAATTGTTTTCTTTAATTATTAAAAGGAAAGCCTTTAAAAATGCAAAAATTCTCCAATGTAATTATAACAGAAAAGAACACACCGCTCTGTAACACAACTTTCCTCTCCCAATAAGTACTACTCAAGCAAAGAATGGTTGTTCTTCACAAATCTTACTCATATGTTGAAAACCACCCAACAGTTTAATTTCTTTGCCTTCAGGGCAATGCACAGAGTCAGTAGAAATTCGTACATCTCTAAGTAGGGGAAGAAAAAACTAGAGGAAAAACCGGAAAGCATTGACTCAGAATTAAGTTTTTAAAAATCTGTAAATAAATATAGCTGAATGTAGTTCCCAAATCTTGAGGCACAGGGAACATGTAACAGCTTGTAAAAATACCATCCATAATACAACGTACAAGACTAGAGATTGGGAATAGAAATATTGGGATTAGTATCAATGAGTGGAAATGTTTGTGAAGTTTCACTGTAAAAGCAGAAAAAAAGGATGAAAAGAACAGGATTTAGCTGAACTAAACATGAAAATTATTCCACTCTGCCACTTGAAAGCTTGTGCATCAAGCCAAGTACTACTCTTCTCCTGCTGCTTCAAGGGTCTTATTTAGATCAGGGTTGGGTATTGTTGGTGTACTTTAATCTTAGATATAATGACTCTCCTTTTGTGAACTGTTACCTGACCAAGGTTTCATTTAAATATGAATGCATCTCCTGCACTGTTTCTACATAAATTCTCATTTTTGCTACTTGCTGTAATATCCATGAAGATCATTATCAAGGAAAGAACAAAAAAAATTGATTTCCCTTTTTTTTTTCCTTTATTATGAATCACATGGTTCTGAGCTGTAATGGAAAGCATCCCCTTATAAATCTAAAGAGAATTACATTTGTATAGTGTAAGAGATAAATTTATGAACATTGTGGAGCAAGTCAACAAAGGACTATTTTGCTGTTAAATCACTATAGAAGACAATTCCCCATCACTAAACACAACTTGCACTAAGATTTATCTATCAAGGAAGATCCTATAATTTGTTATTTAAGGGGATTAACCCCAGGGACAACAGAATGATGAGCTCAGCCTGTAATTGAAACCAAGAGTTTCTTTATTGCTGATGTACGAAGATTTGGAGTTGCCACCAGGATAAGAGAGATATAAAAGTCTATTTATTTTTGATTGCAGTAAATTGCTACTTGAGGCCAGAGCTGTAGTAGAGAGATTCACTTCCAGAGCTGTTGCTGAATCTCCTCATCCACACGAAGTTCTTTGATTTGTGGCCTCAACAAGGACCTTTTTAGGCAATGTCACTGACCCTTCTTGAACAGGAGTCGATAACTCGCAGCTGCTGATCCTGGTACAGCAGCTACCAGAACCAAACTGGATTTCCCCTTGGTTCAAATAAAGCATCTTATTCACAAATTGACCGAGTAAAACTTGTGCAAAGCCGACTCTGGCCAAATACTGAGAATTTAAAATCCAGGTTATTTTGCCTTATAATTTAGCCTGACTACAAATCACGGAATCATAGAACAGTTTGGGTTGGAAGGGACCTTAAGGATCACAGGATCACAGATCACAGGATCACAGAAAATTATGAGTTGGAAGGGACCCACAAGGATCATCTAGTCCAACTCACCATCTAATACCCGTACAGCGACCAAGAGCACATCCCAGAGTATAATAACAACCTAGATGCCTCACAGTCTAGCAGGCCACTCTGGGCCGGAGGGGGCCCAGGGTCATCCAGCCCTCACCCCCCAGCTAGACCAGCTAGACCATGTCACTAAGCTCCTCGTCCAGTCTTCTCTTAAACACTTCCAGGGATGGCGACTCCACCACCTCCCTGGGCAGCCCATTCCAATATGCAATTACTCTCTCCGTGAAAAACCGCTTCCTAACATTGAGATTAAACCTCCCCTGGCGTAGCTTGAGGCTGTGCCCTCTCGTTCTGGTGTCGTCAGCCTGGAAGAAGAGG
>WEKX01006797.1:1648-43394 GCA_013390025.1 Pitta sordida
ATCCACGTTTTGCCGTTGTTGGGACTTTCCTTTTGGGTATTGTTACTTCAATGAGGGATACTCTGTTTGTGTGGGTGGTTTTGGGGGGTGGTTGGGCTATTTCCCTGTTGTTTGCCAGTGTTAGTTTGACTCATATACATACCTTTTTTCATACATTCCTATATATTTTTATATATATATATATATTCCCCTCGTTAAGGTTGGTCTTTTCTCTTAACGGTCTCTCGACCATTTTTCTTTGAAAACAACCCCAACAGTATCCAAATCAGGACATCCGGTCACTTATCTGAAACCCCACATGGCACCTGCTGCTCTCTGATGCCCTCCACTGTGGTTCTCCATCATTCCTTCACAAAATTTCTGAGAAGGAGGGACTTGGCATATAGTGTGGCTTCTCTGGAACTGCATCTGTGCCTGTTCAGCGGGCCATGGTCTAACGGACAAGACAAATACGGACTTGCCATCTCCTTTCCTATGGAGGAAGCATGTATTTCTCTATCTCCCCTCTGGATATACTCACCAGTTGTTGACAAACTTATAGAAATTAATCACATTTAAGACATCTATATTTCTGGAAATTTTAGCCAGTAGTAACTGGTTCAATAGTTTTGAAGGGGCCTATGTGCTTGTATGTCTTCCAGGGGGTGTCACTGATATTTTCGTTAGTGTTTGTGGCTGTAGTATGATAAACTGTAGCTTTGGAAATGCTGCCTCAACGTGGTCTTTTTGGTGCCCTACAGGCTGAAGTTCTTCACAAATTTATCATGACCTACATAATTTACCTAAATTATGTGCCTCTTTGTTAAATATATTGCACTAATTAGAAACATGAATGCGGATGGCTTAACAGTTATTTTTTTATACTGAGGTAGGTTCTTGTTGTCTGAAATGATGTATGGGAGGATCACTGCCAGATTTTCCTTCTCTTCCCCCTCCTTTTTTGATATGTACCATGGTTTATCGGGATAAAAAAAGGGTTGGTTCTGCTTTCAGGGAAAAAAAAAAAGTAAAAATGTTTTTATTGCTCTTCTTATCAAGGGGATATATCCTCCAGCATCTCTGTATTCAAGAAAATTAAGCATGAGGAATAAACCAGCAAAATTTTCAAGCTCTTGATGTGTAGGGCAGTGCGTAGGGGCCGAGTGTGCTTTGCACTTTGACCATTTTATTGAGACCCTTCTGGCTGGCAAACAACATTTACTACACCTTGCTGATATTTGAGCATTCTATAACGAAAAGGTTTATTTCTGTTTGTAATTGTGCTGCACTTGCAGACTGTTGGAACTGTTTGAAATCTGGGGTGCTGTTGAAATGTGGTGAGTTTATGGAACTGCACCTGCTCCCAGCAAGTATGAATTTTGCTTTTAATGTTTTAAGCCAACATCCAAAGCCTGGCTGATTTGCCTCTGGGGGCAGATTTAGATCAAGGCTTTAAAACAGATGTCCACTGCTACAGATTGCCTCGGTTGTATTAACAATGCTGTCAGACAATTTCCACTGCCACGTCCTCATTTGTATGGAAGGGTGTGCAGAGTGTAATATAATTAAGGAGAATTCCCCTGATGTTTTTTATGTTTGCTATCATTGTGTTTTTAATTTTTTCAAATTCATTGGAAATTTGTCCCTCTGTGGGCTGGCACAGAGCACTGTGTTGATGATTATTCATAATTCTTCCAAGAAGCTTGGTTTGGGGAAGTGTTTAAGAGAAGACTGGACGAGGAGCTTAGTGACATGGTCTAGCTGGTCTAGCTGGGGGGTGAGGGCTGGATGACCCTGGGCCCCCTCCGGCTCAGAGTGGCCTGCTAGACTGTGAGGCATCTAGGTTGTTATTATACTCTGGGATGTGCTCTTGGTCGCTGTACGGGTACTAGATGGTGAGTTGGACTAGATGATCCTTGTGGGTCCCTTCCAACTCATAATTTTCTGTGATTCTGTGATTCTGTGAAGGATGAGTAAAGTGGAAAAAAATTTCTACCATTTTTAACTGTTCACAATTTCAGAAATTGTTCCTTGTGTTTCATGTTAGAGATGTGTTTCCAGGCAGTCAAAAATATGTGTAAGCTTCTGGGCAGAGTGTTTGTTCAAATATGTCTATTTTTCAGTTGGTAAACTGGTAGTCAAGTGGCACAGGTTTCTCTTTAATAGAGAGCCCATGCTTTGAGCACGTTTTTGTTAATAAAGATTTTTATCATCTTGTCATAATCTTGGACTCAATTGTGAATATTTTGAGGGAGAAGAAAGTAATTTCTCATTTTATCATTCTGCTTCCTCTGCAGAAGATTGATCCCAACCTCTTTTATAGAGTTTTTAAAAGCTATTACTGTCTGATGAATTATGTTAATGTTAAAAATAAAAAGAGATTATGGTAAAAATGCTCTGATTTTAAAAACCTTTTGAGTGTGACATTTTAAACTTAGAGAAATTCAGATTCAAACTGAATTCTTAAGGTTCCCATGCTCAAAGCATGGCTGAATTTGATTGAGTTCCTCAAAGCCTTGTCCAGCTGAAAGGTTAGTATCTCCAAGGATGGAGACTCCCGGGGCTCAGGACTGAATCACCCATAAGGTGGAATTTGTTGCGTGATGCCTAATAGGAACTTGCTGTGTTCCAGTTTGTGTCCTTCACTTCTTGTGCTGTCACTAGAATCTCTTAGAAGTCTCATTCTTCTCTCAGCTCTTCTCAGCTCCTTCTTCTCTTCTTTAGGTAGCTGTAGAGAGCAATAAACTCTCCTCTTTGCCTCCCTGTCTCCAGGCTGAATAAATAAGTGTTGAATGAAGGGGCAGGGACTCTTCCTTCTCCTCTTGTGACTCCTTTTGGTAACACAACCCAGGGCATGGCTGGGCTTCCATGCTGTAAGAGGATGGTGCTGATTCTGGTCAGCTCAACCCCATGGAGCCTTTTCCATGGAGCCAGCCTTGGTCTGGCCTTTTGCATGGAGATTTCTGTCTGTCCTGGGGCAGAACTTAGCATGTGCCTGGAACACCCGCCACTCTGGGTTTCAGGATGGGGCTGAGGGGGCAGGGTGGTGGGCAGGCCACATTTATATATGTATAAATCCTATTTTGCAGTTTTCGCATAGGTGTCTCGGAATATTCAAGGTGTTACTGTATTCAGCTGCCAGTTAGACTGAGACTTCAGACAGTAGTTGTGGGATCTGGGCAATGATTGACCTCTTCACGTGATTACTGGTTTTCACACTGTTTAGTTTCACAATGAATTTTCTGTGTGAGTCTTATCGTATTTTCAATGGCTATTACATAAAGCATGTCAGAAGTAGTTTAAAGTTATTATGAATAACAGAAAAGTGGAAATACCTGTATTTCCTTAATATTGTTAATATTCTTTTGCTCAATATGTGTACAAATGGAATTAGGGAAATATAGCTAGCTTCCAACTCCCCCCTATATATATATAGTATAACTTAAGATGTCCAATTATAAAATTAAGTATGGTCTGAAGAGTTACTAATACCTGTTTCTTCATTGTACAAAAATATGACTGGGTCAGCTTAAGGAGCAAAAACTACTCTGAGCTCCATTTCAATGTAATGATGTCTGAGGCATCACAGCCTTGTTACACTTGAGCAACAAGAGGAGATGAAATCACAGAGGACAGAGACAGAGCTCTGTGGGCTTAATTCTGTAACATTTTCATTTCAGCTTTACAGAGGGGGATGTAAATAGCTGTTCACATGTGCTAATCTTGTATTTTTCGCAGGAGCTGCAGAGTATCGTATAAAAAACAAATCTTGACTTCAATTTAGGGTACCTTAAAAAATGTGGCATTATATCCAGAGTACTATAACCAGCTTCAACATCTGCATCAGATCTGAGTGCAGTGCTGTTTTCTTCTTTCCTGAATATTGCTTCTTATTCCCTGAGACATAATTTTGGAGATGAGTCTCATGCTCTGAGAGTGTTTTTGGAGGTGCTCTGCTGTTCCAGTGCCTGTTGAGGAGGAATTCACTGCTCTCAGTCCTCCATGTGGATTTGCCAGACCCTGTACATCAGCAATGAATGTGTGGAGAGCATATTTCATATTATTTCATATTATTTCCCTTATTTCATAAGGGAAATGATCCAGAATGTCACTTTTCTGCTCTAAAAAACTTTATACATCTCATTTGTTAGGAGATGCCTAAAGTTCTGTGTATGAAATCATCATTGTGCACGGTGGAAAGAAAGGAAGTATTCTCAGTTTTTCCATGTCTTGAATCAACTACTAACAAGTAACTAGTAGTTGTAGCCTGTTGTTAGCCTTCAATCGTATATGCTTCAGGAGCTGTAGAACTGTTTTCCATTATTTCTAAGCCTCCTTGAAGAAGAAACTAATTTTCAGTGGTTTAGTTTCTATAAATAAATGTATTTTCTAGTGCCCCAGTGATAAATTCACTGTTGCTTATAACGCACTCATATGTCAGGGTGAATGCAGAAGTGTGAGGATGAATGCTTATGATCAGCTCAGAGAAGCAAATATTGGAAATCTCTGCACTTCAACCTGAAGCACTTTAAGAAGATTTTTTTCCAACATCAGCCTCCCTGCTCTTTGAGGCCTGGGTCTTTTGAAGCCCCTACCTTGGACATCCAAAAACTCAGACACAAAAAGCCATTAATCGCTTTTGAATATAAGGTGTAGTCTCTTCTGCCATGTTCTTTTCTCAGTAAATGTGGTCACCTGTCTTCTAAAGTAATTTGTGAAAATAAGTCTCTTCTAGCAAAATGTAATCTTAGTCTCTCTGATGAGCTCAGCTACTTTGATAAAAATGATGCTGTGAGATTTTCTGAGGAAGACTTTCATCGTTAGGACCTGTGTACTTTTTTGAGCCACTTTCATGCTCAATGAAAAACAGCAACTGTTCATTTCTTGGAAAATAACTAATGCAAACAATTGCTAGTTTTTAATAGAATGTATAACTGTGGTTGTCTGGAAAGTTATGTTTTAACAAGTTAAAATATGTAGTTTGGTTGCACAACTCTGTGAATTTACAAAATTTACAAAAGCTATTTTTTGATTAAGCTAACAAACTGAAAATCTTACTGATTGTAGAATAGTACTTGAAATGCCCTAAAAGGACTAATTTCTGAAATTTTCTTAGTATTACCTTTTGTTATTGTTGCGCCATGGTTTTCAGGCAGTCTCTATGTTGGGTCTTGGTGCAGAACACTGTTGCAAGGAAGCTTGCCAAGAATAGCAGGCAAGTGCCCAGTCTGTGACCACGGAGCTGATTGGAAGAGGGCTGCCCAGGGAGATGATGAGAGCTTGGCTTACAGCATATTTTGTCAGAACAGAGAGAGCTCAGCATTT
Organism: Pitta sordida; assembly: GCA_013390025.1. Lineage (NCBI taxonomy): Eukaryota > Metazoa > Chordata > Aves > Passeriformes > Pittidae > Pitta > Pitta sordida. The sequence continues at coordinate 6,953 of WEKX01006797.1, forward strand.
CCACACTGTAATCAAAGCCAGGCATTGGAGAGAGCAGGGTTGGAAACAAGGTACCAGCCTTCATCCTTGCTGGTGTAGGCTTGAGGGCTGGATCTTCTGGATCAAAGAGCAGACATGACTCTAAGCTTCACCTTCCCCACACCCTAGTTGTGTTCCTCTAGCTACTCTGGGAGGCTAACATAGTGAGGACCAGAACCATTGCTAGTCAGTGACTGGAAAAGGGAAGGAGCAGTGGCTATGTGGCCTAATGAAGAATGCAGGAGCTGGGACAGTGAAGGGAGGAGCCTTGAAGCTATGAACTTACGACCTGTATACCAGACTGCTCCTGCCCCTCAAGACCTTCTGTCTGGCCCATCAGAGCTACCAGGGAAACGAAGCATAGCTAAACTGAGGACTGTCCCAGAGGCAGTAGAGCTTGCTTGTGTTAGGGACCATGGAGTCAGGCCAGGAGATCAGCAGAAGTCTGCTCAATAAACGTACCCTCTGACCTTATGCAGCTAGTGGGGGAAGAACTTCTTGAGGGCAATTCAGCGGTTTGAAGAGCACAACATCCCGGAGGAATGGGGGAATGTTCCTGGAGTAAAGAGAAAGAAAGGAATTGACCTGGCACCAGCCATTTGCCCACCTCCCATGAAAACCGTATCACCTCTAGCTTGTCCTTATAAATAACTGGGTTTGAATTTATCAAGCAAAGTGATCGGCCCCTCCAGCTTGCTATTCATTACTCCAATTAACAATCAGATGCCTGAAAAATGAGCCAATCTGTTTCTTGGGGAGCTGCATAGAAAAAAAACACATGGCAAGCTAATCAGAATACCAGTCCTCGCCATCTAGGGAATTTAATTTAGTTATTTGGTTGACCTAAGTATCGAAATATTGTTGTTTTGTTATGGAGCCTATAATGTTTGCTAAATGACTGAAATCCCCTAAGGTCCATATGCTGTCGATATTCTCTGCGTCCTCCTGGGCTGGCAGAGGCAATAAGGCAAAACTGTTTTGTCCTGCACATGGCTCCTGTATTTTCCTGGCACAACAGGACGCAGGCAGAACAAATGTTTGCCACCCAGGGTGGGTGGGATATGTTCCCTCCCAAATAGTTGCACACTTGAGCAAGCCCATTGTCTGTCCAGAAAGCATTTTAACCGACTTTTACTAAGCAGCCGCTGCTACAAAAAGTACACAGAACCAGTGTCTGGACAACCTGTCTGCACAGTGTATTGTGTGTGGGCAATTAGCTTGCAAATTGCCCATTTGCACATACATGCATTAATTAGTTACATTGCTCCCACTGGATTTGTTATTCTTTTAATTACTGCTAAAGAAGGCCCATGAATATAAAAGGTAATTTGGACAAACACCTTTCTCCTCACAAGCAAGAAAGGAAGTTTGAACCTCTTCCTTGGAGACAACTGGCAATGGGTGAAGTTCCCAGGAGGAAAAGAGTGGTTCCCAGGGATGTTGCCTCTATGTGTTTCTAATTATATGGGTTGATGCTAGTATAATGATGGCATAATCAGTGAAAGAAAATATGTATATGACAGCTGTCAGCTTGTACTGCCATTTCTGGTGCACATGCTCAGAGATGTGACCCCAATCCTGTAACTGAACTGCTCTTTCATTTCTGGAGAAATCCCACATTGGGGTTCTAGCAGTCAACAAAGTACCAGAGCCACCAATATATTCTGACTGATTTAATGACATTAGGTTTATTCTGATATGAATTTGCTGAAGCTGGTGGAGAGTCACGCTGGAAGGAAAGTTCAACTGAATGGACAGTCTTTCTCAGTGTTCACACCACATTTATTTCTCCAGTTCAAAAACCCAAACTGCAGATCACTGCTACCTAGTCAGCAGAAGGAGAATATAGATGAGATGTGCTGTGATTGAGGAGCCGTGTCACCAGGTGAAGGAATTATGGAAAGAAGTGAACAGACTTCATAATATTCAGGAGAACGAGCAAGAGAGAGACTGGTGAGTTGTGAACATAAAGAGTGATAAACTAAAGAATGAATTAAGTTGGGAACACAGAGGGAATACACAGGAAAGGATAGACTAAAAATTGTCAGCAGGAGGTTGGAAGTGAGCTAAGAGGATTAGGGTTTAACTACACCGATCAGCAAGGAATGTCCGCCCATAAACCACCAGATGTACTGATATCAACCATAACCCAGGTGAGAACTGGGATTCAGATGTAACTCACCTGTTGAATATTGTATGACTTACTTACTGAATATTGTATAACTCTGTAGTATATAAGGCACTGCTAAAAACAGTAGAGCAAGCAAGATTTTTTGAGGATCTATCCCGCTTGCTTCCAGCACTGCAAATAAACATACCTATCTCATAACTCTTACGGGCTATGGGTTTTTTTTCTGCAAGTCACTGGTTATTCTCAGAGATGCCACAGTCTCAAGACTGTCAGGAGTCTCGAACCTCCAATGTAATGGAGAAGCAGGTGGACTCAGTGTAATTAGTCAGTATAATTAGTCAAAGGACTGTTGGTCAAGGGTACGTTAAAGATGAAGACTGGAAGCATGTCACTGCATGTACTAGGAGAAAGATTCTTCTTCCTACTCAAAATCTGACAGATAGGACTGGTACCTTCTACAACAGGTATAAGGCTCTGGAAATCTAAGGCCAGACAATTTATGAGGTGGGCAAAGGTCCTTCTGGGGTAGTGGGACCCTCTGAAACAACATCATCTGTACCCCACATCAAGACCTCCACTGTCGACAGAAAAAGAAGAGTAGTTTTAACAGGAGAATCCCTTCTAAGGGAAACAGAGGGGCCAATATGCAAACCGAACACACCTCACAGGGAAGTCAGCTCTCTCTCTAATTACTGGAAAACTCTCCAGTCTAGTAAGGCCATTGGATTACTCTCTACTATTTGTTGTTTAGATTGGCAGTGACAAAATAACAAAGAATTCTGAGGGCAATCAAAAGATTCAGGGCCCTGGGACAATAGGTAGAAGGATCAAGAGCACAGATAGGGATTTCCTTGACTCTTACAGTAACCAGGAATAATATTGATAGGAGTAGGCAGATGCATCAGGTTAATGAGTGGCTCCAGTGTTGGTGTAATTAGAAAAATTTGAGGGTTGTTGACTATAAGATGATCTACTCAACACCTGTTCTACTGACACCTGATGGGATGCACTTATCTCAGAAGCAAAAGAAGTTCTAGCATAGGAGCTAGGGGGGCTCATTGACAGAGCTTTAAACTAGCTTGGTACATGGAAAGAGACAAAACCAGTTGCCAGTGATGAGTAATGGGATGGTGTGCCAAAAGTTGAGGAAACAAGCACGAATGGGATCCCTCTATCTGCCTTATAAGGTTTTGGCTACAGCGTACTACATCTGAAATGTTTCTACACTAACAGCATGAAGAACAAACAAGAGGAGCTCTAGGTTTTGGCCCAGTTCCAGAGATTGGACATCATTGGCATAAGCGAAACCTGGATGAGTCCTGTGACTGGAATGCCATGTGGGAGGGTTACAGGCTCTTCAGGACACAGAAGAGGCAGAGGAGTGGTACCATATGTAACAATCTGATTTCCTGTTATGACAAGATGACCATCTAGTTGATCAAGGCAAGTCAGTTGATACAATCTTTCTGGATTTCATTAAAGCTTTCAACACTGTCTTTCCCAGCATCTTTCTGAACAAAATGTCCAGCACAAAGCTGGGTAAACACATCAAGTGGTAGGTGAGAAACTGTGGCATGGAGAAGGGGCATGGACTCTCTCAATTGTGCAGAGAATCGTTTTATTATGCTAAAGCATTATTTTTATACTTCCTAATAGTTTGTTTATTACTTTGTTTGTTCCTGCCTGATAGCTGCAACTTCTACAATTGGTTCTAAAAAGTCAGTCCTTAGCCAATGGTCTGAGGGTCTGGCTGTTCAAGTGCCCTTTCCTCCAGTCAGGTCTCCGATCCCACAGTATCCACTGTCATGGGTTAACCCACATGGACATGGACCTGGTTTTTATGAATTTTTTCCATTTTCTCCCAAGATGGGGGCGGGGCGGCGACATGGCTTTTCCCCCCCGGCTCCCTGTCTCGCCGCTGCAGGGCAGGGGCGCAGCCACGTGGGGGCGGGGCGTGGGTCTAGAGGTCACACAAAGAATGACATGAGACACCGGCGCTCCCGGAAGACAGACTAACAGTTTGGAGCATCACTTCATTGGACAAAGGGAAGAACTACCGGAGGTGGGACAGCGGGAGCCTTAAAAAGCCCGAGGGGGAAAGAAATCGCTCTCTTCCTCCTCGCTTCACTCCAGAAGGCTCGGGCTGCTCCAGACTTTCCTTCCAGCTGATAGCCGGCGGATGCCGCTACTGTTTCTTCTACCCGTATTTTGTTATTGTTGAGACTTTCGGTTTCTTCGGGGGGGGCATTGGTGTTTTTGGGTGGGATTTGGGTTTGAGGGATTTTCTCCGTCGCGCTGGGAGTGGGTTTCATCGCGTGGGGGAGGGGAAGCTTTGTTTTTTATGTTCCCCACTGTTGATACCAGTTGCACACAAATTACTTTTCCTTTGGGTTTTTTTTTTATATTTCCCTGTTCTCCTTTTCCTTTTGTAAATAGATCCTGTTACATCTCTAACAATCTCTCGTCCAAGGAGTGGTAAATAACCCTTTACTGGTCTTAAACCAAGACATCCACACAGAGCCCAAATGTGGTGGACTGTTACCTTGTTCTTTAGTGAAGGTCTCCAGTCCTTATATGAAGATCTCCAGTCCATATATGGGTTTTTCTGTTCTGGTTCCTTCAACACACAGCAGGCTGCCAATCAGCTTAAGCATTCCCTTAGTTCACCTTCTCTCATATGGCAACAAATGACTGGCTCACAGGTTTAGCACAGTGAATGGGGTGACATCAGACTGGTGACCTGTCACTGGTGGAGTTCCACAGGGCTACATCTTGGGCAGATTTGCAGATGACACAAAAATGGGAGGAGCTGTTTACTCCCTCGAAGGCAGGGAAGACCTTCAGAGAGATCTCAACAAATCAGAGGCCTGGGAAATCACAACCATATGAAGTTCACCAAGGGAAAGTGGTGGATTCTGCACCTGGGATGGGGCAACCCTGGATGTACATACAGACTGGGGANTTTTGTAAATAGATCCTGTTACATCTCTAACAATCTCTCGTCCAAGGAGTGGTAAATAACCCTTTACTGGTCTTAAACCAAGACATCCACACAGAGCCCAAATGTGGTGGACTGTTACCTTGTTCTTTAGTGAAGGTCTCCAGTCCTTATATGAAGATCTCCAGTCCATATATGGGTTTTTCTGTTCTGGTTCCTTCAACACACAGCAGGCTGCCAATCAGCTTAAGCATTCCCTTAGTTCACCTTCTCTCATATGGCAACAAATGACTGGCTCACAGGTTTAGCACAGTGAATGGGGTGACATCAGACTGGTGACCTGTCACTGGTGGAGTTCCACAGGGCTACATCTTGGGCAGATTTGCAGATGACACAAAAATGGGAGGAGCTGTTTACTCCCTCGAAGGCAGGGAAGACCTTCAGAGAGATCTCAACAAATCAGAGGCCTGGGAAATCACAACCATATGAAGTTCACCAAGGGAAAGTGGTGGATTCTGCACCTGGGATGGGGCAACCCTGGATGTACATACAGACTGGGGAATGAGATGCTGGAAAGCAGTGCCATGGAAAGGGACCTGGGGGTTGAGTAGGAGTCAGCAGTGCCCTGGCTGCCAGGAGGGCCAACCGTGTCCTGGGTGGCATCAGGCAAGGTGTCACCAGCCAGTCAAGGGAGGTAATTGTCCCACTCTGCTCTGCACTAGTACGGCCTCACCTTGAATATTGTGGAAGTTTTGGTCACTACAATATAAGAAAGATATTAAAGCTATGTTTTGGGTTAGTGTTTGATATATTTGCAATAGGTACCTGTTTTGAATTTTTTCCATTTTTCTCCTGGGGTGAACTCAGGTGGCTCTTTCTTTCATTGGAGCATGCCAGGGTGGGCCGGTGTGACTGCAGGCTGTGTCAGCTCCTGCCATTCCCCCACTGCCCTGCTGCTGGGTGCTGCTGGCCGGCCGGCCCTTGGGAGAGCCTTCCTGGTATTTCAGCTGACCCATGTTCCAACAGCAAAAGACTGCATCCTACCCCATCCTAGTGATAAGTGGTGGACTCTGGACTCTGCCTTGCTGTTTGAATCCTTTTTTTGCAGACTTTTTAAATCCTTTTTTGTGTTTGGGGCGTTGGTGGCTGGTGTGGGTCTGGGTCCTGGTATGTTGGGGCTGTTTGGGGCCATGGGGGGGCTTGGATACATTTATATTTTTAATAAAACTTGTTGCATCTCTAATGATCTCTCTGTCCAGTGGTGATAAGTAACCTCTCTCACTGTCTCAAACTGAGACCAGCTACTAGAGAGCATCCAAAGGAGAGCAAAAATAATGATGAAGGGCCTTGTGGGGAAGGTGGATGAGGAGCACCTGACATTACTTGGTCTGTTCAGCCTGGAGGAGACTGAGGAGAGACCTTATTGCAGTGTTGACTTCCTTGTGAGCGGAAGAGGAGGAGCAGACACTAATCTCTGTGGTGACCAGTGACAGAACCTGAGAGAATGGCCTGAAGTTGTATCACAGAATGTTTAGGTTGGATGTTAGAAAAATGTTCTTCACCCGGAGGGTGATTGGGTGCTGGAACAGGCTCCCCAGAAAAGTGCTCACAGCACCAAGCCTGATAGAGTTCAAGAAGCGTTTGGATTATACATATTATCAGGCACATGGTGTGACTCTTGGGGATGTTCCTGTGCAGGGCCAGGAACTGGATCCTTGTGTGTCCCTTCCAACTTGGCATATTTTGTGGTTCTCAGATTCTCTGTCTGTCATACTTGGACATTTTGGTGAGACATTTCAATTAATCTGTGCATGCCCAAGAGTTTGTGGTCTTACCCCCTTTGATCATCTTTGCAGGTGTCTAAGGATTCAATTGCCCAGCTTTGAACCTGCTGATGTTTCTCCACCATTGTGAGCTGAGTTTTAGCTTAGCTGCTTACTTCACATGCCTTGCAGACCCTAATAGTACTACATATTCAGCTGCTGTTGCTATATCCTCGCCTTCTGGACTACTCTATTTCTGCCAGATGTCCAGACCCTTGCTAGTCAGGAGGCTACTGTGCAAAGTTACAGAAAAGCAAGCTGTAGTCAGGTGATGTGAATGTCCTACATGGACACCTGCTTTTCTTCTGGGAAATCCCAGAGGCTGCTGTGGTAAATGCTCTGTGGCACCTGGATCTTTAACTTCAAGTAATTGATCAGAGTGAAGAAAGAAAACATTATGCTGTACAAATACCTTTGACAATTATTAAGACTTTGAAAAGTACTGTTTTAACAAGAATTTCCTCTTACTTGACAAAATGGATGACTTTCATTAAAGTTTGTGCATTTGCACTATGTCAGCCTGGTTTTTTTATTCATGTCCAGCCTGGCTCTGATGGCTTGTTTTCTGACACATAACTCTGCTTGGGCACATTTCCTTTCCTGTGCTCATTGTTGCCTGCTTATTACAAGGAAAAGACATAAGCAACCCACAGGCATTGCTGTGCAGATACATGATACCTGATTTTCTGAGGTGCTGTGAGCCTGCTGTGTTTGTAGCTTTCAGTGGGAATTGAGTGGAGTGGAATGCATATGAAGTTATATCATGAGTCCGTGTAACTAGTCAGCAGTAAGACATCCCAGGTTACTTGGTGTTTTCCCAAAGAGATGGTATCTTGCTGAGTGAGGCAAGCAAGGGATGACTTCCATGCTGCTTTTGCAATTTTGTAGGACTAGACTGGACTATTTGGAAGGCAAAATGCAAGGACTCTTCAATTACAGAAACTGTGAAGGCAAAAGTTGTGTCTTTCCTGACCTTCTCCAGAAATCCAACATGAATTTCTTGCATACTGATTAGAAGAGTTATCTATGGCAAATCCCCTTCTACGTCTCTGTTGGTCAGTTGCCAGTGGCCACATAAAAGGGGAAAAAAACCGAACACCACGCCCTCCCCCCCATCTTTTCTGAGTTTGAATAATACCCTATGTACATGACACTATGTATGGACAGCCAAGTTCATAGTTGGCACAGTTAAGAGCAGCCCATTTTTTTGGCTTTTTAAAATAACATTAGGGAATCCATGGTGAAAAATACATCTCTTCTTTTTTATCCAAATTCATCTTGCTTCTGAGAGAGAATGTGTTCCAGCCATGACATTTTATTTAACTTTTTCTTCAACTATGTATTTTACACACCATCCTAAAGGACCAGTCACCATCTTTTTTTCAAGGAGATGTAGACAAAAGGCTGTAGCTTTTTTGAAAGCAATAATGTATTTCGGCAGGTGGTTAAAGTTGCTCGCACATCTGACCTCACCCTGCACTATTTAGTCCATTTATTAATCCTTTGGAAATGTGATGGAAACTCAGTTTCTCAGTTTAATGTTTCTTTGCAGTGCTATGGTTAACCAAATTCTGTTGGGCTCAGAAAAGGCTGGTGTTGATGTGAGGATTTAGCAGTTAAATAGACTGGAAACTGGTCAATATGAGCACAGCCTATATTATATAACACTCATTTCTACTTACAGTATCACAGTATAGATAAGGCTGGAAAGGACCTTGAAGATCATCTAGTCCAACCTATAATCCGACTAACGTATCCTCTACATCTAGATCATATCACTCAGCACCTCGTCCAGCCTCCCCTTGAACACGTCCAGGGTTGGTGACTCAACCACCTCTGCAGGCAACTCATTCCACATCCGAATCACTCTTTCAGTAAAAAACCTTTTCCTAATATCAAGTCTAAACCTTCCCTGCTGAAGCTTAAGACTATGACCTCTCGTCCTGTCCCCAGAGACCAAGGAGAAAAGACCAACCCCTGCCTGGCTACAACCTCCTTTTAGATAGTTATAGACAGCAATAAGATCACCCCCTGAGCCTTCTCTTTTCCAGGCTAAACAGACCCAGCTCCTTCAACCTCTTCTCACAGGGCTTATCTTCAAGCCCCTTTACCATCCTAGTTGCCCTTCTCTGAACTTGTTCCAGCACCTCGACATTTTCTTGAACTGAGGGGCCCAGAACTGAACGCAATACTCGAGGTGCGGTCTAACCAGTGCCGAATACAGTGGAAGGATAACCTCTCTTGACCTACTAGCCACTCCATTCTCGATGCAGGCCAGGATGCCATTGGCTCTTTTGGCTGCCTAGGCACACTGCTGGCTCATGTTGAGTTTGCTGTCCACTAATACCCCCAAATCTCTTTCCACCTCGCCACTCTCCAAGCATTCCGTTCCCAGCCTATAGTTCTGCTTGGGGTTATTATGACCAAAATGCAGAACCTGACATTTAGACTTATTAAATTTCTTTCTATTGGAATCTGCCCATCTCTCCAGTCTGCCCAGGTCTCTCTGCAGGGCCTTCCTACCCTCTAACTGATCAACACGGGCTCCAAGCTTGGTGTCATCTGCAAATTTACTCATGATGGCCTCAATCCCGTCATCTATATCATCAATGAAAATGTTAAACAGGACCGGACCCAACACCGACCCTTGGGGGACACCACTAGTAACCGGTCGCCAACTAGATGAGACACCATTGACCACCACTCTCTGGGCCTGGCCATCCAACCAGTTCCCGACCCAGCAAAGAATATTCCTATCAAAACCCCTTGCTGCCATCTTCTTCAGGAGTATATCACGTGAGACTGTGTCAGATACTTTACTGAAGTCCAGATACACCACATCCACAGCCTTCCTCTCATCCACCAGACGAGTTACTCGATCATAAAAAGAGATCATGTTGGTCAAGCAAGACCTACCCCTTCCAAACCCATGCTGACTGGGCCTGATCTCTTGTCCATCCTGTAGATTTTGCATGATAGCGCTCAGCACTATCTGTTCCATAACTTTGCCTGGGACCGAGGTGAGGCTAACAGGTCTGTAGTTTCCTGGATCATCCTTATGACGCTTTTTGTGCATGGGGGTCACATTTGCGCACTTCCAGTCATCCGGGATATCACCTGTGCTCCAAGACTTCTGATAAATGATGGAAAGCGGTATAGCAAGCTCATCTGTCAGCTCTCTCATCAAATCAGACATTTAAATCAGAAAGAAATAAAATTCCTTCACTACTAGCAGCTGTAGTATTGTTTTAGCTGTAGTTTAATTTAGTGCTGTGTACTTTATCAGCGTGCTTACAGTCTTTGAGCCAACTTACAATCTGATAGAAAAGGACAATTCGTCTTTTCTGAAACCATAAAAACCATGACTTATCTGACACTATGTTAGCTGTCCCAAATTCTTTACACATTGAGTAATCTACTTTTCCTCTTTAGAAAGGTAAGGATCTGGTAGTTACCTGCAGCTTTCACCTACAATGTGACCACTGCTTCTTTCCTTGTTTGAAACTTCAAAAGTTTATTGGCTAAAAGAAAATTATTCTGAACTGTGAATTGCAGCTTAACAATTAGCTTGTCGTAGGAAAGCCAGCTAATGAATAGGAGATATGTTTGCTCTTGGTAAATGTAGGGACTTCCTACTTTCTTTTACTCTGTTTGTCACAATCTGTTTTAGTGCTGTCTTTATATTTCAGTATTGGTCCTTGCCAATTCCTGCTTGCTAGTTGGTAACCATTGGTGTGACGATTTCCTTGGAGCCACTACAGTTTAAAGCAATTGTGCATATGATCCTAAATCTCATCATGGTTTGAGGAGCTCAGGCTGTGTATGGGGTAAAAAAGGACCAGAACACAGCTTTCCTGCTACTGGCCACTGCTCTTTGATCATAACTGTGGTCCAAATCCTTTGAGGAATGGGTGACTGCTGCATTTTATTAAAGACATGCAACTGAAATAATAATCGGATAAAAGGATCATTTATTGTCCAGTGGTTATGTAGCTGCATTATGTGATTTCATATTTTTTCCTTCAAAATCTCTGTATTTCAAACCAGCTTGCGGTTTTACTCTGTTCCATTAACACTTCGGTATTACACAGGAGTATATTTCACATAGCAATTCAGTAGAATATGGATTATGTTATCAGAAAATAAAGAAAATTTTCTCAAGTTGGCCTTGGCTCTTCTGGTGGTAATAATGAAATAGTTTGTCCTTAAGCTATAGCAGAGGATTGGGTTCTTAAAAACTGGATACAGAAAAATGCTTTTAGAATTATTTCTTTACAATAAAAACATGATAGTCTTAAAGGTAACTGATAATCTCTGTGCGTCCTTTCCACATGAAGCAGAGGAGCAAACAGATTTCCATCTGATGTAAGTTAACATAGTCCCATTAGCTGATAAAGCTGGGTCAGTCCACAGCAGCTGAGGACCCAGCCCCATAACTGAAAAAATTGTCATCTTGCTGGAAAAACCAGAGCAAATACTGTAACAGAAATTTGTGAGGGCGAACAATATTAGAGAGCAAATAAGATGGACCGAGGACCAAATTAGGACAGCTGTTTCATTTATCATTTATCAAGATTTTTTTTAATTGAAATGTGCACCAATGGGGACCAATTGTCTTTTAGAGCCATTGAGGGCTGTTAACGTTTTTTAGTACTGTTTAGTGTCTATCACTGTAGTGGAGTTAGGCTCATGGTTAGTACACCTTTAATAACAAAACTCCTGAGTTAATCTCTTCTAGAGGTCTGTGTGACATTACTAGATATAATCTAACCCTTCCAGTTTGTTGTAGAGGCACTTAAGGGCATAAAACCTTCTTTGCGAGAAGTAGATATTTTCTCATTATGCATACTGGTAGCTTTTCACTGAATATCACCAAGTTTCCATGAAAATCCGAGTTTCTCTGGCAATTTGCAGAGTTTACCAAGTCTATAAAAAAGCATCTTAAGAATTTTCTAATAATTTGTCCTCTAGCTACCTCTGAGTTAGTCAGGTGAGATATTCTTTGAAGAAATGATAGAAAACAGAAGGAGTTTGTCCTCAGAATGGGGAGATGCGGGATGTGCTTGGAGAAGGGAATGCCGAAGCACATGAGTCCCTGCTGTATGTGGAGTTATTTCAAGACTATGGCCTGGTGGTTGAAACATCCACCCATCTCCACTCTTTTTTCCGCCTGCAAGACATCATTGCCATGTGGCCTGGGAAAATGTGCAGCTGTGTGAGCTGATCATTGACTAGTTGCTTAAAAGATGTTTAAGATTTCCAGGGTTGCATGTAGACACCCGAAGTCTGAGCCCCAAGCCACTAAAGGTTGGATTGGATTTGGTCTTTAACCTCTCTGTCTCAGCTACTTTGGGGTAAATATTGCTTCATTTCTCTGCCCTTGTATGTCCAGGTTTAGCAAGCTCTCCAGGAAGAAACTTTCTCTTGCTTTGCTTGTCATGCTAGTAATAAACAACTGCAGCACAGAGACTGGAGTGACTGCAGCAAGAGGAGCTGCAGTTGTACTGCTAGCAGCAGCAGGTGTCTCCTGCCAAGGTGACCCCTCATTGTGCTACAGATGCCTAACATGCCCATCTGGGACATTCAGAAATGTATGGGTAGCAGGGTTCTATGAGTGGTTGGTGTTTAGGCACGTGTCCTTTGTGCTGAGCAGTGTCAGCTATCTAGCACTCATTGCCAGGTGGGTTAAGGAAATCAGGTCATAGCTGAAATAGGTTGCAGTTTTGCCATCTGCAGAAGAGTTTGTGAGAGTATGGTATGCCTATTAAGTGGAAGGTGTTGAAGGAGCCGGGAGCAATGGAGACTCTTGTCTTTTGTTCTACTGGTATCATATTGCTGAAGTGTTTGTATTCACAGAAACCCTTGTTGAGACCATTGCTGAGATGTGATTATGTGCCAAACTCTGCAACTCAGTAAATGGAACAAGGCAGTACATACCCACTTCCCATCATGGCTTGAGCATGGCTGTGGAGGAAAAGAAAGGTGGAAAATGGTAGTGTTTAGTACTGTGGTCTCTTTGTGTTGACACAAGCCACTTCCACCTTCCCTTTCTAACTAGCTCATCTCAGGTCCTGTGTGCCATTCAGCCTGGGTGACTGCCCAGCACTGGAGAAATCCCAGACTGATCTGTGATACTTTTTACAAGTAGTTTTGATTTGCTTTAAATTTATTGCTTTTTCTTTTCAGAGGGTTGTTCAATGGGGCTTGGCTTGAAGAGGGACTGAAATGCCATCATACATTCTGTATCTTATGAGAGGAAGTGTAATTAAGCCACCCACCTCTTAAATGCACAACCCACCCTTGAATTATCAGGGAAATCCACCACAAGGGTTAAACACTTTATTTAGATGGCTTTGTTTGTTACGTGTGTGCTTTGCTTGTTCTGAGAATTAACAGAAGATAAGCTAAAAGTTCATTTATAAGAGTATTAAAGGATAATTATGATGGAGTAAATGCAGTAGGTCAAAAGGCATTATGGTGAATATAGGGCTTGGAAAAATAAGCTAAAATGTACAACGTCTAACAACACTCACCAAATGCCACAGAAAGTACTTCCGTAGTATTTTTCTCTGCTTCTTCATTCCTAGTCTAAATTAAAAACCTCTGCTGTTTGAGCATGAATACATAATGATAATCAATTGCCGTAACTGAAATTAAACTTTTGGGCAGGCATAAATATGTGACCTTTTAATATCAACGAAATGATAAAAAAGATTTGGTAGGAAATCTGTTTCAATCAGATTAGAGGAGAAGTGGGTAAAGCTGATTACAAGCTCGCTAAACACAGTATTTGGGCGGTATTTGTTCAGAAACAATAGCGTTAATTCTACTTTAACAAGTATTATCTGGAAAATCAATAATTAATGGGAACCCATTATCAACTTGTAATTTAGTACAGAGATTAATTGGGGGGGGGGAAGTGAAAGCGAGTGGGCAACCTGCTTTTACTTGACCCATCAGGCTGATGGATTAGTGAGTGAGAGCAGGGTTTCATATTTTTTTAAAGGAGAGGTGGTAGAAATAAGTCAATTTAGACCTCTTGCTGTTTGGCACCACCTTGCCCTCCTGCTTCCTCACACATCGCAGAAAAGCTGCCTTGTGCAGCCAAGTTGCTGCAGCCTGGGGGATGACATCTTCAATGTCACTTGATCCTGGGAAAACTGAGGAAACATCAATCCCTAATCCATGTGATGCATGGAAAGGGGTGAACAGAAGGAACAGAGGAGGGCAGAAGGGTGTTGTTTGCGGGTAGCATGAGCATGTACAGTAACATCACCTTGGCTTGGCTTCCTACGGGGGCATCCCTCTCTATAACATCTTTATTCACCTCCTAGCTTGCCAAGGTGCCCCCTCCCATGCTTCCTCCTTGACAGGGCTTGTAGCAACATGTATGAATGCATGTGAGCACCCAGATTTTCCTCAGATGGCTCTTCCCTTCTCCCTTCTTTTTGGGGAAACAACCTTATTTGTCCTCTGTGCTTCTTTGGACTCAGATGCCATATGTGCGCGTACGGGTTGGATGTGGTGTGCGCGACTTGTCTGTGGAGTAGGTCATTACGTATAACAGATGCCAAACAGATAATGGTTTTGCAAAGACAATATACTTCCAGAGGATACAGATGTTCTGATCAAGGATCTGTGTGTGTGCATATGCACGCACATGTGCGGGGTTCTCTCTGGGTATCTGTGTGTGTTTCCTGAGTCCAGAGCAGGCCTTTAGAAGATGAACATTGCTGTTTGCTAATTTTCAGGTGGGCAGCAGTGAGCCATCATTTCCACCTTGCTGCTGGTCTGTCCATCTTCTCTTCCTGGGCAGAGGCTCTTTTTTGCCAAACTTAAGTTACCTACCTGATTTTGGGCAGAGTGAGACAGTTTGTGGGCTGTAGTGTCTTACGAGAGTAAGGCAATAAGAGGACATGAGTTGAGGCCATTGCAAAGCAAGCCAGACAGTGCTAGAGGATTTGTGGAGACCCTGGTGCAGCTGGACATGGCTATGGAGTCACCCACAGGTGGGATGCTCTTTGCCTTGCTCAAAGGCAATGGTCAAAACTGAGATCAAGGTGCTGAGATCACTGCTGATGTAACCAGTGGCCTCTGCATAGAGGAGAGGCAAGTGTGCAGGAGCACATCAGCTCTTTTAGCAGAGCAGTGGCTAGACCTGGAAATAGTGACATTGTGGGCTGGCCTCATGCTTCCCACCAAACCCATCTTCACTACTGGTACGTGTGAAGAACATCACGGGAGGATGAAAACCCAAGAGCTGTACTTATCTCTCTGTCTCCACTGCCCGCATTCTCGGTCTCTGAGCTGCAGGGTATATTCCTGACAGGGTGACTGAAAGGCTGATGTGTGGACATAGCATGCATGTCCAGAGCACATCTTGCAAACTCGAGTTGTGATGGGGGCTTCTTGACAGCAAGGTGGGATGCTCTTGGCAAAGGAACAGATTGCAGGCAGACTGTGTGGGTGAAGTTGCTCTGTGCTACACAGATAGAGAGTGGCTTCAGAAATGGCATTTAATCATTCAATGTTAACACAAGACATCTGTCACCACCCTTGGCAGTGACGGTGCTACACAGCAAAACAATATGTTCTGGTGGTCCTAATCACTGGAAAAACACTACTTTTTGTGGAGAGTTCTTTTAGTGCCCAGCACAAATCCTTCTATTTTATTATAGCAATCCCAGCCAAATCCTCCAATAAATGGAGTTTTTATTAATGTGCAGATGTTGAATGAGAAAAAATAAAACACAGAAATAAAAATGAATCCCTGAATAATCGGGCTGATCCCAGGCAGTAAAAACAAACAAGCCAACCACATACTTACAGCTTTTTGGCATTATTTAAAAATATAGCCAGGGCTTTTCTTTTCGCCTCTGTTTTTTTTTATACAGACGTGATTATATTTTGCTCAGGAACATCCAAGCCACTTCTGTGACCTGGAAATGCAGCAAGGAGTGATAGGAGCTGGCATGAGGGTCACATCCATTATGTGTGCCTGATATTTGCCTGTTGCCATAGTCAGGAATTTGCTCTGCCCAGGAAGGAGAGTGGCAAGGTGGCACAGTGCCCAGGGAAGCTGGGATCCAGCTTTGTGATGAGGGATGTGGTTGCTTCTCTGCAAAAGAGAACAGACGAAGAGTGTCAAAAATTGGGGTGGAAAAAGCTGAGTGACAAAAGCCCTCTGACCATTACAGGGCTCATCAGAGGGATGGTGTAGTTTAACTAGTTGCAGTTTGGTGCTCTTTGCCTTGAATTTGAGCTTGCCTGGTGAAATGTCAATCAAAAGTGTTATTTTGCAGTTAAAAATGAAGGAAAAGTGATCCTATGACAATGTGGTGGGTGAGGCAGGTGCTAAGTGGATGAAAAGAGCAATGCCTGCCCTAGATTTAGTCCCAAGTCCTTCCCTATGGACGTAGTTCCGGACCTGCCACGGGATCTGCAACTGGTGTGTCATGAGTGGGGAGGCCTGCCAAGAATGGAACAAATCTCCTTCCTTTATGTTCACCATTGCTACTGCTCTGCTACACCCATGCCATAGCCCTGCGTGCGTGATGGAAGCTGGGCTAAACCAGGTCCCAGGCTACAGTCCAGCTGGCAATATAATCATTGAGAGCAGTTCCCTGGTAGCTCCAGCCCAAAGAATAGTGCTGAGTGAGCAGAGATGTAGACCTGCTGGAGCTGCTATCAGATGCATGCATGTGTATTCAGGTAGCTGAGACCTCAAACAGCCTTGTGAGGGTCCATCTAGAGCCAAATCTCACACAGGAGGGGAAAGTCAGCTTAGGCAGCACCCCCAGTGCCAAAAGGGCTTTCATCCTGCCCAAAGCACTCAGAAGTGAGCTGTGGCCCTTGAGACAGTGCCTTTCATCAGTAGCCAGACTCTGGTCACCCAAGGGTGCTGCCTGGCCAATGTGAGGCAGGAAGGAATGCCCCAAGGAGATAGCACCCTGCCTATGAAATTGCACGACCATGTCTGCTATTCATTCTGATTAAATGTGAGCCAAAGTAAAGCCCTAATTCTTCTGATTAAAGCTTAGAAGTTAAGCTCTTGAGACAGGACCTGTGCTCTCCTAAACCACTTTGTTCCCTTCATGACGAGACACTAATAATACATTCCTGTATGTTTCTTCTCAAACACTCATAATGCCCAGTCCATAAGGTATATGATATGCCTGGGACATTCCACCACTTTCCTCTGAATAGTGGTACAGTGAATCCTCTCTGTATCGCGACTTCTCCTTCACGACCTCGCGCATTTGCGATGTGAATTTATCGCAGTTTTGATTCCACCATTTGCGAATTTATACCAGGCGCGCATGCGTATTGCATCTGCTCCACCAAGAGGCGGTGCCGGANTAAGTGGTCACCTGGCTATTTTTAGAAGCAGGGAAGTAGGAGGAACTGCTCCAAGCACAGCAGAGGTCCCAGTCTGCCAGGGTTCATCCTTTATGGCTTGGGCTTTTCCTAGAGCAACTGCCCTGTGAGAGACACCCCAACCCAAGTATCTGTTGAAGTGTTACATAAATGCTGTTACATTAGGTGCTCTAGAAGCATATGGGAGCAGACCACTTTCACAGTCCTGTAGGTAACAGGTGAAGGCAACTAATGTGATAAGTTAGGGTGTTAGAGACAGGGGCAGATTTAATTGTCACTATTTTGGCCTCCATTAATAGGTAGCTTATCCCAGGGTAGCTCTACTGTAAAGCTTTGCTTGAGTGCTCTGTACCCTGCTTGTCTGTTCTGCAGGATGTTCTGAAGATGCAGGATAGGATCATGGATGAGGTTCAGCTGCATTGCACTTGCCTTTAAGGAGAAGTTCCTGGCACCCCTGGCACCCCCT
Source organism: Pitta sordida (assembly GCA_013390025.1). Classification (NCBI taxonomy): domain Eukaryota; kingdom Metazoa; phylum Chordata; class Aves; order Passeriformes; family Pittidae; genus Pitta; species Pitta sordida. Next base: position 24,706 of record WEKX01006797.1, read on the forward strand.
AGGAAGCCTGTCTGTGTGCAAGACCTGGGCTGTGGCTTCAGCAGGGGCTGGGGACACACATGTTCAGCTTCTTGAAGGGAATCTGACAAATTTTTGCCTCAAACATCTTGCATGGGGAAGCTCCCCTGTTGCTTCTCTGCAACATAGCCAGAGGCACAGCCTGGTGTTGTTTGCCACAGATCAATGCATTTAACCAGGTGGAAAAATATCATTACCACCAAGGCTCTGCTTTTCTTTCCCCTTGAACTGCTCCTGCTGTGCTGACTGGCTAATTGTCTCTTTTCTCAGGTTACCACTGGGGATGGCTGCTCTCCAGCCTGCCACGCAGCTTACACAGGTACTCTTGGGGCTTCCCCCAGCCAGATCGTCTGTTTGCCAGACAAATGAACACAGCCACCATGCAAGGTTATGGGGCTCTTTTTTATGTGACTCAAAAAGAAAGGGAAGGATGGATCATGGGCTCCCACCTAGGAGGGGAGATGAAGGTAACCTACTTGTGTGTGCTTCAGACTGTTACGGTGCTGGGATGGCCCCCAAAATGGGCCTGGCACAGAGGTTACCTGCTCTGGGCTGGACAGGGTGACAAGATCTGAGGGAAGAGTATTCCCCAGGGTTTCTGGTGCCACTGCCATATAATTACGTCTCAGGAGTCCATGGAGGGCTTTGGGTGGTGGATCACTGCAGGAGCTCCAAAGGAGTGTGAGCTGGGGGAATGCTGAAGGAAACTGATGGCCAGGCATCTTTTCCCTAGGGAAACTGGAACCTTTCCAGGTACTGAGCAATGGGAAACAAAAGCCTTCACTGCCATTTCCAAATAGAAAGAAAATACACCTTCAAAATCCAGTGAAACCTTGAGCAATAAGGTAATATTGCAGACAATAAACCCACAAAAGAGAAGTTTATTTCTTCCTCTTAATATTTTCCTCATCCTTTTTTTCCCTCAAAGAGTGACAATGCCAATAATATAAGTCCTGTCTGAGGTAATTAAAAACCTGTTCATTGTCAGCAACATTCAGTCTGTTCATTTTGGACAATATATTCCCTTTTGGCATGGAGGCTCATCTTGACTAGTATTCCTTGGAGGAATCATATCAAAGCCCAGGAGCTTGTGGAAAATCTGGAAAGGTCTTTGTACTAAAACATGTCCTTTGCTATATGAAAAATTAGTCCCACAAAAACATTTTACAAGTTTTACATCTGAGTACTGTATGAAGGAAATAATGAAGGAAAAAAGAAGGTGAAGAGAGGGGAGGGGAGACTAATGAAAGCAGGGCTGAGCTATGATAGGAGAAGCAGGGGAAGTCCATACTTGTTGAAAGTTACTCTTTCTGCATACAAAAAGAAACTTACTAATGCCATGTCAGAGCACAGACAACACAATCATAAGAATATGGAGGAAAGCTAGGCATGAAATACTTTCTTGCAGGGTCAAGTACAACAGGTGAAGTGAGCTACAGGGACTCTACCTCTTATATCTCTATTTCTTACACCAAATACGTAATGGGATTACCTGCAGAGATGAGATAGGCAAGCATATCTATGCCTCAACTCATAAAAGAAGGAGGATCCATACATGGGGGTATATTTGATGATATTTTCCTTTTATTTCTATAGGTCCTTTTGATAGTCTGCTTGGGACAAGATAGCTTTAGTAAAGGGTCATTTTCCTGTATGATGTCGGGTGGGATCTGTGAAACAGTTACATGTCAGTCTTCAGCTAAATGACCCTAATTACTCTATGTCTCTTAGGAGTCCAGTCAATAATGGGGGAGAAGGAGAAGATTGAAATTCACTAATGGATTATCTGTTCTGTCTGAAAAGAAGTGGAGACATTGCTTCATTTTGTGACGCAATGCTTCAAAATCTCTTTCCTCAGCTACAGAGCTGGGAAAGCCCAGGTTACCAGGTCAGTGCTGAGAAAGGGATCTGGACCTCTTTGCACAACCAAAACCTTTGGATTCACCTGCAAGCTGAGGTGCTAAATTCCAGCACCTGTTTGCATTCAGGAGACCTGATCTAGAAAGCAAGTGTTAAAGGAAAGAGTGAGAGTAGCTGCCTGTGTGTGTGGTGTCCTTTGCTTTAATTAGGTTAGTTTCTTTCATGGCAAGTGCTGTCAGACAGAGCTAAAAAATCAATACCATATGGCACAGCACAGAGATAGCAAACTTGGAGATTAATTAAAGAAGAAGTATGTACTTCTGTTAGGTCTCATAGCATAGTGCCTACCATTAGGCATGGCTGAATTGGTTTGGAAACAAAGACTAGGCAACACCTTCACCCAGAGCTGAGCTGAACACTACCATTCTGGGATCAGAATAAACTGTAATCTCCCTTTCTATACTTGCAATGGAGATACATATTGGAAACACTGAAATCACTGTTTTACACATTTTCCTGAATTTTCCTGTGTCTTGCTTCCAGCTAGCTGCAGGCCAAGGTGGGGAGGTGGGAAAGGAAGCATTTTTTCTGCAAGGCTTCTGCTTGGTGAGGTGCCGAGTATGAACAAAGAGAAGGGACTCACTGTTCTCCTGGGCTTGGAGTTGGCAAAGCTATGGGAGGCAGCAGAAAGAAGAGATTCAGATGTTGTGACAATGAGCACTGTATGAGCACTTAGAAGCGTGACTTGGAGGCTGGGTGGGTAGAGGTATCTAGGAGGGAAAGAAGGCTGTGAGGTGGGGGAGAGGTGAGGCAAGGAAAAAACCCTCAACCTTCAAGTCACCAGAGGAGCAAGCCAGTTCTCACAAGGACCTTTAGCAGCTCAGGTACTTCTCTGTCACTCCTTCACCTCCTGGGACCAATGACTTCCAAAGAAACCCAATTGTCCCTACGCTTTTCCAATACCCCTTGCAGTCACAGGCTGTAGCTATGGCTCTCAGAGGGGTGAGGTATGCCCTAATCCCTAGAACACTGTACTTGGTATCTGAGGACCAGCCGTATCAGGAGATCAGCTTTCCTGTGGAAGCAACTGATATGTTTGCCGCAGACTGGGATATTTTATGAGGTTACATCTGGAGTCACGTAGTGCAGCAGCAATGCTCATGACATCTTGATAAGTTATCCACACTAGGATCCAGCAAGATTTGGCTCCCACCTCTGTCACATGCTGGGACTTGAGCAAGTCCCTGCCCATTCCATGTAGCACAGAGGGCAGCTGCCCATCACTGTTGATGTCCTCCAGGCTAAAGTACAGTGGACTTCCCCAGATCTCTGTATATAGTTAGGTACCTTAATGGGACCAAAAAAATTTTTTGCTCTCTCAGATGCTCTCTGAGCTGGTGGTAAACCCCTGTTTTCCATTAAAGAAACGGGAAGGGAGAGGGGAGGGGAGGCAAGGCGAGACAAGGAAGAAAAGAAAAGAAATCTGACTCCATTGCTTGGGAAGTTTCATTTCCAGAGTGTGGACCAGAGTGGGACAATGTCTACACTTCTTTTGGGAGATTCTGATTTAATGAATGTTGCAATTATTGTCTATTTTCTCTTCTATTTTAATGAGTGTTTCAATAATTGATTTGATGATTTCTGTTTAATTAGCACATTTTGGGGGAATGATCAAAAATAATAAGATAAAGTAATCAGACAAGCATAGTGCAGAGGTATAATAGCTCCTTTGCAGGGCTAATAGGAGCAGACAGTCCATCAGCTTGTTTGGGGCTCCTCACAGTTGGGTATTCCCAGCCTAGCTGTGCCTTGTGCCCAGAGATTCTAAGCACCCACACTGACCCAGCTTTGGTAGTCACTTCAATTAGCTTTAATTAGTTGTGAATGGGCACCAAGAAGAATCTGACTTGTTTTGCCATTACCTAGATTTTGTGTAAGGCTGTGGAAGGAAATGGAGTTTGCCCAAGACCTATGACAGGTGCGGGGCCCTGGGTACCACCACAGGCAGAGCATCTCCATGGCAGGCTGTGTCCCAGCTCACACATCCTATATAGGACAAGAAGGGGTTGCCCATGGGGACATGAGATGGGCAGGTAAATACGCAGTACTAGACAGCAGAAAGTGTGGAGGAACCAAGGAGTGGAAGCAAACAGTACCATCTGAAGGAGCAGCCAGAAGTCAGAGCTACTGCTGTTATGCCTACTCCATCTGGGTTTCTTCTGAACACTCTGTCCCTCCTGTTCCCACACATACATAAGGATTTACACCTTTGGGACAAGCTGTACTCTCATCCCTAGGAGCAGGAACAGGCTTTTCCATGGGCTACATCACCTATAGCTCCTGGAAATATATGGGGTGAGCTCTCCTTGCTCACTAACTGACAGTTATGCCTTCAGTTGAAGTTGTAGGTGTAGCACTTTGATGGTCATTTGTTTGCCCTGTCTTGGCTAGGAAGTAATTAGGAGATGGGCTCCAGGCTGCTGTGACAGCTGTCTGCTTGCAGCACTTCCCAGCAGTTTGATTAAATCTGTGATGCTCCAGATGTGAGCACCCTGTGCATCAGCACATGGTTTGCTCTTAAACTCCACTTAAACTATGACTGCTCTTTTGGTTTTAATCAAAAGAAAATGCCTTAAGACAGAAATCTGTGCAGAGGAATTAGTAGAGATGTCTCTGGGGCATGGGGAGTGGGACATGGAAAGGGATTCCCTGTGCCAAATTAGGGCTGACATTGCACTTGCAGTAGGCTCGGCTGGTGTTGCTACAACATTAAGCAGGTGGTGTGCATGGCCAGCTATGGCTGTGCTCATCCTGCAAACCCTTTGCTTCACCCACATTAAGCTGAGCTAGAAACGAAACACTTCCCACAGCCCAGCAGTGCTGCAAGCACAGATTTCCTCATTCATTTAACCTGTCCATGCTCCATGCCCCTGCAAATCCATCACCCCAAAATGGAAGATAGTTGGCCATTATGTATGTCTACTGTTAACTGTCCAGGACTGCACACACAATCCACCACTCAGCCCTGGCAGCAGCCTGAGGAAGGTCTGATCTCTCACATTTCAAGGTGGAAGCTCATCTGTAACTCAGAGGTGGGGATTTAGCCTTGCAGAATACAGATGTGACTGTGCAACACACTCCTCTCTGCTGCCTTCTCCCCTAGCGAAGGGCTGTTTCTCAGTTCCTTTTCACCCCTGTGGCAGAGGCAACGTTTTCACAACTGCAATTACTTCACCATGTTTCCAGCAGGACATGGAGGAGGCAGAAGAAAAGCCATTTTCCTTCTGTCCATGCTTACCAAGGCTCCCACCCTTGAGAAATTGCCTGTGTTGTCATCAGCTAGCTGCTTACCTGCTGGTCCACCCTACACCCATGCAAGGTCCACTGTAGCTACCACCAGTCTGGCTGAGCTTGCAGGCACCCAAGGGCTATGGCTTCAACATCATCCCTGGGGACCAGGCTCCAACCTGTTCCCATGCTGGTTTGCCAGGAGCTGATGCAAATGCATTGTATGGAGCTGGCAGGGAGCACAAGGCTGTGACTACTGGTGCAGGTCCAATGGATGGGTGTGCAGCAAGAGCTGAGCTTTTGGAGATGGGTTCTCCATCCAGCCTGGAGCATGGGAGCCTCTTCCACCCCAAGCTGCCTGAAACTGTCAAATGGTCCTTTATTGTTGACCTGATTCATATCTAAACTAGGGAGGTGAAAGCTGTCTTATCCCATTACTAATCCGCTAAACCAGGCTCTTCAATACCTTCTCCTTGCTACCCCCTCCTCATCACTGCAGCAGGTAGTTGCAGGGTGAGTGCACATCCTTCTGAGGCTTTCCCTGAACTTCATATCACTGCAAAGGCAGGGACCCAAAAACCCCATCAGCTGCTGGCTCAGGAGGCATCATCAGCTGAGGAGGGTCTGACAAAATGTTGCAACTATCTGTAATCCCCTAAGGAGTTGCAAAGCTTGTTCCTCCTGTTTGAGGGCGACAGTTCCAGGCACCCATCCTATCATGTGTGCCCTCTATCCCATAGGGTGATACAGGTCATGGCAGATGTCTGATAAGGTAGTGGAGCAGCCAGGGGTAGGAGGGGACAATCCCAGGGCTGTCCCAACTTGCTGTTGCCCTCATACTGCAGAGCACATCAGGGATCAGAGAGCAGGGGATGGGGGTGTTCCAACATGAGCTGCAGGTAATGCTCATCCGTGGGACATAGGACTGCATCAGGGTGCTGTGGCCTCAGGCCTCTCTGGTGGAGCCCCATAGAGGGTTATAGGGCACCCTGAGGCTGCTGGGCCATCTGGCATGGGCACCCTGCCCACATACAGCCCCCAGTATGAAATCAGAGTGAGGGGCAATGTTTGATGTTCTGCTGTTTAAGCGATGAATAATCTTTTGGAGTCAGAGAATCAGCTGAAAATCTTCCCTGGAAAATAATGAGCAGAGAAACATTTACTGATTAGTCTAATCCCAGCTAATCCTATCTGATGAGCATATATCAAGATATCCTTTAACTGTTTTATTGTTCGAAGGACCAGTGGAGATGCTCCTCTTCACCATGGCCGGGGGAGCCGCTGATGGCAGAAGGTATGTCCCCATACCCCATCCCACAACTCTGTCCCAGGAGCTGGTACATTGCCATCCACTGTGGCATGGCCCTGGTCACCCTCCACCCTGGGCAGCAGCACCATATCCAGGCCACTTCACCAGCATGGGGAGATTTAATCGCTATTTCCATCTCTGCATCTATCGGCTTTCTCTTGGGTCTGAGCTTTTATGTTTCATAAACTGATTAGGAGCAATTATATGTGCTTTATCCCCAAACTTTCCAAAAGCCTGGGCCATATGCATATTTAAGGTTTCATCATCTCTTCCAACAGCTTGGCCTCAATGTGAACTGCTGAAATCAAGCTGATTCTGGGACAACATCAAAAATTAGGGTTTTAACCACTAATATCTGCTCAAACAGGAAATTTGCTGTGGGTGGTGGCTGGATTATGGCTTCTAATTACTGTGGTAGATCCTCCCTGCCTAGCAGTGAAAGTTTCTTATTCCAGCAAAACTGTAGCAAAACCACTTTGGAGAAGTGAGGGTGCCCGAGGGGACCCTGCGTTGCTCTGTGCCTAGGCAGTGGTCAGCCCTGGATGGGGATGCCCCAAGCATCGCAGCATCCTGAGCACATGGGGACCCCGAATTGGTGGCTTTGGAAGTGTGACCACCCCACACCTCCCATTCCCCTCACACCAATTTGCCTTTCTTAGTGCCAAGTGTGATAGCCCAGAGGGTCCCTCCAGCCAGCCTCCAGCGCCGACCACAGCAATTATCCTAAATGAAAGTTATTGTTCTACTAATCCTGGGAACAGCTTGCAAGGGGAGATTTGGGTCTTTCTTTAATAATGCAAAGTTAATGCGGAGTCCCCTCGTAATTATCTTTATCAGAAGGACCCTCAGTTAATCTGACCATCCAACGAAGGCCCAAATCAGGCAGCCCATGTAAGCTGGTTGTAAATCATTTCCACAAACAGATGAAGGGAAGGGGGGGAAATTGCAGCCCAGGTGCAAGAATCTGGGAGCAAAACGGAGCACAGAGGCCAGGCACCTGGAGGTGGCCCTGGCCCCAGTGACAAGACACCTAGGGTCATTGAGGGTCCTGTCCCACAACGACTAGCTCTTCCCATCTCTGTCTTTGGGGTGCTGAGATCAGTGGGATGTGCCATCTGGAATGTGGGGTCGAAGTGTTTTGGGGTAGGATGAGGCATGGGGAGGGCACTGCCGGGCCCCGAAAGAGGGGACATAGGGACAAAGCAGAGGGCTCCTGAGAGAAGACCTGGGGAGGGAATCCATGAGGATGAGGGACATTTATGGGTGACCGGGCCGCAGCAGGACAAGTCCTGCGAAGGAACTGAGCGGGAGTGCAGGGGATCTGGCGAGAGATGGTGAGGACCGAGGGGCGAGGGCTGAGGGGAGAAGAGGGAGGGGCGGCGGGGNCCTCTGCCACTTCTGCCCGCCCGCGGCGCCCGCCCGTCGCCCGGGCCGCCTCCTGCCGCCCGCCGCCACAAGGAGGACATCTCCGGTGAGCGGGGTCAGGATCGGGGTGGCTACTCAGGCGCGCAGGGGGACTCCTATCCCGAGCTGCTGGTGGGGCTATCTCGCACCTACGGCCGCGGCCAGCATCCACCCGCCGTCCGCGATCGGCTCCCGTGCTCCCCGGCCCGCTGGGCTGCTGACCCTCCGACAAGGGTGGGCTCCCACCCCGTGCCCTACGATGGCAACACCGGTGCGGCGCCCCGCGCTCGGCTGTGGGAGGGGACCCCTCCGGGGCCGCTCTCCACGGGCGTCTGGAACCGTGTTTGGGGAACTAGGTTTGGTTCCTCCGCTCTTTACGGGAACATGACTCTTCCCCTCCCGCATGCTGCTGCCAGATGAGGACAGCCTGTCCGGGGACGCCTGCGACATGAAGATGCCCACTTACCAGATCAAGAGGAAGAAACGCCGACACAGGTAGAGCCCAGGAGCCACGCTGTCCTCGTTCTCACCTCCTTGCTGTTGCCACCATCCTCCCGCTGTTCCACTGATCCCCAGGTTGAGGCGGTGGGTATCCCCAAGGGAGGAAAAAGGAGGGCTGCAGCAGTGATGGGGAAAGGATTTTCTGGAGGCAAACCTCAGCGTGGAGGGGGCTGCCAGCCCCTCTGCTTGCTTCTGGATTGTGTCACAGTGTGCTCTCTCCTCTCGACAGGACAGTGTTCACAGCTAACCAGCTGGAGGAGCTGGAGAAGGCTTTCAATGAAGCACACTACCCCGATGTCTATGCCCGGGAGATGCTGGCCATAAAGACAGAGTTGCCGGAGGACAGGATACAGGTAGGTGACTGCAATGGTCCTCTCTCTCCCATGGTGTTGTGGGATGCCAATGCCTGTCTGTCTCTTCTGCTCTGTAGGTGGTGGGAATATGATGGCACTGAAATGCTGCAGGGTGCCTGTGGGGTGGCTCAGCTTCCGCCTGCTGGCATTGAACAGTCTCCAAATCCACATGCAGAATCAAGGGACTGAGCTGGCCCTAGCAGCTGCTCACTGCTGGCAGCTTGGCTCTGCCCTCCCACTCAAGCAAGAGCTGAGAGCAATTCAGGAGCTGCTAGGCAAAGATGTTTGACTAGTTCGTCACTTTGAGGGACCCATGGCATTTTAGGGCCTGATTTTGCCCAGCATAGGAGGGGGGATGTGGAGAGGATCTTGAGCACCCTCTACCAGCATTGGTCACTACATAATAGAATGCTTTTTCTGAAGAGGTTGGCACTCTGTGGATTGGGCAGAGATGCCCTATTGGCAGTTGGACTGTAGGGTGACTTTGGCTGGCATCACTCTCCTGTGTCACCATCAGCCTCATGTTAACATGTGCTCCCTCTTCCCCCTTCCTTCCCTCTCTGACACCTACATGTGTGCCCTCCCTCACGCCTCTCCCTGTAAACTGCCCTGGCTGCCCTCACGGTGCTGCCTGTGTATCTGCACTCTTCATTCACACACCCAAACCCCTCCATACACCCCCATGGCTCCCCTTTTGGCCTGGATGCACATTCACCTGTGCCAAATGGGCCCTGGACACCCTGCCATGGGGGCTGTCTCCTCCCCAATCCCACCCCTCCATGCTCTCCTGGCTATTACCCCTGAAGGTTTGGTTTCAGAACCGAAGAGCCAAGTGGCGGAAGCGGGAGAAGTGCTGGGGCCGGAGCAGTGTGATGGCTGAGTATGGCCTCTATGGGGCTATGGTGAGGCATTCCATCCCTCTGCCTGAGTCAATCATCAACTCTGCCAAGAGTGGGCTGGTGGGATCCTGTGCCCCATGGCTGCTGGGTGAGTGGGACCTTGCAACTAGGGGCATGAGGGTGCAGCTGTGGAATGAATGGCCCTTCTTTCAAATGGCTGTCCTTGCCTTTTCCCAGAGAAGAACGTGGCCTTGACCCTGAGCTGTATACAGGCTGCCAAGTGTCCTGGGTCTTCCACTCCCTCCTTGCAAAGAACAGCTAGGAAAAGGAAAATATTTTACTTGTATGTCAGACTGTGCCTGCATGTAGCCAGGTATCACTTTGTAGTGCTAGCAGGCAGTGTGGGAGTTACAAGGTGTCCAAGAAGTCACCACATTCTCCCCAAACTGGAGATAACATTAATGCTGCTTTAGAGCTACCCTCTGCTCAGACACAGCCAAAATCCAACTTGGGATGGGCCATTACAGCACCCTTCCCCTTGTATTGCAAGGGGAGGTACAGACTAATTTTGCCACTAACCATTCTCTTGGGCTGCAGAGAGCAGGTGGCAGGGCTCTGGGTTGGGAAAGGCTGATAGCTAGACAGAGTTTTCCTTAGGATGCAAGCAAGAACTGAAGGAAGCAGCAGGAGTGCAGGAGGTGATGATGAGCAGTCCTAGGCAGAAATAAGCAACCATCACCTTTGGCTTTGCTTTCTCCCCTCTGCAAGGTATGCACAAAAAGTCCATGGAAGTAAGCAGGAAGGCAGAGACCCAAGAGAAGCTGGCAGATGGCTGGCGAATGGGGCCGGAGGAGGAGGAACTGAAAGGGAAGCAGGCCAGTGCCCAGAGGGGCTCCAACAAGCTTGGCCCTACAAAAGACTTGGAGGACACAGCTATCGACCTCTCCAGTACAGCCAAGCACGAGAAGAGGGACGTGCTGAAGCAGTGCATCAATGGTGATCCCTACCCAGAGCAGAATGACAGGGACCACTGAGCTTGGACTGCCCTGGAGAGGAGGCCAGACCTCAGAGTCCTGGCAAGATAATGTTTATTCATTTATTGAAAAAAATATTTTCTTAAATAATTGAACTCATATCTGAATTCAGGGCATTTTAAAACTGAGCACACACATCCCCTTGTCCCTTCACTTTCAAGCTGTTCACTTCTCAGCAGAGCCAGAGTGGAGGGTGGGTGAAGTGTTCCCAGCAGGGCCAAGAGCTCTGTAAAAATGGGACTGCATTGTGGTCAGTATGGACTGCTGCTTGGGAAAAGCTGCCTTTCTGGGCTGTGACCGCTTCCCTAGCTAGCCAGAAGAACAAAGAGAAGCATCGCAATGGGAGTTGCTCCCTCCTCCAACAACCAGGTGCAAAGATGGTGCAGGAGTTTAGATACCTTCCCCAAATACAGCTTCCTGCATGCAAGTCCTTGCACGTTGCACACACAATTCTTCCACTTTGAGGATAAGCAGGGTTTTTAAACTCTGTAGGGTTCATCCTCAAGCTGGTGTATCACAGTATAGATAAGGCTAGAAAGGACCTTGAAGATCATCTAGTCCGACCTGTAGCCCAGCTAACCTAGCATCAACATCTAGATCATATTGCTCAACAAAACTGTAACCTGACAGACACTCAGGTTTTTATTTCCTAAGGATTTGGCTTGCCAATGCACCCTTATCACTGGAGTAGCTTCCTTTACTTGTATTTGGGAGGAAGGGGTAAAGACATTTTTGTTTATGCAATCATTTTGTACACTCTTGAATGTTACTTGTCACACTATGCATAATATAACAGACTTTTTTGAAAAGCAAGCCATCGTAGTCCAGAGCAATTAAACAATTTTGTGATTTGGCAGAAGAAGATACTTTGTCTACAAACAGTGTTAATGTTAGAGCTGTTTCTTGGTTGCCCTATATTTGTGTCTAAAAGCACTTTAGTGATCTGGATTTTTGAATGTGCCCCTTCCTCCCTCTACTGTCCACCATTTATTTACTACACATACATAAATAAAATTGTGATGTATCTTTGGTTTTCATGCTCTGCATTGCAATTTATACCTTCCTCTGGCACATCTTGGGATAGTTGCTGAACTGGCTCATGCACATGCTGCAACAGCTCTCCTGGAACACCTCCAGTTTCATCTGCTAGCCAAAATATAACAGAAAATTATCTGAAGGTTTTATTAAAATCTGAGTAATTCCAATTTGGAAGGTTTCCTAATACAGCTTGGGAGGTGGGGCCATGTACTGATGCTGTCGCCTGTTCCTGCCCCTGCTGCTGGCCCTGGCTATCCCTACCACATCAGCTATGCTGCTGCATAGGGAGGAGAGGGGTGGGATAATTCCTGGGAAGAGCAGAGTAATAAGTGGCATATGCAGATCTCCTGTCTTTCCCCTCCTCTGCTTAGTCAGAGCTCACCAGGGTGGAGGGTAACATCTGCATTGCAAACACAAGTCTTTGCTTTGCAAAGGCTTTGCAGCAAAAAAATGTTGCGGGGGGGGGGGGGGGGGGGGGCGCTGTGAGGAGCACAGTTAGGGAAAGGACTAGCCAGGGCTCATTGGAGGAGCAACAGGGCTCACTGAGAGCTAAGACTTAGCACATTGGAGGCCTAATCCTGCCTGAGCAGCATCTGCAAATCTTTTATTTGGGCTGTGCCATGCTGGCTCTGGATGCTTGCAAACTTTTTTTTCTTCCTTTACCTGCGTGCAGCTGGCCTGGCTTTTCACCTTGTGCTGGGTGCAGTGCTGTGAGAGCAAGCATGTCACCACCACAACTGCTACAGGGAGAGACATTATAGTTCCAGCCATGCACAGGGTGCAGACAACTTACCTGGTAGTGCCTAGTGGGTTCCCAGCTCTCACCACACCACATGCTGTGAAAGAGGAGCCAAGAGGAGGGCTGCTGTCCTGAGGCACTTATGTGCTGGGAAGTATCTGTGAGCTGCACATACTGGTGGATGACAGTGACTGCATAGGTTCAGTTCCTTAGCTGCCTATGTGAAACCTGGCAGGGAAGTGCTTCATATGTCACTGTGTTTGGAGTGGTGATAGGAGTAGGGCAGTGCCTTTTTTTTTTGTTGCTTCAGTTTATATCCATCCTGAGATTAGTGGTAGCCAAACCTGGCCATGATGCTTGGCTAGTGCTGGCTCAGGCTTGGACCTGTCATAATAGTGCAACAGACACTGACACAAGGCAATAGCTGCCACTTGCACACATCACTGCTGCAGTGAGGTTGCCCACGTGAGATTCAGCAGCTGTCTTGGTGACCACATCAGGGCCTGGCTGCCATAAGCTTCCCCCTGTGAGGGGTCCTGGGTGTTCCTCAGCTGAGGTACCTTCCATGTGGCTAAGGCAATTGGTAATAGTGTTCAGCAGCCAGCGCTGCCACAACCTCACCGCCATTCATCTGGGCTGCCACCTTTCCTGGCAGGATGTTTTCACTGGGCAAATTAGCCAGGGACTTACGGGATCTTCCAAACCAATCATGGAAGAAGGAACAAGGAAAGGGGGAAAATTAGAAAATTACATTTCTTGGCTTTTATGGGATTGGAAGCTGTCTGTCAGGCAGGCACATCTTGGTGTTGCAAGGAAGTGGTGGGAGCCGGAAGAGAGAAGGCTGCAGAGCTACCTTTGCAAAAGCCTCTTCATGGTGCCATTTTTGTACAGCTTAGAAGTATTCGTTTCTAACTTGGCATTTTGTTTTTGCCGATCTTCCCAAATCGTTGGCTGGATTTTCAGACGGGGAGGTTAGGAATTGAGTACAAACGTTTTGTAAGCGCTCCCTCGTGTGGAGCGGGGAGATAGAACGCGTGGAGCAGCCCAGGAACCAGAAGGCTGTCTGGAGCCCTAGAGGCAACTGGAAGCCTAACTCCTTCCCCCGATTCCCACAGACCCCGATCTAGCTGTGAGACGACACGGCAGAGGTGTCTGAATGCAGAATTAAAGAATCCTACGTGGTTTGTGTTTCATTACTCCCGTTTTGTATCACCAGCAGATGCAGATCTGTTCCAGGAACTCATTAAACATAAGCTCCACATAGTCTTCACCCAAACCCCGCCTAGTCTCCGCCCAGACTCCGCCTAGTCCTCGCCTAGGAGTCCTTTGTTGAAGGGCATGGTTGACCATTTCTTTTGATCGTTGAGTTGATTTTATCAGCCCATTTCCAAGATCCTGCTGGCAATGTATGGTTTATGGGCGCAGATTCTTTGCTAATTGGTGTAACATAGAGTCAACCTCAACTCTATTGTTTAATCGGCTGCTTTTCTTCACAACTCAGTCATGGCAGCAAGCCTGACAGAATTCAGAGTGTTTGGACAACGATGCTTGAGCATTCTTTGTGATTGCTAGGGTTGCCCTGTGCAGGGACGGAAGTCAGACTTTGATGATCCTGATGGGAGCCATTCAGGATATTATATGATTCTATGATACTCAAGGTTAGTTCAGCACTAGCGACAATGCCATTTCCCTCAGGTCCCACACTCTGTTGCTTTGAGGCTTCTGGGGAGTGGCGGGAGAGGCGATGCAGCAAAAGCCTCGCCTGCCTTTTTGGCCTCATTCTCTCTCTTTCCCACCTTACGCAGCCTCTTCCTGTAGACCTTCTTCTGGAAACTGAGGAGGACGGGTCCAGGAGCTCTTGATGTCGCTGCCACTGGCCCGAGTCAGAGAGGGTGGGAGAAATAAGTCACCCGAGTGCACTCCACAGTTCCCTGCTCCTGGGGCCGCTCCGCGCCGCCGCTCCGTAGCCTTGACGGGGCGGGCGGCCGCCGAGCTCCGCCCCGGCCAATCCTCAACTCTTTCCTGCGGCGCGATGGCGGTGGCGGTGCTGCGGTTGCTGGAGGCCCCGCCGGCTGAGCTGGCGCCGGGTACCGCGCTGTTGCTGACGCCGCCGGCNTCCGGGTCGGAGCCGAGGGGACAGCCTGCGAGCACCTGGCGGCGCTGCTGGCCAGGCCGCCGCCCTGGGAGTACCCGCGCCCCGCCTGCCGCTGGCCATGTGACGGCGCGGCTCTGCTCGACCCCGCCCTGGCCTTTAACCTGGGCTGCGACCCCGCCGCCGCCGCCCACCTCCGTCTGCAGGTGAGCTGGGATTGGGCACCCCGGTGACCGGGCCAGCGGCAGGGGGGGGGGNAGAACTGGTGTCGTGGATGGGAAGGGCAGCCGATCAGTGCTTTCTGTGCCCCCTTTCGCCGAGGAGCTGCACCTAGAGATCGTCTGCTCTCCGGCTTACAGCGCACAGGGATGCTACAACCGTGTGCTCTACAAGCACTTCGAAACACCCCGGTGAGCTGTGTGGAGTGGACACACGTGTCTGCTTATAGGACATACTGATGAGATACTCTGTGTGTGTATGGCACCCAGATCTGACACACACTGATGATATGCATCAGTGTACCCTTAGTGCAGGTGCTGTGTAGTTTTGGGATATTATCTTGCACTATCTTCTCATGAGTGTGCTCCACTTGCATGCAACGCCTCTTGTCCTGTCCTTAGGAAGTCATCTTGAAGTATCCTTCCACATGATCTGCTATCCAGTGCCAAAGGCTCGCCAGGGTTGCCCACAAACCTCCTTCTGGGCTGTGTTTGTAAGCTTAGTTTTCAGCTTTGAATGAAGCTGAGTAGTCAGGAAACAATGTGTTGCCATCTTTTGACACCTATGCACAAGTATTTCATTTGGCTTTCATGGCTATTTGTTGGAATTTCACCTAGCTGTTCCATGGATAAGGAAGATCGTTTGTCTGGATCAGACACTCTAATGGTGTTCATCTTCTAAACCATTCTCAGAAGTCTCGCCTTAGTATTCTGGGTGTGCCTTCTCTCATTTGGTGTATGCCAAATCTTTCAATGGCTATTGATAGTTTTAGTCACAGGCAAGGAGTGGTAGGTATGAATAGTTACTTTCTGTTTTGTAAAATTGTGTGTGATGCAGGGCAGGGAGGACATACAACTAGAAGGATTTCTCTTTCACTGGTGAAACTGGTTGTTTTGTAGGCTGGCCCAGGAGGGAGATATCCTGTGTGTTCCAGCATTTGGAAATGCTGAGTTTGTGGAAGTAAATGCAGACAAGTTCCTAAGGTAAGTGCCAACAAACTGTGGCTCTATTACATGGTACCAGAACAGCAAAGATACTTTTCCACTATTGACTCTCTGGAAACAAGGGAGTTTATTCCATTCTGATCTATCCCTAGATTTCAGCATTTATCTGTCTCTTAATTTATAGGGAAGAGTGAGATGGTTTTGTTGGATTATAGAGGGCTGCAGCTAAGAGGGAAGCCTCTGTTTGCTTACTTGAATAGTCATGAAGGGAAGAAACTTAAAAAAAGGGATAAGAGAAACTGATGGCAATGAAGAATGGAGAGGAAAGGGTGGCCTGAGTCAGTGCCAAATAAAGAAAGCAAAGTGGAAGCTGGGCTTGTCACTTTCCAACATACAATGAAATGTGAATATTAGTTTTTAGAGTTCATGTTAGAATAGCCTTCTGTTTGGCCACCAATTCTGCCTTTCTTTGTTTCTCTCATGGGTTCAAAACATTTCTGTGCTAAATGTCACCTTTGTATCGGAGTAGGGATGCTCACAGCAGTGTTTGGCCAATGTTAATGAAATGCTTCAGCTATGTTCCTGAAGGAACTGCCACAGGTAACTGAGGCATGCAATACAAGAAATTGCCTTGGATCATTTATGCAGAATACACCAGAGACATGTTGCATTCTGGTCAGCTCTGTTTGAGGGCAGGATGCTTCAAAGGCTCTCATGGTATTTGGCTGCAGAGAAGACTGGGCTGTAAAATTTTATACGCTACAGATGAATCTGCAGAGTTGTGACAAAGCAAATGATGGCAGAAAAGAGAATGTCTTGAGCTCTTAGATAGGTGAAATAAGGTTAGTACAGCTGTACCTGCATGCTGAAGCCACCAGCAGAAGCTGTAATTGTTGACAGTACTGTTGGTTTGTCTGGCCAGACAGCACACCAGGGTCTGTGAGAAATCCTTGTGGGTTCTGTGAGAAGGCAAAAGTATCTCTGCTTACGTGTGCTTTTCAGCGGTCTTCTTGTTGACAACGGTATAGTTCCTGCCTTCAAGATCTTCACTCAGCAATTCAGACAGCTTGCATTTTTTCCCTTAGGTGGCCAGAGCTTTATTTCAAAGTGAAGAAGACTTCAGGCATGGTGGAACATGGGCAGTCTGAGGGTTGCCTGGTGGACAACCAGAACACTTCTCTCTACCTGGTAAGTAGAGAGCAGGGAAGAGCGTACAGGAGATATGAGGCTGAGATTGCACTATAGCTGAATGTACCTCTGGAGACTTATGTCTCCTGCCATTGGAAAATGGCATTTCAGGACAGACTTTGACATGTGACACCTTTGTTCAGGCGATGTTCCACAGGTGTGATTTTTCCTTTCTCACAGGTGGGTTCAACAAACAGTGCTGTCCCATCTGCCCCAGCCTATAACAGCCATGAATTCTGGAGTAGTTTGTCTCCTGTTGGACTTTCTGATGTTGTGAAGCAGCTCTGTGATGCTCTTCGACCTCACCTGAACAGTCGGTCAGTTAGAATTCCTTCTAATGAGCCCTGGAAGAAGTGGGACTCTGCTCCCTGATCAGTGGGAAAACTTCCTGTCTGTTACAGGGTAAGTGCTCTGAGCAGTGTCAGCAGCGTTCTCCTCTCAGGGCCAAGCGGCAGTGGGAAACTGACGGCTGTCAGAGCTGTATGTAGCTGCCTCAACCTCCACATCTTCAAGGTAATTCCTCCGGTAGCCACTTGATTGGCAGATTTACAGCATACAAAGAATTTAAGTTGTATATACCAACACCCCTGCTGCAGCCATGACATGAGCCTACCCAGGAGCTGCTGTCATGTGTACATGCAGACAAAAGGAGTCTGAGTACACTGAGCTTAGTAGCTTAAGCATAAGCATGAAGAGTGGTTTCCTCTGGAGTGTATCCTGAAGTGCTCTGGAATCAGTAATGTAAAAATTTCTTTGTCCAGGGCATGCATTTGTGCCTTTCTTCACTGACTCTTGCTATTATTACTATCAGGCTGATGTACTTTACAAGTACTGTGATATGCAGTTGTGTTTCAGCAACATAATGTCCTATCATTTGACAGGTCATTGAGTTGAAACTATACCCTAGAGGGTGGAAGGAACTAAAATATTCTGAGATAAAATGGAGAGGTGATGATGGCAGGAATTGCAGCGGCATTGGGTGTTTGTATTCAATTGTGCCCAAATAGACTGGGGAAAAGCCATGTTGGAAAATGAGGCACAGATGATCCTGAGATCTTCTTTACCTGAGTGGAAAGGCTAGAAAAGAAAAGCAGCCCTTGACAAAAGCAGCCCTTGATTTCATGTCATCATGTTTGCCAAATTTGGTTCAAAATCTCTCGGCCTGTAGAAGAGCTGCCCTGTGGCCGTATTCACAGAATCACAGAAACAGTAAGGTTGGAAAAGACCATAGAGATCAACAAGTCCAACCTATCACCTGTTACCTAACCTAGCGAACCTGTTCCCTAACCTGTTGCCATCCTGCTACCAACACACCGTCCTGCCTATAACACACTACCGTAATATCTAGGTCATGCCACCAAGTAATTCATCCAACCTTTTCTTAAACACCTCTAGGGACGGCGACTCCGCCACCTCCTTGGGCAGCCCATTCCACTGAGAGATCACCCTCTCTGTGAAAAAGTTCCTTCTACTGTCAACTCTAAATCTCCCCTGACGCAGTTTAAGACTGTGTCCTCTTGTTCTATCACTTGTAGCCAGAGTGAAGAGACCGACACCCAGCTGGCTACACCTCCCTTTCAGGCAGTTGTAGAGAGCGATAAGGTCTCCCCTCAGCCTCCTCTTCTCCAGACAGAACAATCCCAGCTCTCTCAATCGCTCCTCATAGGGCTTGTGTTCCAGCCCCTTCACCATCCCTGTCGCCCTTCTCTGGACCCGCTCAAGGATCTCAACATCCCTCTTAAACTGAGGAGCCCAGAACTGGGCACAGTATTCAAGGTGTGGCCTAACCAGTGCCGAGTACAGGGGGAGAATAACTTCCCTAGTCCTACTGACAACACTATTCCTGATGCAGGCCAGGATACC
>WEKX01006797.1:43820-61915 GCA_013390025.1 Pitta sordida
CATCCCCAGCGATGATGTTGCCCTCCTTATCCAGTAGAGATTGGAGATTGCTCTTGTCCCTTTTTTTGCCATTAATGTACCTGTAAAAGCCTTTTTTGTTGTCTTGTATATTAGCAGCCAACTGAAGCTCAAACTGAGCTTTTGCATCTCTAATTTTTTTTCTGCATGACTTGACAACATCTCTAAATAAAGTCCTTTTTACCTTCCCCTCCTTCCAAAGGTGATACATCCTTTTTTTAACTCTTAGCTCATTCAAGATCTCTTACTCAGCCAGCGCGGCCGTGTACCTTTCCATCTCAACTTACGACACACTGGGACAGCCTGCTCCTATGCCTTGAAAATCTCTTTCTTGAAGTACTCCCAGCTATCCTGGGCCCCCTTGTCTTTAAGAGCCACCTCCCAAGGAACTTTCCTAATCAATTCCTTAAATAAGCCTGCTGAGGCTGCCAGTGTGGCATGGCCACGGGGCTGGGACTCTGCGCCGGGGCACTCGGGTGTGAGCACCGGAGTCAGGGGGAGGGAGCAGTGGCGTGGGGTTTGGGCTGCAAGCACACATGGTCAGCAGCTGCAGAAGCGGCAGCGTGGCCGAAGAGAAATCTAGGGATTGTCGGGGGGGGTCTCCCCAGGCAGAGAGGGCACAGAAACGCTTCCCTTTCCTCCCCTGTGCTGCGAAAGCCCGTAGGGAGGAGTCGAAGAGGCTCCTCAGTGCTCCTGATTGGCTGGGAGTGGAGCGAAGGGCGTGGCCTGCATACATACTAATGACCTGCATGTGTTTGCGAGTTTGGCATTTCGTGAGACCTCTGACATGACCTGTTCCTTGCAAATGATGGGGTATAACTGTATATGTAAGTGGGCCCCTGGACCTCATGAGGGGCCAGTTCCGGGCAGGCCACGCGAATCATGAAATCCATCAATATTCCATTAGGCCCTGCCCGTAGCCACGCCCCCTCTACTAATGAGATCTGGGAGTGGTCCTGGGAGTGGGAGGTGACATGTTGCGCCCCAGGAAACGGATGTTCCGCCTGTTCCCGGCTGCAGAATCCTTGCTTTTGCCATGGCACCCCTTTTCTGAGTTTTGAAACCTGGCAGGAGCTGGGATGCATGTGCCAGCATGCTTGTGCAGGGCCCAGCGGGCCGACGCAATTGCTACAGTTTGGTTTCTGAGAGAGTCGTTTTGTTTCATTTTTCTGGGGGGGGAGGGCAACAGAGCTGAGTTAGGGCTGCCGCTGCCAGCAGACACAGCACTGCCTCGCAACCATTGCCTCAGCAAGGGGACCAGGCTGTTCTGTAGCCAGTCCCAGTATGCAGAAGTGTTCCCAGGACACTGGCGCGAGCCCAAGCTTTGAGCACAGCCTTTGAAACTCCACTTTAAATGTATGGGCTGCTAAAGAATGCTTTGCAGGGTCCCACCGGGGCCGAGCACGCAGCCCCACTTCTTCCTGCCTGCTCCTCTGCAGCTCCGTCTACTTCCCCTGCCCGCTCCATTCGCAGCATCTTTCTCCCCTGCCCTCCGCCCTCGCCGCACCTCTCCCCCTCCCTTCGCCCACCCCTCACATCCCAGAGCAGAGCCCCTCACCCTGTCCAGCCTCTTACACCCCCTCCCCAGTATCGGTTGTTTCAAGTGTTTCTGACATGGCTACAAACACCTCCTGTATTAAAAACAAATTATGTCTGTAGGGCTGCCTTGAGAGAGCTTCAATTTGGATGATCGCTTCCTCCTTCACTGCGTTGACAGCCCTGGGGGGCCCTCGCTTCCACCATCCCCTGCCCCATGCCCACAAGTGGCGGCTCAGAACAAAGGGAATATGGGCAAGGGGCGGTGGTGGCTGGGAATCTACCCGAGCTGAGCTGAGCATTGCCAAAGGAGCCCAAGCTGCAGCTGAGCCTGGCCGAGCCAGTGTGAGCTGACGTTTCATATCAGGCAGACTGAACCATCCAGGCTTGCACCGCTTCAATTCACAAGTGAGCTCAGACATCGCCTCCACTTAATTGAAACTGCGAATATGTGGGGTGGGCAGGGCAGCAGACAGAGCTGTGGAGGGGTGGGCAGGGAGAAATGGGGCTGCGTGCTTGGCTCCAGTGGGACCCTGGGAAGCATTCTTTATGTGTGCTGCCGCAGCCCATACATTTAAAGTAGAGTTTCAAAGGCTGTGCTCAACGCTTGGGCTTCCGCTGATGTCCCGAGAACACTGACTGCTTGGGATTGGCTACAGAACAGCCTGGTCCCCTTGCTGAGGCAATAGTTGTGAGGCAGTGCTGTTTCTGCTGGCAGCACCAGCTCTGCTCCATTGCATTCCCCCCAAAAATCCCAACTGAAACAAAATTACTCTCTCAGAAACTGAACTGTGGTGATTGCGTTTGCCCATGGGACTCTGTGGGAGCATGCTGGCCCATGCATCCCGGCTCCTGCCAGGTTTCAAAGCTCAGAAAAGGGGTGCCATTGCAAAAGCAAGAATGGGCAGAACACATTTCTATCCGTTTCCTGGGGTGAATTATGTTGCCTCGCGCTCCCAGGACCGCCCCCAGATCTCATTAGTAGAGGGGACCTGCTACGGGCAGGGCCTAATGGAATATTGATGGATTTTGTGACTTGCGTGGCCTGCCTTGTAACTGGCCTCCCATGAGTTCCCGGTGTTCACTTGTAAACGTGGCTTGTCCGCTGCCTCCTCCCCTCAGCACCAGCCTGACACCTCGGACAAGTGGGAGTGGTGGCACTGCACTGGACTAGATGGGAGTGGTGCCGTGGATGTATCATAGGAGAAAACCCACAAAGGAGTGATGTAGTGAAATCAAAGCACAAAATCATGAGGTATTACTGTATTTCAAGCTGACTGTTAGTTTTAAGAATTTGGTTTTATGTCAATGGCTCCATGAAAACTTGAGCTCTGCTCTCCATATATGTCAAAAATCAGATCACATTTTAGGAAACCAACTTGAGAGTAGCTGCTGTTGCTCTGCAGATCTGTTTCTTGCCACAGCTTGAGTATCATGCACAGTTCTGGTCTCCCCATCACAAAAGCATAGAACTGAAATGGAAAAATTCAGAGAAAAACACTGTGGAAGATCAAGGCTATACCAGTTTCTGTGTGGTAAAAAACTGAATAGGCTCTTCAGCTTGAAAAATAAAGAATTTAGGGAGTGTTTGATAGTTTTTTATATGATCTTTTTGAAAGAGTTTTTTTTAAGATACTGAGCAGTCAGCAGAGAGTGGAAAGTGTCTACTTTTCTCTGTGCCAGCATGAAGCCCAGGGCTGTCAAGATGAAGCTAGTGGGATCAGGCAATCTAAAGGTGATGGTTCTTTGTATAGGTAAGAGTATTTGGAGGAGAAATCTACTGTGACAAAACCACATCTGACTGGGAAAATCCCTTTTGGTGGGAATGGTAGGTGCCTGGAAGAGTACTTAGGGGAGAGGATTTTATGTGCTTACCCTGATCTTACTCTTTCTTAAGCAGTCCTCTGTGGTGATGCTTGGAGACAAAACAGTGGGCTAAATGGACTCTTGGTCTGAACTTGGTCAGTACTGCCCTTCCCATGTTCTTACATCTGTGGCTGCACTTGACAAGCGTCATGAGCAAAGTGAAGTCTAGCACCTGTCTCTGTCCAGCACTGGACGTTCCGGGAACTAAGACATATTAAAAATGCTATTTTCCTTCTTCAGACCTCTTTTGTTCACTCTAATACTCTTGGAATACCCCACAAAAGCTTTAATTTCCTTGAATCTGCAGTTACGTTTGCAGGAGTGAGAGGACTGGAAGTCACATGGTGACTTTTCTAGGAGAGTTTCTGAAATTCTGAAGGGACATGGAAGAAGAAGAAAGATGGAAAGAATAGAGCTGGAAGGTTCCTTTTTTTGTGGAAGGAAACTGTAGGATTGGTCCTTTTTTTTTTGTGGGTATTTTTAGAGTAAACTCGTAGAACAAAGCACTTTCAATTTTGGGCTTTTTTTCTTTTATTTAGAAGTTAGGTCGTGTTAAGTTGACATCACTCTTTTCGTGCTCATTTCTATCCAGATAAAGCTGTAACAATGGGTCACACTTTTCTGCAGATATGCCATAGCTCTTGGGATCCAGTGCAAGATTACAGAGATTTCATAGTAGCTTCATTATGTGTTTGGGAGCACTCTGTCACTGGCACACTGTCAGGAGGCCTCAGGTTCTGGTGGGGTGTGTGTGCAAGGCTTTCTCAGGATGAGGCACTGCGAATTCAGACATAGTTTGGTTCTCCCTGCACAACCTCGAAGCACCAGGAGGCAGCACTGCCTGTTCCCAGCAGCGTTAAGGTTGCTGTTCAAGGCTCATCAGTCACCTCCCCCCATGGATGACTTCATCAAGTGTTTGCACTGTAAACAATGTCTGGGCCTCTAGCCACCTCTAACTTCCCTAAACACACCCCTTCACCTTCTACCTTCCTTTTGCACTTTGACCCCATGCAGCATGGGTTGAAGAGTTTCCTGAGCCTCCTCATCTACTTTTTTGTTCCTCTAAGACACCTTGTTCTCCCTGTCTTTCCCATTTCTCCCATCCCTTCCAGCCTAGGTTGCTGAGCCATGACATCTGCTGTATTGATTTCTCTGGTCCCTTTGTCTCACCTTTTTCCGCCTCACCTCTTCCAGAGAAACAAGAAACAGCCGTTTTTCCATGCCAGAGAGTCCTGAATATGTCTCTTTTCAATATGAGCTGTGTCTGGGAAATCCTTATTTAGATCTCCTCTGAGCTGTGAATTACCCTTTTGTGGAAGTGAACATTGTCCTAGGTTCCCCAGCTGTCCATGTCACAACTGCTGCAGACTGTGTTGTGTGGTCTGTCTCACAGGTTGATTGCGTTAGTTTGTGCAGTGACACCAGTGCAGCCACAGAAGACAAAGTACAGATGGCCTTCATCCAGGCCCAGCAGTACCATCCGTGTGTGCTCCTGCTGAAAGATATTGAGGTGTTTGGCAGAGACCGAGGTGGGCTAGGAGAGGATGCCAGAGTCATTGCTACTCTGAGACAGCTGCTCCTGGACAGAAACTCAGCACTGAGGTATGGACCATGCTTGTTTGCTGTGAGCATCTGGGGTAATTGTTTGCTTCTGCCACTCCTAGGAAAGCAATCACTGTTACATCAAGGTAATTGTTTACTAATGTGCCCTGTTTTAATTTTAATCCAGTGAAGTCTCTCCTAGACTTCTTTTGTTTACTTCAGAGGTCCCTTGTTCTTCCAGCTCAGTGGCAGAGGCAGTCAGAAAACTTTGTTGTGTGAAGCTGGTTCCTGAGTTGTTCAGATGAGCAAACCATGTGTGTTTGGTGTGAGACATGCCAAGGGTTGCAGGGACCTCAGAAAAGAGCTGGATTCCAGAAGAATCTTGCAGCTGATGAGGAGTAGCAGAGTGGCAGACATGAAGTGAAGAAATAAGATGTCACTTGAAGGGCCTTGACTTGGAGACAGAGCTCACAAATCAGTTCAAGGGCAAGCTGGAGAAGAGTGGCTGCAAGACACTTTAGCCAGTGTATGTGTATTTCTCAGAAAAAGGCTTAGCCACTGGAAGGAGGGTTGGTGTATTTGATGGCAATGTAAGAGGGAAGCTTCCACAGAGCTGAAACCATAAACTGTCCCCCTTTTCTCAACAGGCACCCTGTCCTGGTGATTGGCACAACCTGCAAGCCCCAGGATGTTCCTACAGATGTGCAGACTGCTTTCCTTCACGAGGTGAAAATTGAAGCCCCTTCAGAAGAGCAGAGGAGATTGATGCTGAGCATGCTGACTGCCAGTCTGTCTCTGGGCAAAGAAGTGAGCCTATCCAAGCTGGCCCACAGGACTGCTGTGAGTGAAACCACAACAGCATGTGGAGATGGGCAAGCTGGGAGTGCTGGGCCTATCTCCCCTACCTGGCCTTGGAGAAAAGGGGGGGATTACCACAGCCCAGTCAACTTCTTCAGTAGTTAACCTTGGTCCTCGGACATCAGCTTTATGTGCAGATTTCCAGTGCCTAAGGACTCCACAGACTTTTGCATAAGTGTTGCCTGATTTTCAGCTTGGCAACAAGACAAAAGTTAATAGAAAAAAGTAAGCTAGAGCCTTTAACTAGGGCAAAAAAGTTCAAGGAACAGCTCTACAAGGAATTTTCTCCCATACACCTTTTATGGCCTACGCGGAGCTGTGGTCAGGCACTGAACTGATACTTTTTCTTTCCACATTTACAGGGCTTTTTGCTGGGAGATTTCTGTGCCTTGTTGTCCCACAGCAGCCGGGCTGCTTGTACTCGCATCCAAGCCTTGAGGTAGCACAGACAACAGGGCAGGAGGTGGGGGAGGGAGGGCAGAGCCTGAACCAGCCTGATAATGCCAGTAGTGAGACAGAGCCTTAGTCCTTCCCTTTTCTTTCCTCAGTTTTCCAGGTGAACTGAGTGAAGAAGTGGAGAGAGATTTTTGCACTGCTGGGTTCCCAGTGCTTGAGGAGGATTTTATTGTTGCGCTGGACCAGCTGCATGACACCCATTCACAGACAGTGGGAGCCCCAAAGGTAGGATGGTGAGGGAAGGGAGCTGGTTCTGCAGGGCTGTTGGCTCAAGATGCCTGTTGTAGGGCTTGCGGGGCTGGGCTCTGGCGTTGATTCCTGCTCTGTCCTTCCATGTATTCCCCCAGCTTTGGGTGGGAAACAGTCCTCTGTGGGTTTTTCCCCACTACATTGATTCCCTGGAATTCGCTGGGGGTTGGGTCTGGGCAGGTCCCGTGAGTTATGAAATCCGTGAAGATACCGAACCCATGAATATTCAACTACTCCCCACCTGTAGCCACGCACCCTCCGCTAATAAGGTCTGGGGGGTGGTCCTGGGAGTGTGGCTCGCACTGTAGCACCTTATTAAAATGGAGGAAGCGCCCTTTGGTTCTTCCCAGCTGCGAAATCCAGGGTCCGGGACATTCTGCGCACGTGTGTGGTCTAACAACTCACTGAAAATCCAACTGCGATTAATTGAATACACGGATATGCGAGCTGTGAATATGCAGGCGATCACTGTAGTACTTCTCATGCTCTTGGCCTTGAATCTGGCAGGGAAGCTCTTGCTGTGCTAATTGCAGACCACTCAGTTGGCTGGTGCCTTAGAGGTGCCAACTGTATGTTGTTGAGGAACAAAGGCATCTGCAGGCTGGCTGCTTCACTGAGGTGTCCCCAGCCACCTGGCCTGTGGGAACAGAGAGGCTGTGGCACAGGTTGGGGAGGGAGTTTCTCCACATGTATGAAAGGCCTTAGACATGATCCCTGATCTTGGATGTTGCTCGAGCAAGCATGGGCTTTTCTGATACCAGGCAGTTGGAAGAACTTGAGGCTTCTTCAGGTAAAGAGACATGGCAAGTCTGAGAAGACTGGCAGTCAGCTTCTCAGCAAAGGTGTGACCTGCCTCTGGCAACTCAGCACCCAGGGAAACAGCATTTGAGTGTGTTTGCTGGGTAATGTGGTGTTAGGACCAAGCAAGGTGATCAGAACCAGCCCATGAGTGTGAACAACTTTGCTGAGCATGGAACAGGAAACCGTCGTCTTGGAGCGGTTATTCTTACACTTTCCGCAGCTGCCCCCTTGCTGCCCTAACAAGAAAACACCTTGTTGGTGTCACCATCCAGGAGCTACTCCTGTTCATTCATGAATCTACCAGAAATCGAAGTGAGCTCTGATTTGAGGTGTTTGGCAAGTTTGCTATTAGACAAATAACCATAAACCATGCTCATCAATGACCTGTGTGAATGGGAACTAATTTTGTTTTTATTTTACATTCCTGTATCAATTTCTTAATAATTGGTTGCAGTTTAGAAAGCCCATTAACATACCTGGATACTCTCAACATATATTGCTTTCAGTTCCCTGCTTTCCGGTGTCACACACTGGTTTGCTCCACAGCTGGAGTCTTCTAGAGAGAACTAATTCTGAACCTCTGTAACTAATTCTGAACCTCCAGTTGCTAGCAGTGTCTGCAACAAGTCCTAGACTTAAAATGTGCTCTCTTGAAAACAACCTTGTTAGTTTTCCAGCTCCTGTGCTGATGACTGTAGAGCTCTTTCTAGCGAGGTAGTAAAAGCAAGAGTGCAGAGGAGAGGGCAGCTCTGTAGAAGGAAGGTGTGTGACCTTTTGCTTTAAAAGTTGTGTTTTTTCTGGAAATAGTGAAGTAGCATAACATAACATAACATAATTTCAACAGCAAGAGAAGGAGTTCCAAATTGGCTGAGGGGGAAAGAATTTTGCCCTAACCTATTTTTAAAGTCCCCATTTGCATTGGCACCTGTTCTCCACCTAGCGAGCAGCTGGGGGGAAGTGTTGCTTTCTTTACATGTTCTCAGGAGAGCTGCTCTGACTCTCAAGAGGATGTGTCATGCAGACTGTGCCATTCCAGTTATTTCTAAAGCTGTGAGCAGAGTGGCAGTATCTTCTGGGATTGTTTTGCTCAGCTCAAAATTACCAAAGTGGCATGGCTCATCCATATCAGGTTTTTTGTCTTTCCTCTATTTGCCATGACTCCTTGCCTGTCTGCAGCTGACTCTATGTCTATCTATTTCTTGTGAGCATATAATGACTTTGTTCTTGCATCCTCCCTTTCAAAAGCAGCAAGTGTTCTGTACACTGTTCTACAGGATATGTATCTCTCCTATACTTGTTTACATCACAGAGGTCCTGGCAGCCCAGATTCTGTCATTCTGGAAGGTGTGAAGTCCTTGAACAATCTCATCACCTTGGGGGACAAGGTGGCCCGAACCCAAGTAGCTCATAATTGCTAGGTCCAGGTTTCTTTTTTAAATTTTTTGGCTTTTTCTGAATTTTTACTTTCCCTCATGCATCCCAAGGGCTGTCTGCAGGATGATTCTCTCCCCACAAAGCTGCAGGTGGCCCTAGCAGATACTTTCCCTGGCATATTTTTGCTAACAGATGATATGAGGTGCAGTGGAGGATTGCAGATAAAGCACACACTATGAATGCAGCATGCTTAGATGCTTAGGGACATGTGCAGTTTGCTTTCCCCATTGCAAAGCTTGGAAGGGGGAAATGTAGATGCTGGATACTGGAACAAAAGATGGCCACGCATGCTTGCAGCTCAAGAAGAGGTGCTGATAAGTGTTCTCCCTCTCTTCGCAGATCCCCTCGGTGTCCTGGCAGGATGTTGGTGGGCTGCAAGAAGTGAAGAAGGAGATCCTGGACACTATCCAGTTGCCCCTGGAGCATCCAGAGCTGCTGGCACTGGGTCTGTGCCGCTTTGGTCTACTGCTGTATGGGCCTCCAGGGACAGGAAAGACATTGCTTGCAAAAGCTGTAGCAACAACGTGTGCCATGACATTCCTTAGGTGAAAAGGTGGGGGGTCATGCAATAGGACTGACTTCTTGGTAGGTGATAGGCATCCTCTAACTGGCTTCCTCTTTTCCCTGCCCCACAGCGTGAAAGGGCCAGAGCTCATCAACATGTACATTGGGCAAAGCGAGGAGAATGTGCGCAATGGTAAAAATATGCATACTGCTTCTGCATATGGGAAGATGAGACTTTTGTGGAGGGAAGCAGGCAGTGCTTAAACCCCTCTTCCCAACTCCTACCCACAGCTCTCAGCAAGGCTGTCAACCCAGCTGTCTCCTACACTCAGTCCATTCCCAGCCTTGCTGCATCTTCCCCTCGTGCTCTCTCTGCTCCTTTTGCTCTTGTCCCTGGCGTTCCCAATGGGACAGCAGTCCCTCAGAGATACAGCTGAGCCTCAGGGCCCAGTATGCTGGGTGCTGGCTGTCTCCACTCTACTCAGCAACTCAGGCAGAAGCAGTTCGTTTCCATCTACAGCTCTTCCCTGCTGGGAAGGTAGCAGGTCTTATTGCTGTTGACTGCCACTTCAGATCTTTTTCACTTTTTGTGCTGTCTCCTCCCAGTGTTTGCCAGAGCCAGGGTAGCTGCTCCCTGCATTATTTTTTTTGATGAATTGGATTCCCTGGCCCCCAGTCGTGGACGAAGTGGAGATTCAGGGGGTGTCATGGACAGGTGAGTGAGCATCATGTGTCCTGGGGAGAGCACATACCAGCCTCAGCTGTCGGGGATGCATAAGATTGCCCTGCAAGGCAGAGTCCATCCCACCTCTTTCTCTACTTTTTCCTCTGCTCCTTTAAGCTTATCTGGATGGCCTTGTCTCCTCTCTCTGAACATTAGTAGTGCTGTTTGCATTGCCTCAGGTTCCCAGTTGCCCAAGCTTGTTGTGCAAACATTTGGTTAAGACAGTCTCCTCCATCTGCTTCTGTGGCTGCCAAGTGCTCCCTTTTGCCTCTCCAAGATCATCCTTCACACCTCTAGTCCTATTAACTGCTGTTTCCCAGCTGCTTCTGATAGAAGTAAAGTATATACAGCTTAAAGATATGCAGAAAGTTTTTTTTTTTTTCCCAAGCCTCTTCTGCTGAGCTGGTAGTCCCCACCCAGTCTTCATTCATGAGGGGTTTTGCAGAATTTTCCAGTGACATCCTGTGTTCCTGGCATCTGGCTTCACACACACAAATCACCAGCTCTGGAACAAATTTGGTATGGTGCCCACTGATCACCTCAGGTGATCCCAAAACCTGGTGGAGATAACCCTGTGCCAGGAGGCCTGTGCAGCACTGGCATACTGTGTTTGCCAGTCCAGCTTAAGCCCTGTGGCTACAGAGCTAGACCTGTAATGTGTGCTGTTCACCAACCTGAGGATGGGAGTGTTCAAGGCCAGGTTGGATGAGGATTTGAGCAACCTGGTTTAGTGCAAGGTGTCCCTGCCCATGGTGAGGCGGTTGGAATTAGTGGATCCTTAGAGTCCCTTCCAACCGAAACCATTCAGTGACTGACTGGCAGCATGGCTGGCCTGCCACAATGTCCCTGGCATGGACTGCCAGGACAGTCTTGCAGCTGGACTTGCTGAGCAGTATCACATTGCAAGGAGAGCTAGGACTGGCCAGCACATATGAGTGGGAAGCTTCAGACATGGCCATGCATGCCTGCCGATGTTTGCTCTGTGTTGCCAGTGTTAGATAGGAAGCACGTGTGGCCATTCTGGAAGGGTCAGTGAAGCACAGGCCTGAAGGACAGTCTGAGTACCAGGGGTTTGAACTCGCTATACAATGAACCCACATACGTTCTGGCTGTGCTCACAGAGGAGTCTGGATGGCTTTGTCAGGGCTCTTCAGAGAAGAGAAATGAGAGCTGAAGTCTGAGAAATGGGCCTGCCAGTGGCCTCACTTCTTCCACTTTTCATTGGTGGCTGAGGGAGACAGTGGTTGACTTGCCAGTTTTAGTTGAACATCCTGTCTTGCTCCCTGCAGAGTTGTCTCACAGCTCCTGGCAGAGCTTGATGGCCTTCACACCATCAGAGAAGTGTTTGTCATTGGAGCCACGAACAGGCCTGACCTCCTGGACCCAGCTCTGCTCCGGCCAGGCAGGTATGTCACATCCTACCTTGACTCACTCCAGGGTAGTTTCACAGAGCTGCTTAAGCTTAAGCAGTCATGAGCTGGACTGTGTCCCACCATGTTCCCTCCACAGAGATTGTTCCTAAAGCCCCTTTGCCCTGGCTTAAAGGGACAATAGAGGCCAAAAGGTGTCTGTAGCAGCAGCACAAGGTACCTCATCCTGTTATGCCCACCACTCTGGTTACTGTCCCAGCAGCACAGCAACAGGGCAATAAGGGACCTGCTGTGGCACCAAACTGGCAGGAGGAGTTGGTCCCCAGGGTCTGTTCTACAGAGCTGCCCCCCAGGCTGGTCGTCAAGCCTGTGTCTTGCCCATTCTGGGGCAGGACTTTGTAGGCTGTTGTTGGATTCTACATGGACTCCCGTTTCTCCAGCCTGCCCTTATCCCTCTGAAGAACAGCCCTGCTCTCCAGCACATTGCCTGCTTTCCCCCAGGCTTTTTATCATCTATGAACTTGGCAGCAAAAGGAGCTGTCCCAGGGCCACCCTTCCTGGTGCACAGGTCTGAGCACCAGTGACAGGTTTGCCTTGGCCTGTTCTTGACTGTCTTCTCTCTGCTGACAGGTTTGACAAGCTGGTCTATGTGGGCATAAATGAAGACCGGGAGTCGCAGCTGCAGGTGCTGAGTGCTGTCACCAGGAAGTGAGTGACCCTGTGCTCTCGCAGCAGTCTTCCACAACCCCACAGGTCACAACCTTTCTGGGGTTGATGCTTTATGTGCTCCATCCTGGCTTCATATCTGAACCCTGGGCAACACCTGAGGTCACTGACCCACAGCTACCAGCTAGGGGAAGAGAACAGAACAACTTCCAGAAGTAGAACTAGGACTGGTTTTCCTACAAGATGGAAGCCGCTGAGCCTGGCTGTCCAAGTAGAGGGGTTAGTAGTTTTGCAGCTACTGTGCTCATATGCTCTTCTTGAGGAGCTCAGCCAAATACTAATGGTGTGATGAAACTGCAGTGCAGCTGCATGGCAAGAAGCTCCCATCAGCATCCTGCAAGACTTCCCCTGCTGTTTCCTGATTTAAGGGTGAAGGCACCTTCATTCATCTCACTGCCTCTCCTGTCATCCACAGAGATGTTCAGCTTGTGCCCTGTGTCTTTCTGATCTCTGATTATGTGGGATCACTGAGCAGCTGGGTTTGGCTGAGAGCATCTCTGGAGGCAGAAAGGCAAGCCCTGCAATTCATGTGCAGAGGTAACACTCACTACAGTTGGGTGAGTGGCTGTGACTGCAGAACTCTTGTCATGGATAGCTGTAATCACTGCTGCCTGTGATAAGTTAGTAGGAGAGGCAGAAGTGTGGGCTGGGTGTGAGTTGCTAGTTACACCATGTGTTTTGGCAGCTGCGCCCACCAGCAGCTGAAGGATGCTTGCTGTCTGCAGCAAGACTCTGATGGGATGGCTTGGTGTTGCAGTGGTTTGTACTGTCTGTAATTATATAATAATATTCTGTAATTAAACACATTCTTATCCAGCCCTGGCTGTAGGCTGTTCCCAGGCATGTGGAGCACTTAATTTGTTTAAGTGAGAAGTCAAACACCAAGTGCATAAACAGATGGTGTTCTAGAGAGTTCATCCTGCACCGTGGCTCCAAGACTTCTTTGCATCCTTCATGCTTCCTAAGAGGTACCCACAGCCAGAGAGGGCCAGAGAAGTTGTGGATGCCTCATCCCTTGAAGTGCTCAAGGCTGGGATGGATGAGGCTTGGAGCAGCCTGGTTTAGTAGAAGGTGTCCCTGCCCATCACAAAGGGGTGTTGGTACCAGGTGATCTTCCCTTCCAACCCAGACAGACCATGCTGTGGTTCAAAGTTTGCTTTTAGTTCTGGAGAGAGGACCTTGCTGTGGGGGAGTTCCAAAGAGGTGACTCTTGAAACAATAAACCAAACTGTTGGATTCTTTTTTTTTTTGAGCATGCAGAGCACAGTCTGGAAGCGGCTAAATATGTACTCTGATTCTTCCTGCCTAGTCACACTGGCTGCCACAGCTTTCCTGGTCTGTTTTTTCTCTGGCTTTTATACCTGGATTTTTCTCTCTTGGCAGATTTAAACTGGATCCTTCTGTGAATCTCACCAACATCCTAGAAAAATGCCCAGCTCAGCTGACAGGAGCAGACGTCTATGCCCTGTGCTCAGACGCCATGGTGTGCGCTGTCAAACGCAAGGTGGAATGGATTGAGGAAGGTAGGAGCCCTGGCCTTACTTGTCCCACATGTTGGAGCAGCCCAGCACAGGGCCAGAGAAGACAGTTGCCACTGCTGGTAAGTGGGCTGTATGAGACGATCCTCAGCAGCTCTTGGACCACATGGGCTCTGGGTTACTGGCAGGCAGGCAGCTTCTACAGAGGTGGTCATCTTAACCTCCAGTGCTTGGCCTCAGGGGAAAGGAGAGAGACACAGGTTTGCCTTGCAGTCTCCAGTGGTTGGAGAGTGTGCTGTTGGATCTTGCCAGCCGCCCCTGCATTTGGCTCTCAGCCCTTTCATGTTCTTTTCTCTCATGCAGGATTGGATACTGAGAGCTCTGCTCTGATCCTGACCATGGAAGACTTTCTGCAGGCTGCTGCGAGGTTGCAGCCATCAGTCTCTGAGCAGGAACTGCTCAGGTACAGACTCATCCAGCAGAAGTTTGCAGCTTGCTAATGCTCAGCAGAGCTGAGTCTGGAGGAGTGATGAGAACAGGCACAAAATGGCACCCACATGCTCTTCTCTATGCCTCCTGGGTTTTCTTCTTTTGAGTTTGGGTTGAAGTAGTGCCTGTGCAGTTTCCTGAGCCAAAGCCTGGTGGAAATGCTGCTCTGCTCAGTGAGGAGGGTGATGGGTTCTGTAAGAGTCCCTCACATCTTGCACAGCACATTGTGGCTACTAGGAGCATACCAGTATGCCTTCCTTCTGGAGAGGAAGCTCAATCCCATGGTTATGGGCAGTGTGTGAGTGTCTCCATGGAGGACAGGGCATTGGTGGGGGGAGCAAGGCTCAAACTGCACCCAATTTGACAGCAAGTGCAGGGGTGGAGGTAGCTGCTTGTTGAGGTGTCAGCCGCCAGGTGCTAGCTGAAGGGAAACAGGACACTGCTGCTTCAGCTGGGCTGAACTTAATGTATTCTCTTTAATAAATACAGATTTTTTAGTACTAGATATTCACTGCCTGACCTGAAGTTGTTGCTTGCTGTAGGCTCTGGAAGATCCCTGCAAGCCCCAGGGTGGGCTGCGTGTTGCAGAGAAATCATTGTCCTGCTGGTAAAGGTGGGAGCAAGCTGGGTTGGGACCACTCTTATCCCACCAGAATGGCTGGATTTCATGGTGGATGAGAGGCTGAAGGAATGGGACTTGCTTTGCTGGGAGCTGAAGTTTTTCTGCAGAGGGAGCCCAGTGCTTCCTGGAGGTGCTGGGTGACAGGACATGAGGCAATGGGGGGAAGTGGCAGCAAGGAAATTCCTATCATATAAGATAGGCACACAGAAAGGGAGGGCTTCAGCCTTGGAAATACTCGAACTCTGGCTGGGACAGCCTGGAGCTGCCCTGTCTACTCTAACTTGTACTGAGCACTGGTTGACCCAGATGCCTCCCCCAGCATCCCATTTCACCTCCCTCTGCAGCCTCACAGCAGCTGCTGGCCATAGTGGGTATGCTCAGCTTCCCAGCCTTTATGAAGGGTGCCAAACACGTGACACTTGAGTTGCATACGGCTGCCAGCTGGCCAGCAGCTGCTCCTGCCAGGTCCCTGCAATTGCTGGTGCAGCCCCACGTTCAGCCAGGGGCCCTGTGCATGCCCCAGCCCCACATTCAGCCAGAGGCCCTGTGCATGCCCCAGCCCGAGGGGTTGCTGGTGCCAGGCTTTCCTTGCTGCTGTGGGCACTGAGCTGGGTGGCAGCTGGATCCCTGGGCCAAGGGATTTGGCTATGAGGGCCTGCTCCCCACTGAGTTCCTCTGTGAACTGATTCCCCAGCAGCTTCTAGCATTCCATTTGAGAAGCCGCAGCTGGTGCATTCCTGGAGCCCTGTTGCTCTGGCTCTGGCACCTTAGCATGTTCAGACAGAACTATCCCTGACTACACTGCACTGTGCTGCTGGATCTGGGCACCACATCTTCCCCAGGGTAGAAAGAAGGGAGCTGCAGCCACAGCAAAAGCACTGGTGGAGGCTCCAGGGTGAAGCCTTTCTACTCTCAGAGCCCCAGTGGATGGTGTACCCCTCCACAGGGCTGAGGGATGTCAAGAAAAGGAGTCAGCACCTGGTTTGGTAGGTGCAGGTTGCACCACATTCCTGTGAGCAGTGCTGCGGTGGTCTTTGGCATGGATTTGCAACCTCTTGGGAGCCAGTTCACAGTTGCATCTGCTTCAACCTCACACCGCAGACATTTCTGGCACCTGCAGCTGGGGGCTTGGAAGTGAAGCTGTACCTACACCCCCTCCATGGGTGCACCCCCAGGCTGAGCACCTCATTCCCTAGAGGAGGTTGTGGCCATTCCCACTGCCCCATACCTTGCCCATACAGGAACACATGGACCATGATATCCAGTAGCTCTCATAAATGCTCTTAATTAAGGAAAAGCATCTTCCAGGTGATGTCCCCAACCCCTGCTTGTCCCCAGAGCTGCTCACAGGTCTCAGGCAGCACAGTTCCATCTCTGTGGCCCCCTCAGGCTGTCTTCTTTACAACGTGGATGAAGTAGCAGGGCACATGGGCCTGTCCTGGTGTGTAGGGCTGGAAGTCACCCAGGACACTGTGCTGGCATTTCCCCTGGAAGGCACCCTTCAGCAGAGCAGTGAAGGCCTCCAGCTGGTGTGGGTAGTATGAGAGCCGAAACTTGCTGCAATGAGGCAACACTGGTGAGGCAGGGGAACAAAGGGGCACAGTGCCAGCCATCCCCCATTCCAGGACCCATCTCTGTAGCCTCCCTTACCTCAGCTCCGGGTCTGCCCCTGCCTCAGTGGGGGGCACCTGCACCGTGTAGTCCAGGGTCACCATGTGTGCTTTGTTGTTTACCAGCAGCACTGAGGTGGTGATGTCCTTGGTCAAATCACTCTGGGAGACCACAGGAGGACTCAGTGGGCCATAGGGCTGGGGCAGAGGGGATTGGGATGGGCCGGAGTCTGCCAGCCACCCACCTTGTAGTAGATGTTCTTGCCAGGTGGTGCACAGCCCGTGGCCAGGATGTGATCATAGTTGCGGTGGTCGATCACCAGCACACCCCCAGGCCGCACCATGCTGGCAATGTTCCTCAGGGCCACCTTGTGGTCACTCTGGTCCCCTGGGGAGGAAGCCCATAGGGCCCCATCTTACCCAGAGACGCCAGCCACACACACAGAGATATACAATCTTCCCCTACCATCTCCGCCCCCCACGCCTAGTCTCAGGCTGGAGAACCCACAGCCTCAACTATGGCATGAGCTCAGGAATGTTCTCAGACTCACTAGGGCAGAGCATGTCATGTGGGGAACCCACCACCCCGCTTGCAGCAGAATTCTGTGTGTGCCTCCAACTTTGCCAGATATGTGGCATAAATGCACACACCTCCTCTACTACCACCATGGAACCCAAAGGGACCATTCATTTTATAAACTGCCTCCATAGAGATTGCACCGTGACACAGCAGCTCCATTGTGTGTAATCCTGTCCCACTAATGGCACCCATGCGCAGGTACTCCCCCTCTCCTCCCCTGCCTCCAACTCACCTTTGAAGTCAGGCAGGTGCGCAAAGGAGTTGCCAAGGCAGATGACTGCATCAAATCCATCCCCGGGCTTCTCCAGGTCCTTCTCCAGTGTGAGCCAGTTGGCCTCCTCGATGACTGCAGCACAGGCAAATGAATGAGGGCAAGGACACACAAAAGCATCCCCTGCCTGCACAGCCCCATTCCAGCATCACCCAGCCCTTCCCTGGCCCCTGCAGGTTCTGGACCTAGCCTGTGGTCGGCAGCCAAGCAGGCAAGGACCAGCGCTTGAGACCACTGCCCAGCAGCTGGCACCAGTGGATCCCAGTCTGTCCCTGCAGCAAAGCCACCTGGCCAGCAGCAACCCCAGGTGAGGGGCCTGAGCACTGCAAGGGACCAGAGACAGTAAGCAAGAGGACCACAGGGCAGACGCCCCCTGCGCTGAGGTGTCAGTGTCCACACGCCTCTCCTGTTTCCCATAGCTCCCGCACCCCATCGGTCGAAGGGCTCCTCTTTGCGCCGCTCCCAGCGTTCCTTCAGCGCGTACTTGAGCATCTTGTCGCTGGCGTCGACGCTGGTCACCTGGAAACCCTCCTCGAGCAGCATGATGGAGTCCACCCTGGGGACATGGCTGTCAGCAGGACGGAGCTGAGGGAGCCGGGGGGGGGGCTTAAAGGGAGGAGGACACTGGGGATGGCCGGGGAAAGCGAGGCCACGGGTAGCCCCGGAGAGGGGGAAGGGACACTTGGGAGGCGGGCGGGCGCGGGGCGCAATGCCTCACCCGGTGCCGCAGGCCACGTCGAGGACGGAGCGGCAGCGGTGCTGGCGAAGCAGCCCCAGAAGCCAGGTGCGGTACTCGGCCGTGCGGCTCCGCGTGTCCCCGATGTACAGCTGCCACACGCGGGCCGCCCGCCCGTCTGCGTACTGGTCCGGCAGCCCCTCTGCCGCCACCCCTAGCGAACGCGTCCTGTACACGCTGTCCACCATCCCGCCACCACCGCCACGGACACCGTAACGAACACAC
>WEKX01006797.1:63889-82570 GCA_013390025.1 Pitta sordida
GTGTCCCTGCCCATGGTGAGGCGGTTGGAATTAGTGGATCCTTAGAGTCCCTTCCAACCGAAACCATTCAGTGACTGACTGGCAGCATGGCTGGCCTGCCACAATGTCCCTGGCATGGACTGCCAGGACAGTCTTGCAGCTGGACTTGCTGAGCAGTATCACATTGCAAGGAGAGCTAGGACTGGCCAGCACATATGAGTGGGAAGCTTCAGACATGGCCATGCATGCCTGCCGATGTTTGCTCTGTGTTGCCAGTGTTAGATAGGAAGCACGTGTGGCCATTCTGGAAGGGTCAGTGAAGCACAGGCCTGAAGGACAGTCTGAGTACCAGGGGTTTGAACTCGCTATACAATGAACCCACATACGTTCTGGCTGTGCTCACAGAGGAGTCTGGATGGCTTTGTCAGGGCTCTTCAGAGAAGAGAAATGAGAGCTGAAGTCTGAGAAATGGGCCTGCCAGTGGCCTCACTTCTTCCACTTTTCATTGGTGGCTGAGGGAGACAGTGGTTGACTTGCCAGTTTTAGTTGAACATCCTGTCTTGCTCCCTGCAGAGTTGTCTCACAGCTCCTGGCAGAGCTTGATGGCCTTCACACCATCAGAGAAGTGTTTGTCATTGGAGCCACGAACAGGCCTGACCTCCTGGACCCAGCTCTGCTCCGGCCAGGCAGGTATGTCACATCCTACCTTGACTCACTCCAGGGTAGTTTCACAGAGCTGCTTAAGCTTAAGCAGTCATGAGCTGGACTGTGTCCCACCATGTTCCCTCCACAGAGATTGTTCCTAAAGCCCCTTTGCCCTGGCTTAAAGGGACAATAGAGGCCAAAAGGTGTCTGTAGCAGCAGCACAAGGTACCTCATCCTGTTATGCCCACCACTCTGGTTACTGTCCCAGCAGCACAGCAACAGGGCAATAAGGGACCTGCTGTGGCACCAAACTGGCAGGAGGAGTTGGTCCCCAGGGTCTGTTCTACAGAGCTGCCCCCCAGGCTGGTCGTCAAGCCTGTGTCTTGCCCATTCTGGGGCAGGACTTTGTAGGCTGTTGTTGGATTCTACATGGACTCCCGTTTCTCCAGCCTGCCCTTATCCCTCTGAAGAACAGCCCTGCTCTCCAGCACATTGCCTGCTTTCCCCCAGGCTTTTTATCATCTATGAACTTGGCAGCAAAAGGAGCTGTCCCAGGGCCACCCTTCCTGGTGCACAGGTCTGAGCACCAGTGACAGGTTTGCCTTGGCCTGTTCTTGACTGTCTTCTCTCTGCTGACAGGTTTGACAAGCTGGTCTATGTGGGCATAAATGAAGACCGGGAGTCGCAGCTGCAGGTGCTGAGTGCTGTCACCAGGAAGTGAGTGACCCTGTGCTCTCGCAGCAGTCTTCCACAACCCCACAGGTCACAACCTTTCTGGGGTTGATGCTTTATGTGCTCCATCCTGGCTTCATATCTGAACCCTGGGCAACACCTGAGGTCACTGACCCACAGCTACCAGCTAGGGGAAGAGAACAGAACAACTTCCAGAAGTAGAACTAGGACTGGTTTTCCTACAAGATGGAAGCCGCTGAGCCTGGCTGTCCAAGTAGAGGGGTTAGTAGTTTTGCAGCTACTGTGCTCATATGCTCTTCTTGAGGAGCTCAGCCAAATACTAATGGTGTGATGAAACTGCAGTGCAGCTGCATGGCAAGAAGCTCCCATCAGCATCCTGCAAGACTTCCCCTGCTGTTTCCTGATTTAAGGGTGAAGGCACCTTCATTCATCTCACTGCCTCTCCTGTCATCCACAGAGATGTTCAGCTTGTGCCCTGTGTCTTTCTGATCTCTGATTATGTGGGATCACTGAGCAGCTGGGTTTGGCTGAGAGCATCTCTGGAGGCAGAAAGGCAAGCCCTGCAATTCATGTGCAGAGGTAACACTCACTACAGTTGGGTGAGTGGCTGTGACTGCAGAACTCTTGTCATGGATAGCTGTAATCACTGCTGCCTGTGATAAGTTAGTAGGAGAGGCAGAAGTGTGGGCTGGGTGTGAGTTGCTAGTTACACCATGTGTTTTGGCAGCTGCGCCCACCAGCAGCTGAAGGATGCTTGCTGTCTGCAGCAAGACTCTGATGGGATGGCTTGGTGTTGCAGTGGTTTGTACTGTCTGTAATTATATAATAATATTCTGTAATTAAACACATTCTTATCCAGCCCTGGCTGTAGGCTGTTCCCAGGCATGTGGAGCACTTAATTTGTTTAAGTGAGAAGTCAAACACCAAGTGCATAAACAGATGGTGTTCTAGAGAGTTCATCCTGCACCGTGGCTCCAAGACTTCTTTGCATCCTTCATGCTTCCTAAGAGGTACCCACAGCCAGAGAGGGCCAGAGAAGTTGTGGATGCCTCATCCCTTGAAGTGCTCAAGGCTGGGATGGATGAGGCTTGGAGCAGCCTGGTTTAGTAGAAGGTGTCCCTGCCCATCACAAAGGGGTGTTGGTACCAGGTGATCTTCCCTTCCAACCCAGACAGACCATGCTGTGGTTCAAAGTTTGCTTTTAGTTCTGGAGAGAGGACCTTGCTGTGGGGGAGTTCCAAAGAGGTGACTCTTGAAACAATAAACCAAACTGTTGGATTCTTTTTTTTTTTGAGCATGCAGAGCACAGTCTGGAAGCGGCTAAATATGTACTCTGATTCTTCCTGCCTAGTCACACTGGCTGCCACAGCTTTCCTGGTCTGTTTTTTCTCTGGCTTTTATACCTGGATTTTTCTCTCTTGGCAGATTTAAACTGGATCCTTCTGTGAATCTCACCAACATCCTAGAAAAATGCCCAGCTCAGCTGACAGGAGCAGACGTCTATGCCCTGTGCTCAGACGCCATGGTGTGCGCTGTCAAACGCAAGGTGGAATGGATTGAGGAAGGTAGGAGCCCTGGCCTTACTTGTCCCACATGTTGGAGCAGCCCAGCACAGGGCCAGAGAAGACAGTTGCCACTGCTGGTAAGTGGGCTGTATGAGACGATCCTCAGCAGCTCTTGGACCACATGGGCTCTGGGTTACTGGCAGGCAGGCAGCTTCTACAGAGGTGGTCATCTTAACCTCCAGTGCTTGGCCTCAGGGGAAAGGAGAGAGACACAGGTTTGCCTTGCAGTCTCCAGTGGTTGGAGAGTGTGCTGTTGGATCTTGCCAGCCGCCCCTGCATTTGGCTCTCAGCCCTTTCATGTTCTTTTCTCTCATGCAGGATTGGATACTGAGAGCTCTGCTCTGATCCTGACCATGGAAGACTTTCTGCAGGCTGCTGCGAGGTTGCAGCCATCAGTCTCTGAGCAGGAACTGCTCAGGTACAGACTCATCCAGCAGAAGTTTGCAGCTTGCTAATGCTCAGCAGAGCTGAGTCTGGAGGAGTGATGAGAACAGGCACAAAATGGCACCCACATGCTCTTCTCTATGCCTCCTGGGTTTTCTTCTTTTGAGTTTGGGTTGAAGTAGTGCCTGTGCAGTTTCCTGAGCCAAAGCCTGGTGGAAATGCTGCTCTGCTCAGTGAGGAGGGTGATGGGTTCTGTAAGAGTCCCTCACATCTTGCACAGCACATTGTGGCTACTAGGAGCATACCAGTATGCCTTCCTTCTGGAGAGGAAGCTCAATCCCATGGTTATGGGCAGTGTGTGAGTGTCTCCATGGAGGACAGGGCATTGGTGGGGGGAGCAAGGCTCAAACTGCACCCAATTTGACAGCAAGTGCAGGGGTGGAGGTAGCTGCTTGTTGAGGTGTCAGCCGCCAGGTGCTAGCTGAAGGGAAACAGGACACTGCTGCTTCAGCTGGGCTGAACTTAATGTATTCTCTTTAATAAATACAGATTTTTTAGTACTAGATATTCACTGCCTGACCTGAAGTTGTTGCTTGCTGTAGGCTCTGGAAGATCCCTGCAAGCCCCAGGGTGGGCTGCGTGTTGCAGAGAAATCATTGTCCTGCTGGTAAAGGTGGGAGCAAGCTGGGTTGGGACCACTCTTATCCCACCAGAATGGCTGGATTTCATGGTGGATGAGAGGCTGAAGGAATGGGACTTGCTTTGCTGGGAGCTGAAGTTTTTCTGCAGAGGGAGCCCAGTGCTTCCTGGAGGTGCTGGGTGACAGGACATGAGGCAATGGGGGGAAGTGGCAGCAAGGAAATTCCTATCATATAAGATAGGCACACAGAAAGGGAGGGCTTCAGCCTTGGAAATACTCGAACTCTGGCTGGGACAGCCTGGAGCTGCCCTGTCTACTCTAACTTGTACTGAGCACTGGTTGACCCAGATGCCTCCCCCAGCATCCCATTTCACCTCCCTCTGCAGCCTCACAGCAGCTGCTGGCCATAGTGGGTATGCTCAGCTTCCCAGCCTTTATGAAGGGTGCCAAACACGTGACACTTGAGTTGCATACGGCTGCCAGCTGGCCAGCAGCTGCTCCTGCCAGGTCCCTGCAATTGCTGGTGCAGCCCCACGTTCAGCCAGGGGCCCTGTGCATGCCCCAGCCCCACATTCAGCCAGAGGCCCTGTGCATGCCCCAGCCCGAGGGGTTGCTGGTGCCAGGCTTTCCTTGCTGCTGTGGGCACTGAGCTGGGTGGCAGCTGGATCCCTGGGCCAAGGGATTTGGCTATGAGGGCCTGCTCCCCACTGAGTTCCTCTGTGAACTGATTCCCCAGCAGCTTCTAGCATTCCATTTGAGAAGCCGC
The DNA here is from genome assembly GCA_013390025.1 of Pitta sordida. Classification (NCBI taxonomy): domain Eukaryota; kingdom Metazoa; phylum Chordata; class Aves; order Passeriformes; family Pittidae; genus Pitta; species Pitta sordida. The sequence continues at coordinate 68,562 of WEKX01006797.1, forward strand.
AGCTGGTGCATTCCTGGAGCCCTGTTGCTCTGGCTCTGGCACCTTAGCATGTTCAGACAGAACTATCCCTGACTACACTGCACTGTGCTGCTGGATCTGGGCACCACATCTTCCCCAGGGTAGAAAGAAGGGAGCTGCAGCCACAGCAAAAGCACTGGTGGAGGCTCCAGGGTGAAGCCTTTCTACTCTCAGAGCCCCAGTGGATGGTGTACCCCTCCACAGGGCTGAGGGATGTCAAGAAAAGGAGTCAGCACCTGGTTTGGTAGGTGCAGGTTGCACCACATTCCTGTGAGCAGTGCTGCGGTGGTCTTTGGCATGGATTTGCAACCTCTTGGGAGCCAGTTCACAGTTGCATCTGCTTCAACCTCACACCGCAGACATTTCTGGCACCTGCAGCTGGGGGCTTGGAAGTGAAGCTGTACCTACACCCCCTCCATGGGTGCACCCCCAGGCTGAGCACCTCATTCCCTAGAGGAGGTTGTGGCCATTCCCACTGCCCCATACCTTGCCCATACAGGAACACATGGACCATGATATCCAGTAGCTCTCATAAATGCTCTTAATTAAGGAAAAGCATCTTCCAGGTGATGTCCCCAACCCCTGCTTGTCCCCAGAGCTGCTCACAGGTCTCAGGCAGCACAGTTCCATCTCTGTGGCCCCCTCAGGCTGTCTTCTTTACAACGTGGATGAAGTAGCAGGGCACATGGGCCTGTCCTGGTGTGTAGGGCTGGAAGTCACCCAGGACACTGTGCTGGCATTTCCCCTGGAAGGCACCCTTCAGCAGAGCAGTGAAGGCCTCCAGCTGGTGTGGGTAGTATGAGAGCCGAAACTTGCTGCAATGAGGCAACACTGGTGAGGCAGGGGAACAAAGGGGCACAGTGCCAGCCATCCCCCATTCCAGGACCCATCTCTGTAGCCTCCCTTACCTCAGCTCCGGGTCTGCCCCTGCCTCAGTGGGGGGCACCTGCACCGTGTAGTCCAGGGTCACCATGTGTGCTTTGTTGTTTACCAGCAGCACTGAGGTGGTGATGTCCTTGGTCAAATCACTCTGGGAGACCACAGGAGGACTCAGTGGGCCATAGGGCTGGGGCAGAGGGGATTGGGATGGGCCGGAGTCTGCCAGCCACCCACCTTGTAGTAGATGTTCTTGCCAGGTGGTGCACAGCCCGTGGCCAGGATGTGATCATAGTTGCGGTGGTCGATCACCAGCACACCCCCAGGCCGCACCATGCTGGCAATGTTCCTCAGGGCCACCTTGTGGTCACTCTGGTCCCCTGGGGAGGAAGCCCATAGGGCCCCATCTTACCCAGAGACGCCAGCCACACACACAGAGATATACAATCTTCCCCTACCATCTCCGCCCCCCACGCCTAGTCTCAGGCTGGAGAACCCACAGCCTCAACTATGGCATGAGCTCAGGAATGTTCTCAGACTCACTAGGGCAGAGCATGTCATGTGGGGAACCCACCACCCCGCTTGCAGCAGAATTCTGTGTGTGCCTCCAACTTTGCCAGATATGTGGCATAAATGCACACACCTCCTCTACTACCACCATGGAACCCAAAGGGACCATTCATTTTATAAACTGCCTCCATAGAGATTGCACCGTGACACAGCAGCTCCATTGTGTGTAATCCTGTCCCACTAATGGCACCCATGCGCAGGTACTCCCCCTCTCCTCCCCTGCCTCCAACTCACCTTTGAAGTCAGGCAGGTGCGCAAAGGAGTTGCCAAGGCAGATGACTGCATCAAATCCATCCCCGGGCTTCTCCAGGTCCTTCTCCAGTGTGAGCCAGTTGGCCTCCTCGATGACTGCAGCACAGGCAAATGAATGAGGGCAAGGACACACAAAAGCATCCCCTGCCTGCACAGCCCCATTCCAGCATCACCCAGCCCTTCCCTGGCCCCTGCAGGTTCTGGACCTAGCCTGTGGTCGGCAGCCAAGCAGGCAAGGACCAGCGCTTGAGACCACTGCCCAGCAGCTGGCACCAGTGGATCCCAGTCTGTCCCTGCAGCAAAGCCACCTGGCCAGCAGCAACCCCAGGTGAGGGGCCTGAGCACTGCAAGGGACCAGAGACAGTAAGCAAGAGGACCACAGGGCAGACGCCCCCTGCGCTGAGGTGTCAGTGTCCACACGCCTCTCCTGTTTCCCATAGCTCCCGCACCCCATCGGTCGAAGGGCTCCTCTTTGCGCCGCTCCCAGCGTTCCTTCAGCGCGTACTTGAGCATCTTGTCGCTGGCGTCGACGCTGGTCACCTGGAAACCCTCCTCGAGCAGCATGATGGAGTCCACCCTGGGGACATGGCTGTCAGCAGGACGGAGCTGAGGGAGCCGGGGGGGGGGCTTAAAGGGAGGAGGACACTGGGGATGGCCGGGGAAAGCGAGGCCACGGGTAGCCCCGGAGAGGGGGAAGGGACACTTGGGAGGCGGGCGGGCGCGGGGCGCAATGCCTCACCCGGTGCCGCAGGCCACGTCGAGGACGGAGCGGCAGCGGTGCTGGCGAAGCAGCCCCAGAAGCCAGGTGCGGTACTCGGCCGTGCGGCTCCGCGTGTCCCCGATGTACAGCTGCCACACGCGGGCCGCCCGCCCGTCTGCGTACTGGTCCGGCAGCCCCTCTGCCGCCACCCCTAGCGAACGCGTCCTGTACACGCTGTCCACCATCCCGCCACCACCGCCACGGACACCGTAACGAACACACACCCACACGGCCTCCGCGACCCCTCTGAAGCACCAGCCCCCGCCCCCGCCAACCCACCAATCCTCGCAGCGACCGCCCCCGCGGCCCCGACTTTGCCCTTCCAGCCGCCGCTCGAATCCACGCCCCCTCAACCACAGCCCCGCCAATCCTCGCCCCGCTCGCCCATGCCCACCGCCCCTCGGCCCTGCCAATCATGGCTCGCGCCCCACCCCGCCCGCGGCCCGGCTTTCGGCTCGGGCTGCCCGGTTGGGCAGGATGTGCGCCTGACCCGACACCGCGGTTGAAGCAGGGCCGGCAGCGGCGGCTGAGGGAGAAATCGTCTTTATTTACAGTCCCGGCGGGGTGCGAAGAGCTGGCGCCGGGGTGGCACTGGCGGCCTCCCGGAGCTGGAGCCCCCGGCAGAGAGGCAGTAGGCCTGGGTCCACAGCTCCGTGACACCTAATCGCAGGAGGGCACGCAGGTTGGCAAGACAGGGCGGGCTGGCCTTCCCCGAATTGCAAGTCCTTTTTGTACCTTTGGTACCCACAGGCACAGAGGGTTGAAACCCCAAAGTGGGCGATCCTGCAGGCTAGAGCTGCATGCCTACAGCTCATCAGCTGGGCTGTGAGTGAGTGGAGCCTCCCCTGGGTCCAGGAGGCTGTCAGCTCCTTCACTCTCACCCTTCTGGTCCTTTTTCTTCCCACTCTTTTTTTGGCCCTGCTTCTCCCCCACACTTGCCAAATCACCCTTCTTGCCAGTCCACTTCTCTGCCAGGCAGCCTGGGAAAGAAAGGGGTAGAGTGGGCTCTGAGGGAGAAACAGAGTTCCTTGTGCCCTGGCAAAGATCCCCTCCCCTTCCTAGCACTCTTGCATGGCCCCTGGCAGCAGCCAGGACTTACTTGTGTCCTTCCCTTTTAGCACATGGTTCGTGCAGAGAAACTGGGAGAGATCCTCCATCTGGTGGTGTCTGTACCAGTCCTCAATTACATCTTCATACTCTTCCACCAGCACATCACACTAGGCAGAGAGGAGAGCCCAGCTCCAGCCATGTGCTAGTGCAGCAGGACGAGGGCCAGAGCAACAGGTCCTGCGAACACCCTGCTTCCAGCAGCACACCCCCGGACTCTTCTCTCTACTCCAGCCCACCAGGTCATAATCACTGAGGGCCAATCTCACTGGGCCAGGTACCTGCTTTTTGAGGTCAGCCACCTCAGCAGAGGTCTCGTTCCACAGCTCATACGGGATGTCCATCACTACCTTGACGCCCTTGTGCACTAGGTTGTGCAGGGTCTCAAATGTCTCTGACATGCCCTGAAAGAGCAATGCTGTCCAGTGAGGCAATGCTTCTCCCACCCTCTCTCCCCTCCTAGCAATGCAGGAATGTGCAAGCCAGACAAAGTCAGGATTCCTGAGGCATCAGCATTACCAGTAGAGAAGAAGTGGCAACAAGTCCCTCTCTGCAAACCCGCTTCCACAACCAACAGGAAGACAGCCCTCCATTCAGGTGAGGTACCCTCCATTCAGGTGAGGGCAGGGGCCTGCCCACTGCCACCAAAGACATCACCCCACACCTGACTCAGCCTCACATGCTGGGCACTGGCAGGGGATCCAAAGGATGGGAAGAATGAATGTGGTTTGTCACCGTGACAGTGCTGGATAGGTGAGGGACATTTGGGAGCAGGGAACTGCAGCACAGCCTTCACCTTTGCAAATCTGTTACTGCCGCTCCTCTCTTTGTGCAGGTTGTAATCCAAGAGCCGCTTGCAGATGTTCTCTGTCACCTCGATTAACCGGATGTCCCTGCATGGAAAGGAGGGCTCAGGCTTAGCATGCCCCCCAGAAACAGCCTGCGCACAGGGTGAGCCTCTCAAAGCCCCGGGCTCTGCAGACCAGAGACAGTGACAGCGGCAGGAGACTCCCATCCCACTCCCACTTACGACTGGGTGTACTTGACAGCAGAGCCCTTCCCGTCCAGGAAGCCATACTTGGTGTCAATCACCTCCTTGGTCTTACCAGTCTCCTCAAAAGCAGATTTCAGCTCCACGGCCACATACTTGCACACTGCAGGAAGGAGAGCACAGGCATGTTAGAGGGTGTCTCTGTTCTGATGGACAGTGTGACAGAGGACCTGTGACAGCAGCAGAAACCAGCACCAAGAGCTAGGCACACTAAATCTGCTGTAAGAACAAAACACACCTCAGCTATTCAAAGAAATAACCAGGAATTGCTTCCACTGGAGAACTCTTGAAACAGGAACACCCAAAACAGTGCTTCAGTGTAAGCCAGCCACTTCAGCACAGTTGCAAAGTCAAACAGGGACAGTTCTGCCTGCAGGATTCTCCCTGAAGCTTCTACCTCCATGCCACAAGCTGCTCTCTTCCTCTTGGAAGAGGACAGAATCTTTTCACAATGCAAGTCCCAGCATGTGTTATAGATTCTCCTTGTGACCACAGCACACCCCCTAACTGTTCCCTCAGTGCTCTTGGGACACATGGACTGTGCTGGGGACTGAGCGGCTGGCAGGGCTCAGCAGGCTGGGTGGTAGGACAAGGTGCTGGCTACAAATTGTGCCACCACCACAGGGGTCATGAGCTCTAGCAACACTGCAGCAGGGACCACAGCACCAACAGCTTTAGAACATAGTGCATGGTTTCTTTTATAAAACTAAAAAAAGAAAGTTTTATTTCTTCTGTTTAAAAGCCCAACAGAGATAGAGAGCAGGAGAAACATCCCAAGAGTTTACAACTGGAAATGTGGAGGGGTGGAAAGCAGGCACAGGGTGTGAGGGATGGAAGCCAGGCATGGTGTGGTCTTTCCTCCCCTGAAGCTAGGGTCACAGGAGGCTACAGAAAGCTCTGTCCTGTGCTCTGGGCTCCTGTTTGCCAGGAGCCACCTTGTCTTCAAGCCCCACTCTAGAAGGGCCAAGCCCCAGCAGGAATGGTCTGACAGCAATAAGCCATTGGGTCTTCTCCAAGGAAATGATGTGAATGGAGAGATGTGCCACAGACACAAGACAGCAAGGTGGCTTCTCCAAAGCTTCTATGCATCTGTTGAGAAGCCCCGTGCACACCTCCTGAACAATCTTTTCTCTGCTGGTACCAGGGGCTGAATGTGATGGTGGCCATTTCTCAGGTGAGATTAATGTTCTTTCCTGCAGGCCCTCTGGACTCAGGCCTTGAGGGTGTCCCTTTCCACACTACACCTGCTGCAGTGTCCCCACACATGCTCACTGCTGGGTTCAGTTATGCAGGTGCTACCCAGAACTATTGCTGCACGAGGACACAGGTTCCAAGCCCGGGCACGAAGAGGAGCTGATGTTTCCTTGAAGTCACACAGGTTTCGCAGCAGAGCTCAGACATCAGTGTCTCCAGACCTGCTTCCCCGGCAGGAAAAGCTTTGTAAAAAGCTCCACATTTCTTTATTTTCTCTTTGCTGTCCAACTCCACATGTCCCTGCACAGCACAGACGGAGAAAATACAGCAAACAGCAGATGTCCGTCATGTCCTGCACTGGATTACCTGTGAACCAAAGGGCTTCTCAAGGAAGAAGCATTACGGACACCAAACTGTGAGCAGCAGAGATGAGCAGTCTCAGCTACGAAACGGTAGGCGATTAGTGCCAACTGGAAACAGCAGTGCCCGCGGGCAGAGCAGAAATCCGCAGTGGCACAGCCCTGCAGCAGAAACGCCCGGCTCGAAGAGTCAGCGGGCGGCAGCCGATCATCTCGGACCCCCGCGGCCCCGCTTACCCTCGCACTTGCTGGGCAGCCGCACCCAATCCGAGTCGTCGCCCTCCGCCAGCGCCGTCGCCATCAGCAACATCAGCAACGCCGCTCCCGCTACCGCCATGGCTCCGCTTCCGGGGCGCGCTCCCGCCTCGCCCCACCTGGCGGCGGCGCCGCGTCGACCAATCTCGCCGGCGCGCGTAGCCCACGCGGCCAATACCCACAAGCCAATCCCAGCGGCGCGCGACCCTGCGCGGCCGCCGTACCATCGTCTGCCAGGGATTCCGCCGAGCGCCCACGTGGGCGAAGGTAGCCCCCGAGGTCCCCTTCCCCGACCCTCACCTTCCACAGAGCCCTCCGGAGTCTCTCCTTGCCCTAGAATTCTGGGAACCTTTTCCCCGAGGTCCCGTGGGGTCCCTTCCCACCCCTCCAGGTAATTCTGTGGCACTGCCACCCACTGAAATGTGGCAGCCCCTCTGTCTTGCCCACCCAACACAAGATTCCCACCCTGTACCCCGCCAAACAACACAGGGTCTCTCTCGCCCTCTTGCATTTAGGAGTCCCCTCTCCAGTCTCCAGAATATTTAATGTGCCTTCCACAACCCTCGGCCAAACCAGAAGAACTTACCCCTCAGCTCTGGGCAAGGAGGATGGAGGTGAAGATGGTGTTGGAGAGCACAAACTTCAGCAGCACGACCCGAACAGCCATGAGCTGGGCTGCCAAGACATGGGCCAGAAACACTGCAATGGGAACAGATGACACCTGCCACTGAAACCCCACTGCCCCACATCGTCCTGCCAAGGGGCCAGATTCAGGGGGATTTGGGACCCTTAAATGTCCCAGAGTCACCTTATGTCACCCTCATACTGTCTGTGACAGCAGGCTTGCTCTGACCTACCTTACCTGTTCTGACCTACCTTACCTGTTCTCCCCACCAAGATGTAGTTTTCCTCCCTCTTCAACCCATCCTAACCACCACATAGCCAGTGTGGTAACAACCAAGACTCTGTCAGGAGCCCAGCAGGGTTTTCTACCTGGTAACTGAGATTCTCACCATAGCAAGGGCCAGACACTCACCGGCTGTGCTATGAGGACACAGCTCTGACGCCTCCTCATTGCCTGTGGGATGAAAGAGCAGCTGGGAAGGCACTGGCAGCACAGAACGACGTATACGTCAGGGCTGGCCACAAACCCCTTCCTGTGCCTTCAAACTAGGGCAGCAACGTTTGCCCGCAGGGCCTCACACCTGCTCACTGCCGGCATCAGAGGCCCCACCACTCTTCCCTCGGGGGCCACCAGGACACCCACTAGACTGGGCAGTAGTGGGCAAGGCAGGCAAAGGGGATGGTAGCAGCGTCATACCCGTGATAAAGATGGGGCTGGAGCTGTGCGACGGGGAGGTCCTGTTAACTCCCACGTAGCAGGCAAGTTCTCCCTCGGGCGGGGAGTCGTTGGAGAGGAGAGAGACGGAGCAGATGGTGCCACCATCCTCCTGGGACGCCCCGTAGGCAAAGGACGGCAGGACACTGCCATTCCTGCTGGAGATCCAGACAGCGTGGCCGGAGCTGGGGGCCAGGCCGCTCACCACACAAACAACCAGCCGCCGGCGCTGTCCAGCCACCTCCATGCTCAGCGGCGGAGCCAGGGTAGGCAGTGGCACGGCTGCTCTGCCAACTGAGGGAAACAGGGTTTAGAGGCACTGCATCCTTCACACATCCCACCCACCATGGCTGTCGGCTTGCCAGTGCTCATTCTTCACAACCAGGCTGTATGCCAACTCTAGGGGTACTCACGGGGCAGAAGCGGGAGCAGCGCGGCAGCCAGCAGCACCCGGGGCATCTCCATGGCGACTGCACCGCATGGGGCTGCCAAGGGCTCAGCCCCCATTCGTGGCAGCAGCTGCGCCGCCCACCATCAGGGCTTCGGGGCCGGGACTGGCGCAGCGTTATGCTCCCCACGCCGCAGTAGTACCGTCCCCGCTTCCGTGGTACGGCCCCTCCGCCCCTCCCTGCCGGTGCCTTCGCCGCTGCTCCTTGCCAACCGCGCAATAAAGCGAGTCCTGCCCTCAGCGCCACCGCCCACTGCCTCATTCATCGAGGTGCTGCGACTAGTGCAGAGGTGGGGGGGGGGGGGCGGGGGGGGGGGGGGGGGGGGGGGGGGAACTGCCGGAGGTGTGCCGTCCCCGCGCCTCGCCCACGGCAGACACCTCCACTCCCCGCCAAACCCTGGGCGTGCCGCCCTGGCCCCGCCAGGCCCTGAGTGGCAGCACGGCACTGACGACAGGTGATATAGAAACGTACCAGAACTCTGACCAGCAGTGTACGGCTGCCCGGGGACACATACTCTGCCCCGCAGCGGCCGCGGGGGAAGCACAGGGTAAAAGGCGGACGCCTGGGAAGGGGCTGGGGATAGCAGCTGCTGTGCACTGAGGGGGACACGATGAGCTCCCGTCTCACTGTGTCCATGCTGCACGAACATAATTCAGGGTTGCAGCCAGGCTGGAAAGGCCTCCACTTTCTTATTCTTCAGCCAGAGACAAATGGGCCAAAAAAACCCCAACCCAAAACCCAAACCCCATCACTTCGGTGCTACACCATGACAGATGCTGGGCTTGGCAACACCAAACACTTCCAGGACACACCTGACAGGGAACTTTGGTTACTTGCAGTCAAGGCTGCAGCTTCATGCAGAACTTTGAGCCTTCTTATGACTTAAGGCACATACATGAAAATAAAACCAAACCATGTCCAATCACTTTAATACAGTCATCATTAAGGCATAGGTTTTTCAAGGATTTTCTTCAAACCCCAAAACTTCCAGCATTCACTTCATGTTGTTTTATAACCTATGTATCTCTGCAGCTCCAGCCAGCACTCAAAGGACAAAGAACCCCACTACTCTCAAACCAGGAGCCTAGTGAGAGCACCAGTATTGCTTCATTTTCATACATCACATTTTGATAGTTCGTGAGCCTTTAGAAAATGCAAATGAACTTAACACAGAGCCATGTTTCCTCTACGTACAGCTTGATGACGACTCATGCTTAATGTAAACATCAAATTAATCTTGCAAATCTTGAAGAACCCAAGAACTGACTTAACACTTGAAACTCTCAAGCGCAAGGCCAGGACTGACATGTGCCTTCTCCCTCCAAGCAGCAGCACTGCCATGCCAAGGACAGCGCTACTCTACCTTGAGCTTTGTTTTTATGTTCATGGCTGCCAGCTCTGCCACAAAGTAACGGAAGACATGAGGCACAGGCACAACCTCAATTGCATCCACCTCTCTGCAGATGGAGCAGGAGTACCTCCTGCTGCTTGTCACAGAGGAGTGCGGCAATTTCTCCAGCACAGGAGATGTCATGCTGCCGCAGCTTGTGCACACATAGGCTACGGAGCCATCAGAGCAGTTGAACAGGCGGTCTTGCAGCAGGAAAGATGTGCCATGAGCTAGCAGAGCATCCCGCTCCATCTCACCAAAGCGAATCCCACCTTCCACATTCCTCCCCTTGACAGGCTGATTGGTGACAGCATCTCGTGGCCCCGTTGTTCTCACCTGGAACTTGTCTGAGACCATGTGGCGCAGTCGCTGATAGTACACTACTCCCACAAAGATCTCTGCCTCCAGCTCCAGGCCACTGATGCCACTGTACATCTTTTCTGTCCCAAAGAAGTTATAACCTGCGCTCACTAAAGTCTCACCAAAGTATTTCAATGCAGACTTCTTCTCTGTGAAGGTGAAGGGAGTGGCATCATAGGAGACACCGTGCAGTGCTGCTGACTTTCCTGCCATGCTCTCAATTAACATCCCAATGGTCATACGGGAGGGAAAGCCATGTGGGTTGAAGAGGATGTCTGGAACCATCCCATTCTCTGTGAATGGCATATCCTCAACTGGCCAGAGCTGGCTCAGGATACCTTTCTGTCCATGACGGCTAGCAAATTTGTCTCCAACAGTCGGATTTCGGGGAACCCTCACCGTGATGCAAGCCTTCTTGAATTTCTCAGTGCCACGGTCATTACTGCATACCCTGACATTGTCTACAATGCCAACTTCTTTATTCCTGCATAGGTGGAAGAACAATCACAGCAAAGGTGTCAGGCATGTTAATGATTTTTAGCTAGGAAAGGAAAATGAAGCAAAAACTTTGAACGCCTTCACAGTCCTTATAAAATGCTTTGGGACAGTTGGGAAACACCACCATTCTTCAAAGTACTATTCAGTGGCAAGGGAAATCAACAAGGAAACAATACAAGGGCATCTCACAAGTGCCATTCAGCTACAACTTTCAGGTCAGCAGATCATGTGCCACCTATAATTTAAAATAAAGATAATTTAAACCTAGTTCATCTGTATCACACTTGTATCTGAAAATGGCATCCCAGTGCCACTTCCTTTGTGTTAAGGCAGCAGTCCATCTCCTTACCCCCAAAATTTCACACCATATTGATGGGAATCAAAAGAATGAACTGGGTTCAGATCTTTAGCAGAGAGGAAAGTTCAGATGAGAAAGGGAAGGCAAAGCATGAGCTTTGCCAACAAGTGCCCTGCTAGGGGTGTGCTCCTTCTCCAGATGAGCCCTTGGCCTGAAGGGCTTAACTGCTGTTATAGAGCTTTCTGCTCTAAAACAACTCACTCATTTTAAGACAGTCTAGTTTTTCTTTTCTCCTTTAAAGTTCTAATGAACACAGTGTTTGCAGAAGGCCTTTGCAGAAGTTTAGCTTCTGTTTCACAGCTATTACTTTGTCAGGTCCACATGCAACCAGCACAGGCCATCACCAGAAAAAAAAAACAAAAAAACAGAAAACTGTGCTTCGAGTTTCCAAAACATAGCCCCATACTAGCCACTGTGAAGAAAATTAACCCACTGTGGTGGGTCCGCTCTGAATGGTGCCCGCTCCACTCCACTTGGAGTCAATGAAAAATTTACACACTCTCAGGTTAGACGTGGTGCCCGACATTTTCTTGAATGACTCTCTGAGACATACTCGTCTACCCCGAGTATGGAGAGACCAGGTCTACCCCACCTAGTGTTACAGTGGGACAGCGGCGCAGGCAGTACTCCCACACCTGTGTCCCTGGCCAAGCAGAAAAGGAGTTTTTCTTGTGTGGGGTGGCCGTGGGCGCTGGGAAGCACCGACACAAACACTGACACACAGCAGAGCAGTGCCAAAACAGCGCCAGAGCACGGTGTGAGGGTGCAGGGTAAATTTATGTATTAATGGGCTGCCAATCAACACGGAAGGTGGGCTTCGCATATAGGGGGTAAGACTCATGGTACCGTGGTATGGGAGACCCGACTGTAGTTAACTTATCTGGACCGAGAATGAGCAAAAGCTGAATGTTACAGACGTAAAATGCTTCTCTGGATAAAGAACCTGAACTAAGGCCAGGCTATCATGAGAGTGCTGGGGAGCTGGACCACGGAGTATGAGAACCAGAGAAGTAAAAGGCTGAGCTTACAGATTCCCATATGGTAATATGATGCGTCTCTTAGTCCTGTTCTACAATCAGCTTGACTAATTCTGAGTCCATAGCAGAGTCACCCGTGCAGCCAGGGCAGCATCTATTAGAGTAATAAACAATGCTTCCCAGTAATGCCAGTTACTGTGCCACCCAAGTATGTACTTTTTTAACGAATTTGCCTTCACAATGTGAGTAATTACAGAGCATTATCCTCACTCGGCCAGTGCTGTAGAAGGACACAGGGGCAATCTGAAGCTGTACCGACAACTGAGAGTGCAGGATGCACTTAAATACATCAGTATGTATCAGCATTTTGTAAACGTTTTTGCTTCCCTTTCCTGAAAGAATTAAAAGGATTTTAATGAAAGCCTCAGGATCCTTCTCTCTTTCAACTGAAGTTCAAAAATCTTACAAAATTTATCCCCAAAATATTCCAGGGGGAGGGAGGGGTGTAGTTGACACATTTTAATAATCTAGCAGTTTAGAATCTGCAATGTTAATAATGATGCTCTTGGAACCCCTAATCCTGTAACAACTTGGCTTACAAGGGTTTCTGCCAAGTCTCTGGGATCTTGCACTTTGGTTTGGTTTTCCGTTTGGTGTTTCTTTGGTTTTTTTAGACAGAACACCTTATGCAACTCCATTAACAAAAAGTTACAGAAACCGACTGTGAGGCACGGGCAATTGAGCAGTCCTTGGGAGACAGCAAAACACTTTGGCAAGCACTGTCTTTTTCACTTGCCTCAGATACTCCTCCTCAGGTAAGTCAGCTCTGCAGCACACATTGGCTTAGAAAAAACTGTGATACATATGTGGGAGTCACCTACAGCATGAACTTCACAGTCTCTGTCAAGACAGACAACAGGAGAAAAGGGAACACCTGGAGGAAGAGTGCAAACTGCTCTCACCACTGGGTGAGCAGAGCCAGGATAGACAAGCTGTACTTACGGATAGTACACAGTGAAGGTCTCCCCTGTGTTGAGGTTCATGAAGCTATAGAATGGGTCCCCAGGCTGCAGAATAGACCCAACAAAAGGCAGTCCATCAGCATCCAGCTTCTCCACAACATTTGGATCGCTAGGCCTGATGCCGAATACTAAATTGTCGCCTGCCCTGCTGGCTTTAAGGGAAAGATCAATGCTCTCCACCTTGATAACACTTCCATAAGCAAACCCTCTCTGCCAAGAAGATTTATTCACAATCTAAAAAGAAGAAACAAAGGCCTGTTAAAGACTTGACAGTAACTTCAAAAAAGGAAGTTTTTACAAGGTAAGCATCAGATCAGAACAGAACACTGCCTTCCTAAACAAAGCCTGGCAGCAAGTTCCAAAAGGGTCAAGTCTCCTTTAACCCCAGTATTTTTCAACGCTGGAAGCCCACTGCCTTGCACAAGGGAGCTCCACTCTACTCCCAGTACCTCCAGCACTACCTGCTATATAAACACTTAACCACTGTCCTCCTGAATCTGCCCAAGAAGTGTGAGGACTAGCAGAAGTAGAAAGCAGTTTTCTCTACTAGGTACCATCTTTCTTCCCAGTTCCTCACATCAAATTCCTTCAAAGGATAGCAGGATTTCTCCTTTTGGCAGCTTACCATTGCATCTTCCATGTCATATCCACTGTAGGAGATGACAGCTACAATGGAATTGGTGCCAACTGGATAGCTGTCCATACCATAATAATCATACATGCTGGGCCGCACCAGAGGGCTCTGGGGGGTGTGAAGGTGGTACAGCTTGTTATCCGAGCGATCCTTGTAGTTATAAACTGGAAACCCCATAGTCTGCTTTCCTAGAGAAGGAGGTGAGGGGGAGGGAGGAATGCAGGCAGACAGAGGGAGAGAGGGAGAGAGGGAGGGAGGGAGGGAGGGAGGGCAGCAAGAAGGAAGGCAGGCAGGAAAGAAGGAACTTGGATTTATTCAAGATCAATTCAAAATTAACGTACATTTCATCTTGCATATACAGTTATACCTCCTCCATCGCGAGAAAAGGGACAGGCGACAGCCCTCGCGAAACATTATTCTCGCAAAGAACGGCAGGTCGTTAATATGCATGCAGGCCACGCCCATTGCCCCACCCCCCAGAACTCCGGAGCGGTGGGGACAGTTCTCTGCTCCTTCCCCGTGTCTCTCTCGGCAAGAAGC
>WEKX01006797.1:88437-121656 GCA_013390025.1 Pitta sordida
GAGAGAGGCTTAGCAAGCTCATCTGCGAGCTCTCTCAACACTCTAGGATGTAACCCATCAGGTCCCATGGACTTATGAGGGTCTAGATGTACTAGTATGTCCCTTACATCTTCCTCCTGTATTAAAGAGGGGTTAAATCATTTCTCATCTGTATTGACTGTATCAAGAGACCCTTGATGAGACCTTTCATATGTAAGCAGCAGTCTTTACTATTAAAGACAGAGGCAAAAGTAAGTATCTCTGCCTTTCCCTCATCCCCAGTGATGATGTTGCCCTCCTTATCCAAGAGAAATTGGAGATTGCTCTTGTCTCAACTTAAGAGTGTACTGTGATGCTATGTGGAGAACCTGTCCCAGATATGGCTTTGCGGGACAGTTAGGTAAAAAGGAAGACCGCTTCATTAAATGATCAAGCCAGTAAAACTTACCTAGGGAACATAAAAAAAGTGGAATGTCTGTCACAGGCACCATCTCTGTCACTATTTCACACACAGCTGTCATGTGATTCATTAGACCGCAGGGTTCTCCATCTGGGGTGTCCACAGGGCACAGGAACCCCCAGGATTCGGGCAGCAGCTTGCGGACAGTTGTAGTTCTCATCTGGGAAAATGCTGCCCCTCTGTGTATGCAGCGGAAGTGGGAAAGGTAGCGGATGAAATTCAGCTTGTCCCCCACAACACAGAGCCCACTGTCCTGTAACATGCCCAGGCCTTGGGAACAAAGTTCAGATTTATGTGAGAACTTCATCCAGCTTCAAAAACTAAAGCATGATGTTACAAAGTAATTTCTTATTTTTCCCTGACAAGCTCTAAAGATACTCACTGCCATTCTCAACTACAGAGGAACATGTGCACAGGCAACTCAGCAACATGTAAGAGATCTAGAGACTTCAAATTCCAACCTATTGCTTAAAATCCAGCTCCTTCACAAACATATCAGTAAAGTGACTGAGAATTTGCAGCTGGTATTTTACCAAAATTCTGCTGCCTTTTAATCTAGTTTTGTTTCCCAGCGCCACTCCATCAGAACATTATCATACTAGACACTTCAGGGAAGCATCAGATAAATTGGAAATATACTAATGAAGCAGGTTTTTTCCATTCAAGCTCACATGACTAATGGGGCAGTTCTGATTAAAAAATGCTCCTTCTTTGTCTTACATTGCACCTTCTAAATGAAAAGAAATAATCTTTGGAAAAACAAATCAAAATACGATTGCTATTTTGGACAATGCTAAATTTCATTTAATCTATTTATTTGGGTAGAGGCTTTGCTTTAATAACTAACCTGTTTTATACCATGGACAATACCTATGCTTGTGGAGAAATCTTGCCTTTTTCCTCAGCTATGCCCTTCCTCAAACTTCTTTCATTAATTCCGTTACAGTGTACAATGTCTGTCTATAAGTAGTCATTTTCAGTTAAGAGCTCAGTTTTATGTTGTTCTTCATTCTGTTATACAGGAAAAATGAAAAAAGGCTTCTTACGCCTGCAGATTTACCCGTTTTAGATCGCAGGTTACCAGTGGCAAGAAGATATTCAAATGGCTTGGTGATGTCTGGTGCCAAGCTGAATGCCTTCAACAAGCTGTCTGCATTTAGGCTGATATCTGCCTTTTCCATTCTTTTCTCCAAAACAAACTTAACAGATTGCAACCAGGTTTCAAGCCTCTCCTATGTTTTAAAAGTGAGAGATTTAAATTTTAAATAGGTAAATAAAAGCTCAAATTAGAATTTCACATCAGTTGCGCATGCTACAGAAGTCCTCTGAAATCAGCAGGATGGACAACTTTACGGAACAGACAGTTCTCCAGCCGTACTTCCCATACTGACTTAATTCTATCAAAATGCTGACAGTATAATGTCAACACAGAACAGCAAGCAAACACCTATCCAACAGCTTAATAATCACTTCCATCCAGACTGGTGATGAGTCTGGCAAATAAAATACAGTAACACCTTGAACATCATGGGAGTTTGGTTTTGAGACACTCCCGTGAAATGCGGAAATGGATTTATACATCTATAAATATGGCCCAACCGCTGCCCTGGCCCCTCAGCTTGCCTGTCCTGGGGCAGGGGTACTCTGGGCACCTCAGCTGCCTCCGCTAGCCATGGTGCAATCACAGCACCGCATTCCCTGCCCCACCAAGACAGGCAGGAGCACCACCACAGCCAAGGAGAAAACCCACGAACGAGTAAGGATGCAAAATTCGAAGTATGAAAAGCGAGTTGTATGTTGTATTACTGTACAACAACAGAATTGCATAAAGCACGAACCAGATCTGAAGCAGAAACTGGACCTACAATCTGACCACGAGAATAACTCTGCTATATACAGTAATGAAGCAAAACAAGGTTTAGATACTTGAACACCAAGGCTGTGGGAACACAGTATTTAAATATTGCTGAGATAATCGAGACAGTGGACTGGATTTTCATTTTATCTGTAACTGAATCACTGCTGTGATCACAGGTACTAAAGAAATAGGGAAAAATACACAAGACACCCATCAATGCATTGAATTCCTAGTGAAAAGCCACTCTATACAGTGTACACTGTATAGTTTAGACTATTTAGAATCTTGGAATTCAAAAAAGGGGTTGTTAACTCACTCTCCTACTGATCTGACAGGGCTAGGCAGGAAAGCATTTTTTTCTGCTTGCTGTTCCATATACAGTAAACCCCCACTTATTTGCGCTTTTCCTCTTTGAGGATTCAATCCCCTGTGGTTCATTTTTCCACAAAAAATCACTTCTGGGCATGCGGAGGTAAGGCTGCCAAGACATGCAGCTCATGAATATGAAAATGAGCATATGAATATGTAAATCTTCCCCCCTCTCCCTCCACAGCCCCTGAGCACTGGGGTAGTTCCTAGGGCAGCCATTTGGTGGCTCCTGCTCCCACTCTGGCAGCGGAGAGGGAACGGGGATCCTGATGCTGCCGCTGCGACGGAGGCAGCAGACACCCCAGCAGTCCCACTGCCACGGCAACCCCAGCCTGTATGTCATGTTTATACAGTTGAGTTGACTTTAAACACATACATTCCCCAATAAGCCTCGGCTTGGTATGGCAGCAAAAGACAGGAATTCTGGGACTCCATGGATGGGAATGGGCAGAAGCCATTCCCTTCTGTTTCCTGAGCTGGCTCAAGGCGGTCCTGGGAAGGCTGCACAGCACTTCATAGCTGAGGGGGGCAGGGGTGATGGGCAGGGCTTAATTGTATATTCATGAGCTTGCTATCTTCACGGATTGTGGGGTCTGTGGGAGAGGACCGGACCCAATGACTGATGAAACTCAGGGTATCACTGTAGCATTAAAACGCTTCCCCAAACTCACTTTTACATCACTCAAGTAGTAGAAAGGTTTTACGAGTCTTTCAACAAAACAATGCTAAAGAAAATTTTGGCTAAAGAGGAAAAGAAATATTAAAGAAGAATTATCTAATAGCTCAAGGAAATATCTTTAGTTTGGGATGAGAACTACTGCTCTACATGTTGCTTCACGGGACTGTCCAGCTTCTGAAGAGGACTACTTCACAGCATCCTAAAATGAAGTATCCCTAGAAATTAACTGAATTCATATTGAATTGGAATAGATTAGTAACAAGTTAATTGTGTAAGTCAGAAGCATACCATCAACATTCTAATATGTAAAAGAATTAAAAGATACAAGAGCAATGACAACATTATAAATCATCCCCTCTGGAAGATGGGGGAGGCAGGGACCTGTTACTTTCTTGCAAAATTGCCACATGAAAAAGCAACAACACTAACAGGCACATCTTTACTGCTCCCATATCAATAAGAATGCTGTTTCAAGACACTCTTCAAATACCAGAAGGATGGGCATTCCTCCTTCCTCAGACTCCCATCCTGAACGAGGCACTTTCGTTTGCTCTGCATTGCTATGATGCCCTTTATTCCAGGCTTTATATAGGCTTTTCTTCAGCATATTTAGTACCCTACACTGAGACAGCCTAGCCTTCCTCAACTATGCTGCCTTGTAACACTACATTCAGAACTGTCTTATCCTTTACAGCATACCCAGGCTCTCTGCTCTTCAGTCTGGTTCCTGCACTTCTCCCAACCCCATGGCCACTGTTGGAGTCTGGACTGGACGATCATCATGTTCATATGCTTAAACTTCTTAAGACCTTACCTTTAAGAACATAAGGAAAAGCTGTCCTGGAGTAAGCACCTCTTGATTCATGAGACTGTCTGGATTGTCCTCCATGCACTCCCCTTTGGCAAACGTATACAGCTTCTGGGTCATCATACAGAGCAGATAGAACTTCTCAGTTCTATTTGTCAAGTGAATGCAGATACACTTGCTGCAGGAAAAGAAAGAAAGAGGACAACTAATACTATCTCTTCATGCTAGCTGTTATTCAAGTTTTTCCTAAATAACTACAAACAAAAAGCCTAACAAGGCACAAGTTTTTGCATCTTCCCTTTGTGAAATGAAAATTAATAAAAAAAAAAATCCAGAGACAGCTGAAAAAGTATCAACTTGTCATTTTAAGGGTCTAGTTTCGTTAAGAATATACCTTAAGTGATGGTGAAATTTTTGATTTTACATGCTTCCATGTTAAATGTCCTTATAAGCATACAGTTTATGGAAACAGATACTTGGGCTAGTCAACAGATTAGATTTGTGCACTTTTACAGTAGGTATGACATCGATCATACACACACACATGCACCCACCCCAAACCTGAGCTGAAAACTGGCAGTAAACTCTTCCAGTAGTAAACATTTCTGTTTACACTATCAGTGTCCTACCACAGAAAGTCCAAATCTCTACTCCTATGAACTCACATGTGGACTGAGCACAAAAAAAAAAAAGGAAAGCCCCACCTAATTCCCACTAAGGTTGGTCAAATACTTTCCAAGATACTTGAGATCACCTGTTCACCAAGACACAAGTGCAAGTCTTCCATCAGCGCTCACAAGATTTTTTTCAGCTTTTCACTCCTCAGCTGAGGCACATAAGGTGTTTAGATCATATCAAAGGAAAAAAAACCTCACAAGACAAACCAAAACCCAAACAAACCACCCACAAGAATACAGTCATACCTCCATAGCTGTGGGGTACAGGTCTCCCTGGGGTCCTGCAAATACAGTTGGGTCTCCTATACCACGGTACTGCGATCTTATTCATTTCTCATGAAACCCTCTGTCCACGTTGATTGGCAGCTCATTAATATGCAAATTTGCCCCACACCCTCACACCGCCCTCGGCACTGTTTTGGCAGTGCCCTGCTATGTGTCGGTGTTTCCCAGCGCCCAGGGCCACCCCATGCTGGGAAAAAACCCTTTTCCACTTGGCTGGGGACAATGGTGCAGGGGAGTCGCCCATGCCACTGTCCTGATGTCTCTCCGGGTGGGTAGACGAGTATGTCTCAGAGAGTCATTCGAGAAAGTCTCTGACATCACGTCTAACCTGAGAGTGTGTAAATCTTTCATAACTGCACAAAGCCTCCTCTCTTGGAGTGGGACAGGCTGTGCCTGGAGCAGAGCTGCTGCCACGCCCACTCCACTGGGAGTGGGGGGGGCCGCCGCCGCAGCTGTGTGGGTTGATTTGCATATTCATGACTGCCTAATTGAATATTCACACGTGTCAGGTCAGGCATGTGCAGTTGTGAAAAGAGGCCTCCTTAAATGCTGAAAAATCATGCCGCTAAGATGTGAAGCTGCAATATTGGTGGCACGAAGTGGAAGAGGGCTGACTGTACTCTAATTCGTGAGCAGTCGCGGTCATTAATATGCATACAGGCCATGCCTATTGCTCAACCCCCAGCCAATCAGGAGTGCTGGGGAGCGTTTTATGCTCCTCCCCATGGGCTCTCACAGCACAGGGGAGCAAAGGGAACCGTTTCTGAGTCCTCTCTGCCTGGGCTTCTCTTTGGTCATGCTGCCGCTTATGCTGCCGCCGGTCCCAAGTGTGGGAGTGGCAGCGCTGGCTGTATGGACCCAGCAGAATGCCAGCTCCACCTGCCATGGCAGGGGGAGGGCATGGGGGAACAGAAGCCTCCAGGTGTGGTGGTGTGGACACATCCCATCACTGCCCCATCCCAGCACACAGCTCTTGGCATTGGCTTCCGCTGCAGTTTAGCACACCTGTCAGCATTGCCTTTCCTGCCTGTAGCCATGGAAACAGTAATGCACAAATGCACGCACACAAGCAGTCTCTGAAAGGTGCTGGCGGGGACAAGTGCTTGAGAGCACACAGGTGCAGGTGGGACAGAGGTGGAAAGCAGACGGTAGCTCCAGGCACAGTCCCTGTGGAGGACGGTATGTACAGTGCTGCAGCAGCGCTTTCCCTGGGGCTATGTCCATGTATCACCAGGTGTGCTGGACTATGTCCAACGTACTACGTACATAAGCCTTTATGGCCACGGAAAAACACAGGAGTGGGGCAGGGACTATGCAGGGGACTGTGCCGTGGCACGGTGCCACGGGACTATAAATGCTACGTAACCTCTGTAACACTCATAAGGCAGTGATCTGTGGCTGTCCACAGCGAATGAGAGGCACTGCCCGCTCGCCTCATGGGGCTGTGCCAGTCCTGCTCCACGGGGAGCACTGGTGCTGCCCCTTGGCAAAGCAGAGGCACTGTGCATGCGTCGGCTGGGAAGCGCTGTGAGTCACTGAGGCAGATTTGCAGGAAAAAAATTCTGCAAGTCGCTGAGGACATGAGTATGACAGCGCAATGTACTGAGGTATGACTGTATTTACCTATTTACAACTATTCAAGAATTTGGGCATTCCAAATGATCCTTTTCCTGTGCTAAAATACCCTCAAAGAGCAAACACCTATTCTACCAAAACCCCAAATTATTTAGTTGAAGACCTGATGCACTGACAGTCTCAAAGCCAATTTTCCCATAGCTTTCTAATTTATTTCATGGAAGAAGCAAGATTTTAAAGCATCTATTTTCTACCATTTTAGAAAATATTATTTATAGTTGACAGCGTTTGCGTGAAACTGGTAACAAACAGCAGTATGTATTTCTGTTCAACATATGGAGCCTCAGGCAGTCACAGACCTAGCTTTAACCTTCTCTTCCTCAATCCTTGTTTTTCATCAATTACATCACAAAAATTGCATCTAGTAACAACAGATATCCTCTCCTGAAACCATTTTGAGAATTCTGGTATCAATCCATTAAAACACACAGTTATGAACAACACAAATACTGATCATCATAATGTCCTGGAGTCCCATCTAAAACTGGTCACTGGTTATTGTTTCATAAATATACATGAAAACTGAACTAAATAAAGTGCAATGTAACATGGCAGAATACGCTTAGATCTTCCTAAAAATTCAATACAATGACACTGCATCACACACTCCTACGTATACATACATACCTCAAAATGAAATCTGCGGCCTGTTCATTGCTGTACCACTCAGGAAGGCTGAGTTTTATTCTGAAGCTTTTTCCCAGGTATTCAAGAACATTTTGCTGTGTCAAACAGCCCGCATCCACTACCGCTCTCATCATCTCAGTAACACAGTTCACATAAAAGGTGTCACTCTCCTTCCCCTTGACCAACTCTTCAAAAATCTGGTAGTCTGGGAAATTAACTAATGCCTGAAAGACAAAAGTGTATCAGATAAGAAAAATAAAGTCATAGCACCTGTCTACAAAACACAGCTAAAGAACTAAGGCACCCCATCATTTAGGTTTTTAATCCTCTGGAAATGCCCTTCCACATTGAAAACAGAAAAATACTGTGGAGTAGAGGTGCTTGGAGAATAATGTAGAGTGATATTCATACCCTGATAATGATCATAAGTAGTCCCAATGCAAACAGGAAAAAAAAAATAAACCAAATTTGCACACTCTTAATTAAAGATCTTCTCATTACAGAATGACCTCACTTAGAAACATGAATTTAACTCACCATTGTCTAAAGCCCTACTCTCATGCAAACCAAAGGCCTTTTGATGAAGGTTATAAGAACAAATCCACATTAGTTTCAGCACTTCATTCACATACTTAATCCAACATTCTTGGCTTTATAAAGATTTCCTACTTGTTTATATATGTTAGAGTTAAGCAAATAAGCTGCTCACCAATGACATCTGCCTTTACTTACAAAAATCTTTAAATAAACTCCTTGTTCATCATTCTTAAGTAGGGTTCAAGAAAAACTTAAGGCCATATGAAGAAGACAGGCAGAATTCTATAAAATTTAAGGTCAGTTTTGCTGCTTGGTAATCATGGTATGTATATACAATTTGGAAGAAGCCAAAGCATGTGCTGTCTCTTGTCCAACAGAGGAGAGCACTGGAGAGCACATAGCAAAAAGAAACCAGAATTACAGACAGAAGTGCAGTGAATCCACAGTACCAGCAGCCTGCTACTACTTTTGTTCAAACACAGATAAAATTTGTTGAAAGAAAGCGAAAGAAGATACAGTCCACTTTGCGCCCCCCATATTGTGGCTTCACATCTTAGTGGCGTGATTTTTCAGTGATTAGAGGCCCATTTTGCAACTGTGCATGTGCGACCTGACACGTATGAATGTTCAAATAAGGTAGTCATGAATATTCAAATCAACCCGCACACTGTGCTGCACCTCCCTCGAGGTAGGCGTGGCGGTTCAGCTCTGGCTGAGCCATGTCGGTTTGGCTCAGGTGGAGCCGAGCCAGGCGCGCACTGCTCCTCCGGCAGCTCAGCTCCACTCCAAGTGCACGCTGCCCTCCTCCCGGAGCGAAGCAGCTTTGTGCAGTTATGAAAGATTTACACACCCTCAGGTTAGATGTGGTGTTCAAGTATGGAGAGACCAGGTCTACCCATCCAGAGAGACACCAGGACAGCGGCGTAGGCGGCTCCCCACACCTGTGTCCCTGGCCGAGTGGAAAAGGGGTTTTTCCTGGCGTGGGGCGGCCGTGGGTGCTGGGATACACCGACACAAACACCAATACATAGCAGAGCAATGCTGAAACAGCACCGGGGGGTGGTGTGAGGGTGCGGGGCAAATTTGCATATTAATGAGCTGCCAATCAATGTGGACAGAGGGCTTCACGGAGGAAGGTCAAGACCCACGGTAGCATGCATAGGAGACCTGACTATATACATTCACTGATGCCATTTTACATCATGTAGTGCCATAGACCTCTGATTTGCTCTAAGGCTTTGCTGCTGTATGTAAAATACACAGCTGCAGTACTCTGGCTCTGTTCCTGGAGAAAGCATGCTTTAGGGAAGAATTTTAGAAGTCTTGTCTCAAGGAAAACTTATGCCTGCTTTCTAAACAACAAACTTCTGTATTTTCAGTATAGAAAGCACAAGCATTCACTGCTTACCTTCAGAGCAAATCCCAAGGGGAGGAAGAACAACTCTTTCTGAAAAATGAAATTCACCATAACACAGCCATTTTCTAAGTAGTGTAGGTTCATATTTATTGCTGTGTGCTCATCCTTAACACAGTGCATCACTACTCCTGCAAAAATCACAAGATCATAGTGAACTGTACACACAGGGTAGATCATTCATTTCACCATCAGTGTGACATTTCAAATAAACACACCAACTCAATTCAGTTCTTCAGAGTACAGGGCAGTCAGCACACTTGCTGAGAAGCTTGGGACATGCATAAAGTTTTTAAAGAAAGGAAAGACCCATGCCTCAACTATTCTGTCTATAACCTTTGGCTGTAAGATAGAGCAACACACAAGTATTCTTCGTTATTGCGCTCTGGGGCAAGTTTTCACATCTCTGGATGGCAGTGCGGAAAGCAGTGTTTCCCAGTCCTGTTCCATGCCATCCACTGTATGACAAATTAAAACAAAACAAAAAGGACCATTTAATCTGGCACTGCCTTGATACAAATTAGTGTGGAATTACATAGTGTGTGCTCAAGCACCATGGTCCTGTCAAATCAGCAGCTGATAACACTTGAGTTTAAAATCATATTTAAAATTTTCTGGCTTAGTTCTATTTTAAACTTGTTAAGTATACATGACAAAGGTAGGAGACAGCCAAGAACCTAGTTACTCTGCCTCATGTAAATTAAATGTGACTCCCCAAAGTATGGATAAACAAAATCAATTAAACAAGTTCAGTAGTTTATACTGACTCGTACTGAAGATAGGCTTTAGCTACACCTTCAATGTAACAAAAGGCGGTATGTCCTGCAAGGCCTGGAATATAATCTCCTTCCTCAATATAGGCAGCTCAGACAGCTCCCACAAGGCAAGCACCTGTCTCATGCTTCTACTGTTATGGTGGTGTTTATATTTTATGTGCAGTAAAACCCATCAACATTACACAAGAACTACAGATGGTCATTCCTATTTGTCTTCAAGTAATTACCAGGATGCTGCAGGAAACTGTTCAGCTTACCATACTCTGTGAAACCAGGGCCTCGGTTCTTCCATTTCTGTCTTCTCATCGCAAGAGGGAAATTTCGCCTGGGCATAATCAGCATCCTAATAACTTTTTCTAAGCCATTAATTATAAAGTAGCCTCCCATTTCCTGGCAGGAGAAGAAAATTTTTTTTAATGTGCTTAAAAACTCAGAATTGGCATTCAAGTAAAAGAAAAAAGTGCCTGTATTATACACTAAAAACAAACATTTCAAGTTTTAACTAGGAAACGCATAGCAAGACTTGTTTCAGCACTGCTTTTGGAAAGGCTGCATTCCTTATCTGTGACTTATGAAGTCTAAATGAGCGCAAAAAATGGGATGCATGTTCCACAATTTAAAAGAAGGAAAAAAACCCCGCCAAAATCTTTATGGTAAACTGAACATCTCTGAAGAGCCAATACTAACCGTCTTTAAATAAAGGCTCTGAAGTTCTCATTTTGAGTTTATAAACCAGAGTGATTTTCAGAGCAAAAGGTCTCTTTCTGGTCACCTACAAGCTTATTTTTCTGATTTTGTTTTGTAGTTTGCTCACTACTTTTGTGACTGCAAAATGCAGCACTGGATAATTCTGCAGCAATTACAGAAGCTGACATGCTACTGGGCAGACGAGAAAAAAGCTGCAGAAAACAACTGGGAATGAAAATGTCTCTTTCAATGTCTGTTCCCCAAATCTTTGTCTCCACAGAGGCCTCCTCAGAGCACCCTCAGTTGCTAGGTAGCAGTTGAGAGGTCCTATACTGAAACTGTAGGTATCAGCATCAGACAGATCCCTGTATTCAACAACCATGACTGCTTATTTTTCAAGCTGCTTCATGGAACATGTGCTTCAAGGCACATTTAAAGAAAATAGCAAGTCAAAATTGAAAGAAAATACAGTGAATCCTCTCTGTNGCAGCACAGGACTGGGCGGGCAGTGAGGGACAGGACAGGCAGCGTGAGACGGGACGGGCAGCGTGGGGCAGGTGGCGCGGGACGGGGCAGACCACGCGCGGCGGGCATATGCACTGGGGCTGGGGAGAGGGCAGGAGCAGCGGCACGGGGTTTGGTCACGGCGGACCCGCGGCCCTCTACTCCACCGAGGGGCGGTGCCGGAGCTCCCAGTGGGGCGGCGCTGGCCCGGCCCCAAGGGGGGAGCCATGAGTCACACTGTGCCCTGTCACTCTAAGCACAGCTGGGGACTGACTCCCCCGCGAGCACGTATTACTGTTTCCATGGCTACAGGCAGGGAAGGGCAGTGCCACAGGAAAGCGGGGCTGGGCTGACCGTGGCGGCCAGCAGGACATNTAAATGCTTCAAGCCCTGTAAAGAGATGCTGTCCTGACAGACTGCTCAGACGAAATTCAGATTTTCCTGACCCAAAAAATCCCTGTTACCTCTTCCTCCTCATGGTGCTGCATGAGCTCTTGTGGAGAAAGACTATAGAGGTTGCACAGCTTAGACTTCACCATGACTGGAATATACCCTAAGGTCTGTTTGATAGTCCCTTGTGGCACGCCGTTCACTGACCAGCTGACGTCAACCTAAAAAAACCCAACACAAACAGTAAGTAAATTAAGTTTTTTAATACTTCCTGCTATACTAACTCTACATAACATATATACATTTCATATATCAAGAAGTTTATAGGGCAGTTTAACAAACTTCTATCACTGGAAAAGTGGAAGTAATAATATAAAGCAGAACTAGTACATACATGCATAAAACTACACTCTGGAAATAGTCAACACTGGTTCACAGAAGATTATACAAGTCTAGAGCTAGGTGAAGAAGCTGCTAGATGAGTGAACAAGGGTGGTATGGTCTACTTTGCCTTTCAGACCCTTTCACAGAGCAGCCTAAATAAAAAAAGGCAGCCACAGGACAGGAAAGGAAACCTCAGAAGTTAACAGTTAAAACCAGAAGAAAACAGCAAGTGCTCAATGAAAGGACATCCACACTACAAGTCTGCTGAGACTTTCCTAAGATTTCTTCGGTTATCATGCTCATGAACAATGTGAAAAGCAAGAAAGAAATGCATGTGGGAAAGAAAATTTATTAACAGGATCTGGCAGTGGGTCTGCAGACGGACTGTGGGAGCTAACAATCCTAACTTTATATGCAGAACAAGAAGCTTTAAAAGAGCTACTGTCATGTAGGAAAGAAACACTGGCAGTGCAATGCAAGAACATTGCTTCAACACCTGGCAACAGCTAAAGAGAATAAATTGAGTTTTAGAAATTACTAGGAAAGGGAAATGAAATATGTATTACGCTGCCTCTTTAAGTGCATGATGCAGCCTTACACAAAGACTGCTGGTCTGTATCTCAAGCAATGACTAAAGGTATAAACTGGCTCCCATAGGAGCAGCTGCTCAGCAGACTTCTCACCTTGGGGACATAGGAACTGCAGGATGAAACTGAGAAGACAGATGTGGTTAAAGCAGCACAGTGGAAACAGGGAATGACTCCTCACTGCTTCCTGCTGTGCACAGGCAGGGAGTGGGAAAGGCTAACCCTCCCCAGCACAATGCATCGCCTTCTCACACAAGGCACAGCAAACTGTCCTGTCCAACTGCTCCAAACATCCCAAAAATAATTAAACAGACAATAGAAAAAAAAGACATTGGAAGTAAATCAGGTATGAAAAATAAAAGCATCTCCAGCTCAGGAAAATCTATGATCCCCTGGGAATACAGCTGCGAACCATCTGCAACTGCCCCAATTTTATGTTCAGGTAAGATACTGTGCTTAGAGTGGCCTTTCTCGTGGTGAGGTGTAAAGCATCAGACAAATCAAAATATAAAAAAGCTGAAACTCCAAGCAAGCATTTCTTCACACCAGATGCTTCTGATACAATCAGACAATTTAAAGAGAAAACTGCAATATGCAATCCTTTCACAGTGCAAAGGAAAGTATCTGCCTGGCATGTGTCCTCTCTGAGCAAATTTCAGAGCAGTTTAGAGAAACAGTGAACATGGGAACAAGCGAGATTTACACCTCTGAATTTCTGTATAGGAACAATGCTACTTTTGAAACTTGAATTCCTGCAGAAACAAGAATTGGATGATCATGCTCCCCGTGATGACTCGGGTCTTTATCCAACGGTCTTCCAAACCGACTGTCTGCTTCCAACATAAACGTGACAGCAGCGTGGAGAATTTGGCTAGGGTGACACGGGAAAGAGCAGTGGTGCCGGCAATAAGCTTGGCGTGCAAGGAAGTTTGTACGGTGAGCCCACGTAACATCAGCTCCTAGGATCCCATGCAAGACAGCGCTCTCTGAAACCCCTGTGAGACCAATGAACCGGGAAGGGGTGTCTAACTGCAGTACACGGCTCAGCCGGCCCAGCTCGCTGCGGCGTGGGCCGCTCCAATGGATCCGAGCGCGCGGGGCTCAGCCGGTTCCACTCCCCGCACGTGGCGAAGGTATGGGCAAGGCTGGGACTGGGACAGCCGGCCTTGCACCTCGCGGCGAAGCCGCCCCACTGGACGGGGGACACACGAGTGTGGCAGAAGCGGGTTTGGGACGGGGGCACTTACGGCGATCCTGCCGCGGTAGGTGCTGCGAAGCCCGCGACATTCAGCGGGGTACACTCTCCTCTCCTGGCAGACTGTCCCAGCTGGCACGGCGGGGGGCTCGATGGACACTCCGACCAGCGCAAGCGACACCCGGCTGTCCTTCAGCGCAAACTCCAGCGGGGACACATCCTGCAAAGGCACCGGTCAGCGCGGCGAGGACAGGGGAGGTCCCGGCCTCGCAACCCCACCGCCCCCCGAACCTGCACGGCGCGGTACGCGCCCTCCCGGACGGCGTAATTGAAGGACTGGATGTGGGCCTTTGTCAGGTCGCGCCGGGCCCCGCCGTGCCCCGCCGGCCTCAGCCGGTGCGGGTCCCGCCCAAAGCCCGCCATGCCGCCCGCGCCGCCTCAGGGAAACCACTGTGAAGTGGCACGCGCGTGCTCCCGCCGCGTGCAAGGATCGCACCGCCTCCCGCGCAAAGCGCGCGTGCGCACAGCCTTCCGGGCACCGCCCACCTCCTAAAGGAGGGGCACAGCACCTCTGAGCCCCGCGGCCACCCGCAAGCCCCTGCCTTCCTCCCAGCACCCGGCATCTGCATCCATATTCCCTTCCTGCCCTAGCCACGTGCACCCCAGGGGCGGAATCCTTGAAACCTCCTCTCCTCCCATCACTCTTTGCCACCTCCGAACACTTGGAGCCCCAAAATATTTCCCCCACACCACAGCTCCCACCGGCGCTGGGACAGCCCTAGAGGTGAGCTCCGTCATGCTATGCTGCTGTCTCACCTTTGTCGCTCCGAGATTAGGGGTAGGCAAGCTCCTGGCGTCGGAGAAAGGCAAGAAAGGAGAAAGACACCACATATCCCCACAGGACCTGACACTCCAGGGACCTGCTATCCAAAAGAAACACCACAGGCTGTGGCTTTTGTATGTTTTAATGATGGTTTAGGAAAGATGTGGATAGTCACCAGAGATCCATGAGCTCTGGCCTTTGCCAGCCCCACATGCACATGCTGACGTCAGAGCAGCTTGGGACACGATCTGGAGCCTGGCAGGAAGCTAGCTTGGCAGGGCTCTGTGTAACCCCGCTAACCTCTCAACACCTGGGTTTCCCAAAGGCTGCCACAGCAGACACTGGCAATAGAAGATGATTATGAACATATGGCACAGCATTGCTCTCCTGAGGGAGAGCTGCATGCAGAGAACAACTGCTAGGAGCAGGGACATGCAGTTCTGCAGGGCACTGGCCAGAGCCGCCTACATGAAAGTAGCTTTTGAGCCTTTCTTAGACTTCTCCAGCATTCTCTGTGGACTGTGGCCTGCCACTAGATTTCAGCAGAAACACAACAGCTGTTGCATGGTAGTCATAACTAACTTGTATAAAACAAACACCTGGGCCAGAAATCCTTCAAGGATGACATGAAAAGATACAGCTAGGACTAGAGATATTCTGCAATATGATAGGTGTCTTCTAGAAACCCAGCACCATCTCGGGTGAAAGTTCAGGGAAGAGAGTAAGACCTTTACTATTGACTTTTTTGTGTTGACCTTTCAGCTGAAATAAGCTAGAAAACATATATTGTTGTGTATTCTTAAAAAAGAAACCAACAGAAGTCTCACAGGGGCTTGTGAGTATCTCCTGCAAGGTGCACGCACCCATGGCTGCAATGCTCAGGCCTCAGCCACACACACATCCTCTACTCCACCTTGTAGCTAGTATTTTGGGCAAAATCTCAGGCACTGTGCTCTTTGTCCATCATCATTTACCTTCTTTGCTTTACTTTGGGAAGCACTTCGAGAGGAGGTGGAAAATACATTTTCCTCCAAAGGCTTTTGCTTATTCCTGAAAAATTCAGCAAACTGAGGGTTTAAGTCTCCCTGAAACACTACCTCCCATGAGACCAGCTGAAAAAGCAGGGTATGAGTAACTGCATCATCTGTACTCATGGCTCTACTGCAAGCTGATGCTCCACTTCCAGTTTAACAGCAAAAATGGTCAACTATGGACCTGCCACAACCTATCTGGCGTGAAAAAGGGGAAAGCTAAGGCCTTGGAATTACGCACAAGGTTCCTAGTCACTACTACTTCTAGTGGTACAGCTGCTCCAGCTGGAGCTGCTGCTTTTGCCTGTCTCCAGGCAGCTTTCTCACTCTCATCCCATTACATATCCAAGAACCTCATGTTACTGTGCAGTAAGGGAGTGTTATAACCTCCCCTTAAGGGAGTTATATAACCTCCCCTTCTGTTTTGAGGGGCAAAGAAGGATGCGTCTAGCATCCCAGAAAATTAGCATTTCTCGGTTCATCATGATGGGGAAAATTTTCTGTTCTCACTTTGTACTCTGCATATCTGTTCTAGGGCTTGTGAGAGCCCACCTGTCACCTCAGGCTGAGATCTTGATTTTGCTAGGCAAAAAGGTGTAATTTTTAAGCTCGCATAAGCTAACATGAAAATGTCAACGGAGAAATGGTGAACTTTGCAAGCTAACAAACCTACATTTTACCTTGGCATCTTACCATTACGCTTTACCTGGATTGTACTGAAATTTCGACACCTATGTGCTAGCATAAACTTAAAAACCCCAACCAGTCCTTCCCCTAGAGCCCTCTCCCTGCTTTATCACCCAAGACTTCCCATCTCATGAACCATGCATTCATGGTCCATGGACCATCTCATGCATTCATGGTCCATCTTCTGAACACCTATGAGGTCCAAAGCCAGAGACCAGACCTGGCATTCAGTGTCTTGCTGGAAGCGAAGTCACTGACCAGCAACTGCAGGGGACCAAAGCTCCAGCACCCCTTTCACGCAAATTTTGCTGTCACCAATGCACCAATGTGTGCATTGGTGCACTCTGTGTGCACCAATGCATCCTGCATCCACCATGTGCTGCAGATGTAGATCTATGCTGGCTTCAGGGCACAGAAGTGCTGATGCAGCTCTTCGGCATGTGCCCTCTGCAATGCTTCCACCGGATTTCACTTCCCATTATATACAGGCAGCTTGTAACCTCCACAATCTCTTCTTGTTTGTTTTGGGTAATAGGAACCAGTTTATTTTGGTGCCAAGCACCTCTCCCTGCCAGAGGCAGCAGAACACAGCTCCCAACACCCACAACAAAGCTTGCTGCTGCTATGAGTACCAGAGTGCTCTGTAAACAGCTCTAGCTTAGGAAGGATATGCTGGGCTCACACTGAAAATTCAGATACACTTCACAGGGTGGGGAATATGTCAGGGATTTAGGTTATACTCAAAGCAGATGTTAGCTCTGAAATTCAGAGACCTCAAGGAATTTAACCTCCCCTTCACCTGCTTTCCCAGTTGTGTGGTCAAGAGGAATCTTTCTCCTGGTCTACAAAATCTCACCAACTTTCCTCCTCGCTGAGATCAAGTGTTCAGACTGTGTTCAGTTCAGAAGACTGCAATATTTGTCAAATGGAGGAGAATAAAATTGGCTGGATCAAACGGGATAAAAATCACTTGGGTTGAAAGGTTCAGCTTCAAGCCTCAAATCACAAAGGTGACAGCTGAAAGAACAACCTAAATT
Organism: Pitta sordida; assembly: GCA_013390025.1. NCBI lineage: Eukaryota > Metazoa > Chordata > Aves > Passeriformes > Pittidae > Pitta > Pitta sordida. Next base: position 105,867 of record WEKX01006797.1, read on the forward strand.
CACTGCAGTGTCTCAGAAGAAACTGAGATCAGGTTTAAGGTATTTGAAACACTCAGTACAAAATGATGGGAGAAATCCTACAGCCTGCCATTGAGCTCTGAGAGGGTCTATCTAAGTCTTTTAAACAGAATCCAAATGCATCAGACTGGGACAGACACAAATTCAAATCTCAGTAGGAAACCGGATAGCTATAAATAAACAAGATCACCTTCATTGCTTGGGTTAATTCACCGCCTGCAGTTCAGCACTCTTTTGCCAGCCATTGCCTAGGTGTTCAGCCAACCAGATTGGAAAAAGACCTAAGGAAACTGAATTCTTGGTGTTCCTGGCTTTAGTGCACTGCAGCGCAAGAGACTTTGCTCCTTTCTGTGTAACAGAGCAGGAACAAAGAAAAGGAGTCATCTATTTGGAGCTGAGCTAAGGCACTAATGATGCAATAGGTGAGGAAAGAAGAAACACAGTGGGAAGAGGACAACTTCATCCTTCTCTTCACTCAATTCCCTTAAAAAACCCAATGTTATCTCTATAGAAAAGGAGGAGCTAATAAAGCATTACAGCAGGTTTCATTTCAAGGTTATTTTGTTGTTCTCCGAGAGAGATTTGTTTCAGGTATCAAAGTTACAGAAGCTGTTTCTAAAGTGGATTTTGGTGAATGCAGGCAGCCTTATCTGAGCAGCTCTGGCTCATCGCACCGTTGTGAATGCCCATTTTGTTATTTTTCCCTGTGGCTCCCCAGAAAATAAGAGCCTGTCTCTAACACTTTTTGGCATGTTTCTGAGATAAGCTACTGAACTGTGCTGACCCGAGGGGTGCAGTCTCTCCCTGTTCACAGCAGTGGCAGTCCTGTCGTCATCACAGCTTGATGAAGATTGATGATGACTGGCTTATCTTCTGTGCAGTGTCATTAAGGGGGAAAACACTAGAGATGGCTACATCCACAATTCCTTGGCAGAGCTCTGCATACAGCTTCCTAAGAGATGAGAGAGACAGAATCAGATACCCAGGCATGACAAACCAGCAGACCTTTAATCAATTTTTACGCAGACACGCATTTTCCCAACAGGATCTAACAAGATACTAGTCCCATTATAAGGACCTGCAGCATGGAAAACGAGGAGGGCAGCATCTCTTTCATCTCATCTCTGTTTACACCAGCAACCATCTTCTTCTTTAACAGTGATCCCGTTTGCAGTATTGTTCCCTGCCATATGGGACCACAAAACCTATTATCTATGTTTACTGTCAGGACCGGCTTCTGAGCTGAGTCTCCACACCCTCAGACCCCAGACTTGAGTCACCACAAAATGCTCAGGGGCAGACAACATCCCAGTAACCCCTGCACTAGCCTTTCAACTCAGGGAGTCTACAGTACTACACCCTGCTCATGTGGGGATGTGCTCCAGAGACATTGCTCCAATGCATTCATGGTTTGAAGAAGTGCTGTGCCAGGGTGCAGTTGTGCATTTCAGCTTGTGACCAAGCACAGAGGCTTCACAGAACCCCCAGAAGTGTGGAACATGGTGCATCTCCTGCTTACATGCTCATGCAGGGCAGGATTAAAGAGAAGGGAGATAAGATGTTTGAGATGAGTTAACAATAGTTTTGTTTTCTCCTGGAGGAAATACATGTGTAACTTCCCTGAAGGTGCTGGCATATGGGACATATTTAGTACCAAAGCAGACTGTCCTAGGATTAACAATGTCTTTTCCTCTGTGCCTTTGAGGCTACACGACAGTAAGATGTTTTTCAGCTCCTGGGAATGTTACTGCTTCAGCAGACAATTTTTTTATCTTTAAATGGGAACTGGGTGCTAAAAACTAGAATAATCTTGAAGACAAGCCTAATTTGGCTATTAGCCAAAACCCACCTCAGCTGCTTTCAATATCTTCCAAGAACCCACAGAGGCACAAACCAAATACGGCATTGCTGTAATCCAAATCCACCCAGCAACAGCCAAATTCTATCCATATAGCAACACAAGGAGGTGTAAGGCAGTATTGCACCATGGTGCACATGGTGAACAGGGCATCCAGGACAAAGTAAGTTCCCTAAGCCCTAGCCCTGAAAAGGCTCTTGAACAACCTGTCTGGTAGATTTGACCCGTGTTTTTTGTCTGCTGTTAGTGATGATTTAATCTAATTTAATCTACATCTAATTTGATCAAATTCTAGTGTACTGATGTACAGCCTGTTCTGTTTTGCTGGGTTTTGTATGATACAGATGCTCGCTTAGCAAAAATTTCTAGTCTTCTGCAATTTTTTGCTATCACATAGTACAGCACCTCCCACTGTACCTACAAAGCCAGATCTGTTTGGCTGTCCCAAACTTCCTGTGGCTAGTGGAAGCTTTGATCCAATGTCTGCAGCAATGCCTGCAGCAATGTCTGTATGCTCTGGAGTTCTGCTGCCTGCAGATTTAGTCACTCACTTCCAGCTGCTGCTTTTAATACTACTCATTTACTGTGTGTTCAGAGAGACTGAGAAACGATCTGATCTCCAAAGCATTAAATCTGCAACATAACTTCAACTCAATAGTAATAAAAATGACTTGGGTTATATTCAAACCCATTTGTTGAAAAATCAAGGTTAGTGCCCCACCTCACAGAAGCAGGGGGATATCAAACACAGAGACAAGAGTAATTAACCCAAATTGGCTGGCACTTAGAGCAGTGTCCAGTGTGGGTTAGGCTGAAAAACTCCCTTGGCATTCACTTTATTCCACCTTTTTCACTTGGAGTTGGGACACAGCTGTGTTTTGGGTGAGGCACGTGAATGGTGGCATCTCAAAAGTATTACAGAAACTGCTTACTCACTGGGCACATGCCGGGGCCCCATTCACTTCTATTAGCCAGACTTTCATCTCCTCATCTACCATGAAGTCAAAGCCAAAGAGCTGGAAGCTCTGGTAGTGAAGATGCTTCGTGCTGATTGCAGGCTCTATACACATAAGGCAGCTTCTGTGAAGGGAAAAATAGAAACTCAAGATTAAGAGCCCTGTGGACACACCTGTTGCACTCCAGCTTCTGAGAGTAAGTGCATAGCAGTTAGGTGAGAGGCGCTGCCCTGAAAGTGCCCCAAATGGCAAGGTATATCCAACATGTCACGGTAACCAGGTCCCTGCAAGTGAGATCCTACAACCATGAAAATACATGTTAGTTAACTGAGTTAACTCCCAAAGAGGTAGAGAGTAGCATCCTCCCTCACTGTTGGATCAGGCAAGCTGAAAACATCATCACAGATTCACATAATTAACTAGGTTGGAAAAGACCCTTGAGATCATCAAGTCCAACCTATTACCTAACACCAGCTCATCAACTAAACCACGGCACTAAGTGCCACATTCAGTCTCTTTTTAAACACTTGCAGGGATGGTGACTCCACGATCTCCCTGGGCAGCCCATTCCAATGGCCGATCACTCTTTCTGTGAAGAATTTTTTCATACTATCCATCCTAAATTTCCTCTGGTGCAGCTTGAGACTGTGTCCTCTCATTCTGTCACTGGTCGCCTGGAAGAAGAGACTGACCCCCACTAACTACAATCTCCTCTCAGGATGAAATGTGCAATCAGATCCTCAAACAACAAAGGGCTGCAGCAGGTCCCCAAGGAACTGCCACTGGATGCTCAGTTGCCTCAAAGTCCCTCAAAAGTTCTGTCATGTCTTTTTGGTGCAATCAACAGCAACAGGGTACTTGCGAAGTAAATTCCTTCATGAAGGAATTTGTCAAGACCTAGATTCTCTGCAGCACTATGATCTCTGAGATCTTTGTCCAGGCACCTTTTGTGTCCAGGAGGAAGCTGGGTCTATGCAGACTGAGTAAGATGATCTAGGCCAATGCCATACACATGCTGATGGTGGGGGAAGCAGCAGCAGACTTGAGTCCAGCTTCAATTCAGATTAGGTAACAGGTTGGCTAGGTTAGGTAATAGGTGATAGGTTGGACTTGATGATCACTATGGTCTTTTCCAACCTTACTGATTCTGTGATTCTGTAATTCCCCTCTTGCACCGTATACCCTTTTTAATCTCAACCTCTTCTAACCCTGTTTTTTGACCTGCTCTCTTCCCTTATCATTCCACCCTTCTCCAGTCACAGCTGGCAAAATGTGGACACATTGAGGGAAAAACACCTATGGAGGTGCCTTTTCACTGAGCAATGACACTGGGGTATTTATGACCTTAAATTTATATAATTGAAACCTTTCCCTTCTTGGTCTGTTTGTTTCCCCAGCTGTCTATACACATTCCCTGTCACTGAAGGGTTATGTTTTCCTATGCAGCAGGCAGTTGGCTACCTTATTATGTGTTTGATTTGAAGTAAAATGCCATTCTCAAGCGTTGTGTTCAGGGCATCCATCAAATACTGGTTGAACTCCTCAAAGAACATTTCATTCCCTTCCTCATATCGCCCATAGTTTTTGGAACATTCCTTCTGAATGCAGTGATTGGTCAAATGGCAGGTTTTGTCCTGGAAATTAGCACTGTTATATGGTTCCGAAGAGGTCCGCAGGACACCCTCTCTGTAGAGGTAGATATTATACTGATGATCCACAAGAACCCAGCTCCTGGGGGACAAGAGAACAAACTCTAGTCTCAGTGGCTCAAAAATAAACAGCACAAAATAGAAAACTGGTATTACAAAAGCAGAAAAGGTTACCTGATGTCAAATTTGCGGTGCCCTGGCTCTAAAAGTAGAGGATTCTCCAGGTATTTCTGAATCACATGCACTTGTCCCTGCTCATCAATGAAGTCCAGGAGCTCTGTAGCCTCTGAAGAAATCAGGATTCCTTCCCCTGGCACAGAAAGATGAAGACAAAATTAGATAGAGGATCCTTCTACCTTTGTTGGAGCTTTTTCAGGCCCCAAGTGGACCATGGCTCATTTGCCCAAAAAGGTAATGCAACATGCAAGAACATATGGTCCAAAGGTCAGTCATGTTTGCTCCACGTCAGGGAATGAATCTGTGGAGGGATCTCCATGTTATGATATCACAGGGCCTCAGGCTCCCCAATTAATCAGATCTAGTACCAATGGGGATCAAGGGTACCTAAGATAGCATGGCCTGGCAGGGGCATGTGTGCAGGGGGGTGGCTATTGAGATGTGCGGAGGTGCACAGCAGACAGGGAATTTAGCAAGCAATGAGGCAGCTGCTTAATTTGGGGGCATTTTGTTTCTTTTTCCATAATTTTTTTTCCTCTCTGGGCTTGGTGGGGGTGGGGAGCTGTGGTGGTGCTCATGCTTGGCACTTGATGAATTTTAGTTTTTCCCAGTTTAGAGAGCAGGGATTTTGGCAAGTTATTTTATTGTGTGTTTCTTTTTTTGGTTGGTTTAGTTTTTGGTGGGCTTTTCGTTTTTGTTTGTTTGGTTTGGGTTTTTTGGGAGGGTTTGTGGGGCTTTCCATTCTAGACTCAAGAGTTTCTTCCCCTTTTTGGCCTCTCTGCCAGAGGCAGTCACATATGCACACTTATGCAGTGTTGGCCTGCTCACGGAGTTCACTTAAATTATTATTAAAATCATTGCTGAATAAATAAAAGTACCATTTTAAATTGTTCATCCACGTAGCCAATGTTCCTGCTCTGGAAGCTCTTAATTAACAAAGTTAAATGTGTCGCTTAAATACTGCCACATTTTGGCTGAAGCTGTCAATGTTAAATTCTTGCAAGAGTCCAAATATGAAACCTCTGTGTAGAGCAATGAAAAGAAAACATATTCCTCCTGGGATTTGATAAAGGGATGACACGAGGGATAAGCCAGCTCAGGTAAAGTTATCTAATACTTCTCTGGCACTATGCCCATTTTTCAGACATTTAGTTAACATTTTGGACAAAACCTGATGACTTAATTTTGTGCTCAAGTGTTTTGGGGAAACACTGTGCAAAAAACCCTCATTCCTCAAGAGGGCATTGAAGGGATAATACAGGTTTGGAGCACAGGCAGAATTTGACAGGATCATTCCATGGAAAATGCTCCTAGCTGTGACTTCTGAAGGTCACTGTCATCACAGCCACTGCTCCATGATCCGTATATTTGAGTCACAGCTTCTTGGCACTACTGACCTGCCACTCACCCCAGCATCTTCCACTGAAAAGAAGTGCTCTTACTAAAGTATCTTTCTCACTCATGCTTTAATGCAGGGGGCAAGACTTTTTAGCTCCCTGATCACAGCAGAGCCATTTGCACGACTTCAGGCTGTCAAAGCAGCAAAGAGGGAAACAATTTCCCTCTAAAAGAGTGAAGCCCTGCATTGGGAAGATCATCAGGCACCCATTCTGCACTGGACAGATGCCAAATCAAGGGGGAGGGTTAGCTTAACTGTGCAATTGTTAGCAATCCAGTGAAGCAGCAAAGCAGTTTATGTGGGGTAGCTGTCCCTTCTCTCAAAGACAAGACCTAAACCTCTAGCCACAGTTGAAAACTCTCAACTTTTAAGTCATGGCATCCTAAACCTTTAATTTTCCTATTACTGATGATTGACCAAGCAATGACTAGACCTGTACCAAGACAGGGACTGTGCCTGAGCTGTATCTGCCTTGGTAATTCCCTTTAGAAGATGAACTTGAGGGTCTGCTTTCCACTTTAATTCACAACACCACACTGATGAATACAAAAGGCGACTCCACTTTAGTGCAAAAAAGATGGGATCACACTTGAATATCAAGTATATGGAGAATTTAAACCTCCCCATCTTCCAGCAGACCACAGCACTGGCCTTTTCAATTACCCAGGTTGATTTTTTGCCAGACAGTTCACCATACAGAAACATTTTCCCTCACTGACATAACAAAAGGACTCATCTCCCTTTCCTTCCTGATGAAAATAAGCATATTGTTCTGATACTTGTTGTAATGCAGACAGAAGAGCAGAGCAGTGAACGAAGCCACCTCTGGCTTTTACATTCGCTTTTGGCATAACTGCATCAAAAGTGACTCTGCAAATGAATACTACATGTGGGTTTGTTACCTTGGAAAAGACCAGACTGGGCTCTGCTGCACACATGGCAAGGTAATTTTTTAAATAAAGCCACTCTAATAATGTGCCCATAATAATGTAACTAACAGACAGCACACAGTTATTAAAGCCTTATATCTGTAGCTGTGTCCAGCTATCTCACAGCTTGTTAATTCTGTAGAGCAAGTGATGTAATGACTCTGGAAGAAGTTATTACGTGGGTATTTACAGGTTCACACAGGTTTACAGGTTATTCTGAGTTAGAAGGGACCTATAGGATCATCTAGTCCAACTCCCAAGCGAACACTCTCCCACCAACTAGACCATGTCACTAAGCTACTCGTCGAGTCTTCTCTTAAACACCTCCAGGGATGGCGACTCCACCACCTCCCTGGGCAGACCATTCCACTGAGAGATCACTCTCTCTGTGAAAAACCTCTTCCTAACATCCAGTCTAAACCTCTCCTGGTGTAGCTTAAGGCCATGTCCTCTTGTTCTGGTGCTGTCAGCATGGGGTTGTTATGTCCAAAGTGAAGAACCTGGCACTTAGTCTTGTTAAATCTCATGTTATTGGAGTCTGCCCATTTCTTTAGTCTGTCAAGCTCCCTCTGAAGGGCCCTCCTACCCTCCGGCAGTTCTACATTTGCCCCCAGCTTGGTATCATCTGCAAACTTGCTGATGATGGACTCGATTCCCTCGTCCATATCGTCAATAAAGATGTTGAACAGTGCCGTGCCTAACACTGACCCCTGTGGGACTCCACTCGAGACTGGCTGCCAGCTGGATGTGGCACCATTCACCAACACTCTCTGAGCTCGTCCATCCAACCAGTTCCCAACCCAACATGAAATGCTTCTATCCAGTCCATGCTCTGAGAGTTTCCCCTGAAGCTTAATATGGAAAACTGTGTCAAAGGCTTTGCTAAGGTTACTGCCCTACTCAATTTAAAGCGACATACAGACACTGATTGTTTGCCTTTGCCATGGCACCTTCCCCTGAAGCTTGAGTGCAATTTTGATATACTGAGCTCGTGGCTCCTCAGTCTCTCAGTGTGATCATGCATATGCCCACAGGCACCAGGCATCCAAATCTGGTTGAAAGACAAGCAGGATTTCCACCTAAGTGAAGCTAGGCTTAGCTGTAGCGTGAGGGGTCTTCTTACTCTTGAAAGCTGCTGTCATGCCTGCTGACCTCTTTCCCATATCCTATTCTGCTCCCTCTTACCTCCTACTCTTCACATTCCCCTTACCTGCTGGTCCCTACTGCCTTCTACTTGCAGCACTTTCCCATGATTTGAGGTGTATGTGTAGGAAAGTGGAGGCCCTTTCACTGTTATGCATGTTCTAGATAGCATGTGCACATTAAAAGCTCGTCAGGAGCTCCATGCCCTATGTAGCTTGACTGGCAAGGATTTGGTGGGTGATGCCCACCATAAACAGATTAGACATCAGTTTGGCTCAGCCAAATCCCACAACTCTATGGATCATGTTAAGAGTAAGGAATAACAAGAAATAACGCATGGTGCTGGAGAACGAACCTTTGGCACCAGCTGAAGACTTGGCAATCCACACATTGCCCTCTTTGCCTTCCTGTCGCCTGTTGTAAGCTGCCAAGAAGACTTCCCGCTCATCTGTCCTCGTGTTATTTATGAGATGGCGAATTCCATTCTGTGCTGGAGCCATGGGAGTCTTCAAGTTTGTTGGGTAAATCACATATGACTCCGGGAACCATGTGCAGGACTCAGATAGCTCAGGGTTTGTCTTTATTAGCCTGGGTGAAGAGAGACAGGCTGTTAAACTCCAGAGGGTTCCCATCTGCATGGGATCAATTAATATGGAACAATTATCATTAACTGCATTGTTTTACTTCATGATGAATAGCAGCTTACAGAAAAATCTGTGCTAAATTGTATTTTCTTAAACTAAACTGAACTGTATCCTCCTTATGGTTTTCCTACAGATACCAAATCAACCCCAATCCATAGCCAAGCACTACTATTTGAATGAGAACTTGCATGCTTTCATTAAACATTTTATTGATACCATGGATATCATAAAACTAACAGCTAAGAAGTTTCCATGTAACTAGAGCTTGTGGTGCATTCCCTGCGTCATCTCTGCACAAGGGAATCAAGGAGGTGTTGTTTTCTTACATGAATGGGGGCAGGAAGGATGCTGTGATGACAACCAGCAAAAGGGAAACCACAGCAGCAACGTTCTCTGTGCTAGTGCTTAGTTCTTATTCGTGCTGAGATCTGAGCAGGTGTCCCAGTTGTGGATGAAGACCACCGGGAACCCACTGAAAATGAGGACACGGCTACATGTTTCACATTCCAAGATATCTGAGATCCCCCTTGCACCACATAGTTTCCAATCTCTCTGGCACGTCCTTCCTACTAGTCTTCTTCTGGAGATGCCAGCAAACTCCTGTTACCAGAGCCCAGGCCTGTTCTCTTTTACAGTCAAGAGAGTTGCCTGCTTCTCTGAATATTTCTGCTTTACTTAAGGCCAAAAGCAGAGGTCATGACACACTGACTCTCTTTGTGCATTTATGCTTTTCTGTTGAAACGACAGTCAATGACAACCTGGGAGCCCTGAGGAATATAATTTGTTGTCCTTTGGGTTTATAAGTAGCTCGATGCATCATTGATCCTACAGTTAGAATGGTCAGCCAAGCTTCAGAAGACAAAAACAGGTGTGCAAGTGCTCTCAGCACTAGCTCCAGATAGGTAGGTTCTACACTCAACAGGGGTTAGAAGAAAAACTTCTGCCAAGCCTGAATTTCAGTGAATTTCTTACTTCACCAGAGATGCTTTGCGGCACAGCTTGTCTGCTCCCCTGTAGTAATTCACCAGCTGCACAAGTCCAGGTTCATGGCCTAAAAAGAGGAAACAAAGAGGTCAAACTTCTCAATTAATAAAGAGAAAACTGCTGCTTGGTGCAAAGGACCTGTGCAGTAAGGAAAAAAAAAAGGAGGTTCTTTCCTTACCCTGCATTACAGAAACAAGTTGTAAGATGGTACTGGTTCCTGTGGCTTATTTTAGTTGCAAAAAGACAAGCCTTTACCCGTTGTTTTTAATCTGACACATCCATTTTACAAAGGAAAATAATTATTTCCTAATTCACACTGGGAACTGGCAGCACCACCCAAAAAATGTTCCACATTTGCTAGTGACAATTTTTAAAAAACAAGACTTCAGTTACTGTTAAATGCAGGTGAAGGATGCAGTGAGGCACATCATGATAGCACACCAAAGACCACACTCTAGCAAAGGACATTTTTTCTTTGTCACATAGAGCAGGGTTCCCTCTTGGACCTGATATCGCCAAACACTGGGAAACACTTGAAGATTTGGAGTCTTCCTTCCCTCTAGCAGTTTGCAGCAAGACCCACTGGACAGCTGGGTTAAAAGGAATCTCTGGAGCGTCTGCTCCAACCTCTTGTTCAATCAAAGTCTCAGTATATCTAAGGATGAAGGTTCAAATAATCTCTAAGTCCTTGTCCCAGTACTTGGTTGCTATCCTGTGTCCCCTTGACTATCCTGATGGCCCCTGCTAGAGTCACTCCAGGGTGTCTAAGACTTTCTTGCACTGGAAAATCTAAACTGGTACCAGTATCCAGTTATTACCTCACCAGTGCCAAACAGATAGGTAACTCCTTACCAATACTAGACTCCACACCACAAACTGCCTTCCTTCACCTTCTCACACTACATGAACCCTTGTGCTCAGCTGGAAGCTCTCTGGGAAGGGCAGGATTGCAGCAGGTGTCCGAAGGGTAACACAAATCCCTGCAACACCCCACCCAACCAGTGCAAATGAATACGGATGTGCAAGAGGCGACTGGTGCCTAGGGCAACAGCTGGGTCACCAGTGACAGCAACTTACAAGCACATTACTAGGAAAACCGCTCTGGTTTGAAATGACCTTGGACCAAGGGAATCCTCCAAGCACAACAGTTACTTCCATCTTCATTGTCTTCAAAAAAGAAAAAAAAGTGCTCATGGGAGTGGATTTAGACCTTGAAAAAGCACTCAGAGTTTTAGTTAAACTCCTTAGTGTTTGCCTGGGAAAAAACGCCTGGAGTACACAAGACCAGGCAGCTTCCAGATCCCAGAGAGTGAATATCTATTTTCAACCCCAGTCACTCTTCTGACATGGATCCCTTTTTTATTCACGAACCTTTAAATACAAGATAGCTTAAAATCATCCTGCAGAAAAGATCTGTAACTTTAGGCACTTCAGTGTGCAGCCAGCACAGCCAGGTAGTAATATACTGAAAGAAAATAGTAAAATACAGTCGGCCCTCTTCCACTTCATGCCCCCCAGACAGCGGCTTCACATCTTCGCTGTGTGATGTTTCAGCGATTAAGGAGGCCTGTTTCGGGACTGTGCATGCGCGACCTGACACTCATGAATATTCAAAGTAGGCAGTCAAGAATATGCAAATTCCCACCCTGTTGCTTTTGCTGCGGCAGCTGCCCATACCGCAGCTGCCCATGCTGTGCAGTACCTCCTCTGCTCGCTGCAGCTGCTCCATGGGGCAGAGGAACTGTGCGTGCTGGCCCCAGCCACCGCTGTGCCATGCCAGGCGTGTCCCCGGGAGGGAACACGGCAGGCAGAGCTCAGAAGTCCATATAGCCTCACAGTACCCCTCCGCCCACTGCAGCTGCCCAACGGGGCAAAGGAGACCAGTTTTGCTCCTCCAACTGCGTGAGAAACTTCTGAGAATGTGCCGCAGCCACCCTGGAGCTGGGGAGGGCAGGGTGACTGGGGCCAAATTTGCATATTAATGAGCTGCCACTCAACACTGACAGAGGGCTGCCTGGGGAGGGGTCAAGATCCGAGGTACTGTGTTATAGAAGACTTGACTGTACTTCAAATTTTCTTCTGGTTCCAGTTTATCCTGAGGAAACACATCCTCATTGGCTTTCTGAGCATCACTGTGGAGCAGTGGGCTACTACTTAGAGGCTGGTAGCTAGCAGTGTTGTGAGGTCTGCATCATGCATCTAGTGGGATTAAAAAGCTGCCAAGACCACTGACCAAAGTGGTGATCCTCCTGTGGTCAGCAGACCACAGTCTTCGCGTACATGAGGCCTCTGCAGCCTCTTCCTCCTTTCCCTCCCCTTAGCACTAAGTGCTCTTCCGCTAGATGTAGACACTCACAGATAAATGTTACAATCCCCCAAGAATCAGATTATCAGTGAGAGCAACAGAGGTCCCTGCAGCTGTGGTGCATGCCGAAGAGTTCCCACTTCTACTCCTCTTTTAACAATCCAGCTTAGCCTCTGGGTAATGCAAATCCCTACAGTTCCTTGAATTAATTTTGCTTCTAGCGAGTAGAGCCCTTAGGAAAGGCGGGAGGCACCGGTGAAATGACCCTCTAGGACCTTCGGAGGGGGATCCTTCGAGACCTGGCTGGCATAAACAGGCACTGCAGAGAGCCTGGCCAGAGGTCGGGAAGTGGATGCATGGAGACCCTTCAGTGTTCGCCTTTTGTTTAGGCGACGGCGGCCGCCGACTCCCGGTTAAAACGAGTCCCGCGCACGGTCACAGCGACGGGTCGGTGACAGGGGCCAGGGGACACGGGCTCCCAAACCGTGGGGGCTCTGCCGGAGTGCGTCCTGCCCGCAGTGGTGATAGGACGTTGCGGCGGGAACCACACCCTGCGGCAGGAATTCACCGAGGAGGGGACAGCGGCAGCCCTGAGCTGCAAGGCGTTAGGGGGAGGTCAGACCTTGCTGTCGGCGGGGGAGGCCGCGGGGGAGACCCTTACCCAACCTGCCGAAGGGAAGTCGGTTCCTCTCGCCCAGCATCAGGTTGAAACGGGGGTTGTCCCTGCGGAGGCGGCGCCACTGCCCGCTGGCCAGCAGCAGCCGGCTCACTTCGGCGTACACGCTGCTAGCTTCGTCCCGCACCACGAATGTGTACATGGCGACGGGAGGGGAAAGAGAGGGCAACAGGGTACACCCTACCCTAGCCCCAGCGGCTCACAGCGCCCCGCCGCAGCCCAAGCAGGGCCCTGCCCGTCCGCCCGACCCCACTCCGCATAGCCAAGACCCCCGCCCGCCAGTACCACCCAAGGAACCCGGCGAAGCAGGGACTGACCCGGAACCAGAACCGCCCTCCGGCTCCGGCTCCTCCCCGTGATGCCACGGAGCCGCCGGGGGCGGGGCCGTAAGCCTCGGGCACCCGCCCCTGACCAGCCCCCCAGCATCCTGGTGTGCCTGTAGACGAGGTCGGTCTTGTGTGAGAAACGGGCCCACAAGTATTATTATTATTAATGCAATTTATTATAAGCCACAGGCAAGCAGCGCTGGGCACCTGGGCTCGGCAGTTTCCAAATCCAGAGGTGCACAGTTCATCAGTAGGTTTCACATTTTATATTCTATGATTATACCTATACGTAGTACATTAGCCATTCATACATATACACATTAACCATCCGAGAGATAGTAGGGATTATTACAATTATTTGCATGAATTTGCAGCCCCCTCTCTCCCCCTCTGGGCATGCTCAATTGTGGGGATAGTTGCTGGTGGGTGCATAGGATGAGGTCAGAGTCCATCATCATCAGAAACTTATAACCCCAGTCATAAAACTGGCATAAGCTGGTCGATAGCACTCATTATCTCTATTGCTGAATTAATTGGCTTGGTCCATGGTACTGTTGGCCCGATTGACCACTCGGTCATAAATTGGCTGGGGCCTAGGGCCCACTTGAACAACTCTGGAATTCTCCCATTCCAGCAATTACCTTTTACCTCTGCAGTGACTCCTTGTGTAAACAAAGCTTATGTAGTTAGCAACAAACACTGTGTTAAAATTGATCATGCATCAGAGCCAATATAATTAGTAAAAATATTATAGTAGAATTAGTGGTATATTCAAACAAGGATTCCTTCTAACGTATGCTACTAACACACTCAAATACCTTTAATATGCATTACTAGTTTCATGAGTGGCTTCTTCTTTAGCTTGGTTACATTTTGTGAGGGCCAAAACTCCTTCCATCCTTCACACTTGTCACCCAGCACGGGATTGGTGCCAGCAATGCAGCCACCCCACACTACGCTCACTGCCCCATCAGTTCTCAAGAGCATCTGGGATGCTCACCTCCCCTCGTGGGTCCCTGCCCCTGAGCTCAGATAGCCATCCGTGGATGTTGGTGCTGTGCACACGTGTTCTGGGGCTGCAGTCCAGCTCTGGGTGTTGCTATAGGTCATGTGGACTATCAGATGTTGGTTGTGCTGTGGCTCTTGCAGGTCTGGTGCAACTCCAGGCTTGGTCTCACCACTGGAGATACTGCCAGGTCTGGGCTAGACCTGACTGCACACACAGTGTGACCAGACCATGGGTATGGACCTTCTCTGAGGCCTGGGGAACAGCCAGCATGCAGAAGTCAGGCAGCCATCCAACAGGACCCTTACAGATGGGAGACAACAGGATGCCTATGAAATTGGAGATGAAGGGGAAAATCGTCAATGTCAAAGGCTGGAGTCGAAGGAGTTCTGACAGCCACAGCCCTGAGCCCTCCTGGCAGTGAGGGCCCTATGAACAGTTGGGAGGTGGAGGGAAGGGACTGTTTCCTCAGTGCTCATCAGACTGCATCTAGTATTGTGTCCAATTTAAGAAGGATCATGATAATCCAGAGTGATAAGCTGCTGCTGAAAGGAGGACAGCAAGTGAAGAAAGGGCCAGGTTGCCTCTTCCGCTCCAGCCATCAGACCTCAGCTTTCTGTCGTGTCAAGGGGTGATACAGCACTCTGAGCCATACGACTGGCACTGCTGAGACAATCGATCTTCTCCTTCTTAACCTGTTTGACTCTTCAAATTGTTGGAAATGATAAAATTCCAGAGCAAGAGCCCCCATTGCCAAGGGCCATGGAAGGTGCAGTGTCACTAAGGGCCACACCCGGCCTCCTCAGTGTCCTGGTGGTGCTCTGCAGCTTCACAGCCCAGAGCTGGGAAGAATAGGAGAGTCCAGTGCCCTCGGGAAATGATCAGAGCTGTGTGTGAGGCTGATGCCTCTCAGGCTCAAGGCAGTAGAAATAGTTCGTTTTGTTCTCACTTTGGGTACTTTGGGACAGGACTCTATTTGGTGACAGGAAATGCTGGTCCTTTAATCCCGGAGATCCTTTCCAGTGGAGCTGGAGCTGTTTGACAAGCCCTGGGCAACATGTCTTTTCCTGAGGGAGTTAGGTCATTAGATTAAAAAAACCTAAATTAACAAAGATGATGACAGGACCCTGAGATTAGCGCCAGGGTTGTGGGCTCAATCCCTATATGGGCATTCACTGAGGAGTTGGACTCGATGATCCTTGGGGGTCCTTTCCGATTGAGAATATCTGTGATTCTGTGAACTATCCTAATAACTTTTCTAATTGATTGTTTTAATTAACTTTTCTAATTTGTTTTTTAATTAATCATAAGCAGTGTAATTTTCCACCCTGTCATATGCCAGCACTTAGCAAGGTATCACAGTATCACAGTATTGATAAGGTTGGAAAAGACCTTGAAGATCATCTAGTCCAACCTATGATCCAACTAAACCTAATATCTAACATCTAGATCATATTATTCAGCACCTCATCCAGTCTACCCTTGAACACCTCCAGGGACGGCAACTCAACCACCTCTGTGGGCAACCCATTCCAAAACTGGATCACTCTTTCAGTGAAAAATCTTTTCCTAATATCTAGTCTAAACCTCCCCTGCTAAAGCTTGAGACTATGACCTCTCGTCCTGTCTCCAGTGGCCAGGGAGAAAAGACTGCCTGACTACAACCTCCTTTTAGGTAGTTATAGACAACGATAAGGTCACCCTTGAGCCTCCTCTTTTC
>WEKX01006799.1:470-12341 GCA_013390025.1 Pitta sordida
CTCTGCCGAGCTCTCAGCTAGCTCCAGGCTTCTGTTTCAGGGCTCCAAAAAAACCATCAGCCATTCGTCCAGTTCTTACCTCTCCATCTTCAGTCGTGGCTTAGATGGATTCTGCAGTACTGGTTCTCTCTCTCTCTGGTCCATAGGTTTTCACTATGGTCAGTCCAATTCACAAGCAGCAGCGGGATGCCTGGAAGAACATCTCTACCCCTTCTCTCGTGGGCCTGGGGGCCTTCGATCTCTCAGCCTCCTGACGCAGGTTTTGAGCCGGCACACTACATCTTACTACTGAACTTTTTTTTCTTCTCTCCCAAGTATGTTATTCACAGAGACACCTCTATCTCTATAACCTTGAAGGCCATGGCAGCACGGAGAGCTCAGGCAAGAACTGAGTTGTTAACCCCCTCGCTGCCAAAGCAGCAAAAAAACCTAAACCCAGGACAATTCCCCTTTGCATCCAATAAGGAGTCTGCAACATCCAAAGGTTGTTGCAGCCTCTCTTTTTACTGTTGATGTATTTATAGAAACATTTCTTATTGTACTTAACAGAAATGGCTAGTTTGAGTCCCATCTGGGCCTTTGCCTCTCTAGTTTTTCTCCTGCATGACTTGGCGACTTCCTTGAATACATCTTGACTTACCTCCCCCTTTTTCCAAAGGCTGTATGTCCTCCTTTTTTCCCTGAGTTCTTTCAGGAGCTCTTTGCTCATCCAGGCTGGCCTTCTGCCCCTCCGACTCATTTGTTGGCATATTGGGACCGCCTGCTCCCGCGCCTTCATGAGCTCATTCGTAAAGTATGTCCAATATATTTATATATGGGGTTTATATTTATATTGTAACCAATAGAATATAGAAATGAAATATAACCTGTTAACAAGTGTATAAAAATCCTGTAATTTCCTATGAAGGGGGGCAAGTTTTTGGAGAAGAATCCACCTTGTCCCTTTGACCAAATAAATACCTCTATTCAATGATATAAGTCTTTGAGTAGTTTTTGTTAACTGGCTTTTTGGCACCACTCTAATAGTTTAATAACTTTATTATATTGCAGTGACCAAAACAATATTCAAGGTGAGCTGCACTAGTGCAGTACAGTTCAGAGCAGAGCAGGAAAATCACACTTGCTTTGCTTATCATTTAAATGCACAAAGTGCCTTGCCTCCAGGTGAAGTTAAAGTCTGCAGAGTGAATGCCTCAACCAAAGAATGAGGGCTGCAGAACCGATGAAATCTACAGATTGCTACTAACTAGATGCAACCTTTCTATCACACTCACTGCAGCTGTCTGGGGACAGTTAGAGCGTAAGAGCCTCAGTGATAGATCTGCCCTATGCAAGAATCTACACTAAACCAAATACCCTCTGCTGTACCAACCCAGGAGCCCTGAATGCTTTTCTTTCATGTACGTATATGTCTTGTCCTGCCTTGAAAACAGCTAGGTGTTAGTGTATTTGCAGAACTAAACTTGAGACAGTGCCATTTTAAAATTTCAAAACAAAGGAGTAAAACAAAGGTTCCTACCACTACGCAATGTTGAGTTAGAGTTAACATGTTAAAAAGAAGAGAGCTCATCACACGATAAGAGGTTTCTCTTGGTAGTAGATTTTTTCATTTAACCTTTTTTGTTTTATACTGTGCTTCTGTTCACAGAGATGCAGGGAGACCCACAGATGGTCATGGTGCTGCTATGATACAGACCATAGCCAGAAGAAAAATGAGCTTTCAAAGAGAGTTCAGTGCAAACCTGTGCTGGGTTATGTGTAACTCTCTACGAATGATCCGTAATAGTTATGGAAATTATTTCCATTTGGCATGAATCACAGGAGCTGCTAAGTGAGAGCTTCTAAAATGGGCCTGTTAGGAAGGAGAAATAATGAGCTGGGGGTGTTGTGGCATTTTTAGGAGTGGGGCCTGGGCCAGGCTGATGCTGGTGGCAGACGGGGACTTGTTCGCCGGCAATGGGGGAGCACAACGGTGACCGCAAGATAAGGGAGCAGAGCAGTGCATCTCGGCTGGCAGTGCACAGGCACGACGGCAGACACGCAGATGCGGCAGAACCTGGGAACTTCCACCACGTGGAAGTTTATGGGGACAGATGTGGAACTGCCTCTCTCTTCTCCTCGACATATATAAATAATAATATTGCCATATAGTGGAGAATTTTTTTGGGAGGGAAACACTAGTATATTAGTTCTTGCTTTTTGCTGCTACTCACCATATTTGACAGTATATGGTTAAAACAGCATTGTTTAAAGAAAAAATTGTTTAAGGATTGTTCAAAGATTCTTCTCTATGACTCAGAAGCCTGACCCAGGAAATCTTAAACAAATTGAGACTCTAATGAATGCAGTCTCACAGACTCATATGTTAATGTTGACTATTAGCTTGTAATAAATGACAAGTAAATGTCAGTTATAAATTACTTTATCCCTCCATGGTCACAAAACAGAAATAAGTCGGGTATACCTTCACCATATGCTGTGACCAAAAAATGGTCCAAACAACTATTCCAAACCAGTAAACTACTCTGTCTGTGTCTTAGTGTAATTAAAACGTATTTATCCAGGCAGGGACAAACAGAATGGTAGCTATCAGCATTCTCGAGGAATAAATGCTCTGGAGCAAAATTCTCAGTTTAACTCACCAAAGTACATTAATACTTTACTCATTAATCATATGTAATCATGCCTCCAGTAATAATGTTTACACTGAATGCCATTATGGGTTAAAGAATGTTTTGGACCTGTTCAACATCAGATCTTCACAAACTCAGCAGGTCTCTTTTAATTTAACATCTGTGAGGACAGAAGAATTACAACACACACCTGTAACCATGCCACAGAAATGGAGATGGTCCAGACAAGATGCTGTAAATTCTTAATGGTTTCAAGCTCAAAGGAGTTGTCATTAAGCAACCTATTAGCCATCCTGATACAACAGATCTAATTAAGCTGAAGCATTCAGCATGAGAAGTCACTAAAGCGTATGCTTCTCCTGGGCTTTGCAGGGTACAAAGAGAGATGCACAGCCATTCCAAGCTTGTTTTTAAAGAAGTGCCAAATTCACAGTCAATATTAACACATCCATTACAGGAATGAAACAAATTTTTTCTAGCACATACTGCCTGTGAACATTATGTCTATCTCAATATTGTAGGCATCTCATGGCAGGAACAGGATTCAAAGTCCTGTTTTTGAAAGAGAGTGAAACCTCTACAGAGCATATTAGACTATTCAATCCCCTTCTGAAACACAGCTCTACACATGCCACCCCTGATATAAATCTCATAGGGCACACCAATGTGAAAGAATAGGAAAAAGAACGTATTTCAACCAAATGGAACAATTGGACACTTAGAAAACCCCCAAAACTCCAGACAGGTTGCCTAAAACCATGCATTCTCAGCAACAAAAAGTACTAAAAATACAAAAACTCATGCATTCAGGGTACCTTCCTCCTAGTTTGTTGCTATCAAAAACAATCAGTATCAACAAACCTCTTTCAGGAACAGCTGGGGAAAGTTCCCAGCTCCTCACCTGTCCTTATGCTACATGGCAATCACATGTTAGGATAGGATTTGAACTCAGGCAAACCTGGCACCAGCATCTTACAATTCAGAAAAAGACAGGCCTCCAGGGTCCTGTCTTTGGGAATCACAGTGAGTAGGAAATTCTACTTGCTAGTCATAACATCAGTTTCATGGACAAATCTATCCTATCACTCTGTTCACTGCAGGAATGATGCAGGAATGACAAATGCACTGTTCAAGGCATCCTTGTGACACAGCAGCAAACCCAACAAGTATCAATTGCTGTGTCATGACACACCATCTTTGGTTTCCACTCTAGAGGGAAAAGCTTACAGCAGTAATAGCCAATCTGAACATTGTGTATTATGTATATATGCTGTCATACACCATGGCAATGTATTAGTCAGTAAGGAATGAAAAAATCTCTAAAATCTGCTTCTATTAAACTGTACATTGTTCCTACCTGCAAATGCAATCACATTGAGTCTGTGCTGACGTGGCTGTGAGGCAGCATGCATCTTCTAGCCTCATTGGACTTATTTATCCCAAGTTCATTTTCACTACCTCATCCTATATAGCAAGTCCCAGCAGATGGCATTGTGTTACAAGGAAACATTATCCTGGTGCCTGTTGCTTTCCCCTCGGCTCTACAAGTTCAGAGGGGAGACTCGAACTTCTCTTTCCTTGGGCATATCCTTAGCTTCTTCCTGCTCCTGTGGTTTTGCCAAGCCTAGCATACAGCATTTCAGCTGGGTGGAAATACAGGGGAACAAAGCCAGAATGAGATAGGAAAGCTTTAAGTGACTTGTATCTTCATTCTTGTAGCTCTGTTTCAAAATCCTTCACCTACCTGTGCTCCCAAGGCTGGAATAATCTTGATCTCAGCCCTGCCGCTGTATACAACAGGCTGATAATAACTATTGTCTCTCCTGATATGCTGTAGTCTGTCTTTTTTAGGACACAGCCACTTAAGACAAGAGTAAATTCAGGGGTGAAATACCTCTGGATCCAGGTGCCAGCAAGACATAAAAGGTTTAAGCACAGGTATGTGAATTCAGTTTTCTGTAGTTCAGTGAGAAACAACCTAGAAGGGCAGATTGAAACAGTGAGGTTTTCCAGACCTGTTAAATCACTAGATCTAGTGGTACAGGAGCCCCCCCGAAATGTTGCAACTGCTAGCACTTGTACTCAGTTCATCCTCATCTGCCCTTCCATCCATTTTCCCAATTCCCTGCTGGTTCAGCTCTTTGTCTTCAGGACTTCTGCATGTCTGGCTTTGTTCCTAAGATTAGAAATCGTATCATGCAGATGGAGAAAAGACCTGCTGTGATTCAGCCACAGAGGTTACAGGAGCAGTTCTTAGCTCAGTCCATGGCCTTGTATGCTGCTGAAGCATGCTGAACTACTGTGCCCAAGTACATGAAGCTGGAATTAGAAGTATGAAAATGTGGTGATATGTAACTCCTGTGACCCAGTAGTGTGAGATATAATTCCTTCATTTTTATTACAGAGCTGGTGACCATGAAGCATCTAGCTCCCTACTGAGTGTAGCCAGGTAAAGTCAATGAGGAGAAGGCTTCAGCAAAGAATTGGAGTAAGTGGAATCATTTAAAAAGGAAGATATTTGAGTGTAATCAATGTGTTCAACTGTGGAAAATGCATAGAAGCAACACGATCAAACTCATTCTAGTTCACTAAATGGAGCTTCCTCAGCATCTGCTTTGCTTAGTGCTCTGCTAGGTTGCATGGCTATCTGTATCAGTGCATTTATACATTTTTGAGCCCTTATTCAATATGGCACTAAGTGTTCCCTGTTTAATTGCTGGAAGGGTGCCACTTCTGTGCATGAGATCCTGACTTTTGATAGTTACTGTCACAAGCAGGACTTCCTCTATCACTCTGTTGCTTGCAAGAGCTAACATTTCAGTACCTTTTCCTTACATCTTCCATTACCCTGTCACAGTCTGATCCAGTGTGTGTGTGTGTGTGCGCAAAGAAACATCACTACTGTGCCATAAGAAATCTGGAGAACATTTAGTCCTTATGGTATACAGCTCTGATGATGTCGGAGCACAGACTCAGAAGCAGCTGGCCAAATATTTCAAGATGTCTGTCCATTTTAGTCTCAGCAGTGCGGACAGACAGTTCAGTCTCTTGTGCCACATGCTGGCAAGAGCCACAAATTACAGCTTCCCAAGAACCTGGAACATGGAACTCGGGTGCTCAGGGTGGTGGAAATAATTCTTACAGCAGAGGTATGGGAGGATGTGCTGGCACATTGCTGAGCTGTGCAGGGCACCTTGTACCCACAGAATTCGCATCCGACACAGCTTATGCACTCCAGTGTCTGCACTGTGCTCTGCAGTGTGCTGGCTGGATGTAGTTGCTCATATGAAACACTACAAAACCGTATTTTTCTGGGACCTATGCAGACTGTGGCTGGCTCATTGGAGTCCCACAATTATGTCTGTGTGGTGTTCTTTGTTCTGGTGCTGCAAGTGATCATGGCTTACTGTCTTGGGCTATACAGGTGGTGGAGGGGTGCTTGTCTTTTCCTATTTTCAAGTTTCCCCTTGAGGCTATGCATTACTTCCAAACAGGATTTATCACAAGCTGAAGGAGGCTACCTCTTTTCAAAATCTGTGCAATATATTGCTTTTCTATGTCACAGATCAGCATCTGAAACAGATAAATAAACATGGTGTATTATTAGCAAGTGTTTGATATGCTAGTTGGTCCAGAACCCACTGAAATTGGAATTTTTCCCTAGGCATTTAGAGAAAACAGTTGTGCAGACAAAAAAAAAATAATCAAGTCTAACATCTACTCAGTGTCTGTGACATGCTGTATCACTGAACTATTTCCTAACTGATTAGCAAGTTCCTAACTCAATGGGAAACAGACATATAGAGGGTTGATAGAAAAACCACCTCTCCCCTCTCCAAGCTGCAAACAGGTAAGGAACACAACCTTCTAGTTTGTGGCCTCCTTGCCAGAAGGATAGTCACAGGAATTCACTAGAGAAAATCCTGACATTTCTTTCCTCTCCCTTCTTCTCGAAGTAATTTTTGGCAAGGGTCATGAGTAATTACAGGTGGATAGGTACCAAGTGGTGTGGGTGAGGAGAGAGGGTCCATTGCACCAAGTTTCCAAAGGTTATAACAAAATGGTTTTCAAAAATCCTCATATAACTACCTGCTATGTCTCCTGTTCTGATATGTGAAAGTTTGGACTGAGCTTTGAGTAGCACCAAAAGACAAAATTCAGTGTTTTGGGGGGTAACACTAAGAAAGGTATTAATTTTCTAGTTACAACAAGTGAGAGGTAACAGAAATTCTGGTGCAGTGAAGGGACAAACTGCTGTTTCTTTAGGAAAGAACTATGTACAGCTAATTTTGCCCCACATAATATTCCTCCCTCCTATAGCCATACACACACTTGTATGTAATTGGAACATCCACAGTCCTTTTGGTACCCAGTTAGATGCCACTAGCTAGGATTAACAACTGTGCATCCTACTCTCCCACAGCGGGCTTCAGTACAGCTCCCATCCTCCCTAACATACTTTGAAAGCTGTAGGTGGGCAGATCACAGCCAGAGTGTTTCTCCTCCTTTATTTTCACAATCTCTCAGCTCACAGAAAAAAATCTGGTGGCAAAGAGGAGGTGAGAAGGAAGACCAAAATTGTCAGCAATTCACTTTGTTGACCTTGTCTTTCAGCCCATGCCTTCCTTTCTATCGTCTGTTTCTCATTCTCATCTGCTGATAAGCACATAAGTGGCTAATGGTGAAAGTCCTGTCACACTCAGAGACAGTGCTGAAGGTCAAGGTCACTCTTGGGGTTGCCCATAACAGAGCGGTTATATGTGGATCATTGTGCTCCTTGCTCCTGCATGTATCACAGCAGGATATCGTTTCTGCAAAATTGTCAATCAGCAGGAACGTGGAAAAAATCCTTTATTTTCTCTCTAAAGCTTCTGCTTTATAAGCTCTCTGGGGCAAGGACTATCTTTTTTATTACCTGACTGGGAGGAAACGGCCTTGAGTTCTCAGGCAGCTTTAAACACTAAAAAAAGAACAAATACTAAACATCAGCAACATTACAGGTATGGGCAGCCAGAGGCTCACCTCACAAGACAGGTATGAAACATGTCCTCTAACTACAGTGAGCCCCCGTGTATTCACGGTCCGCTATTTGTGAGCTTCGGTATTTGCAGGTGGTTTTTCCGCGAGCTGTGCAACCTCAGTGCATGCTCAGAATGTACAGGGACCCCAGTCGGCTCAGCCCCTGGTCTCA
Organism: Pitta sordida; assembly: GCA_013390025.1. Lineage (NCBI taxonomy): Eukaryota > Metazoa > Chordata > Aves > Passeriformes > Pittidae > Pitta > Pitta sordida. The sequence continues at coordinate 8,295 of WEKX01006799.1, forward strand.
GTGCTTGCTCTGCAAGCACAGCTGGCTCCGCCCCCCCGTCCCCATCCCCGTCCCCGTCCCCACTGCTCACAGGGTGAGCACAGTGGGCCCCATCTGCCCACAAATATGTAAACTGGTCCCAGCTAGGAGCCGGCACGGCATGCCCGGGATGCGTTTAGTGTAAATATGTGTTTTTGCACGGCTGGAATTGTCCTCCGCCGGGCTACAAGATGGGGTGACAGGGTTGCCATTGTGTGTGTGCCATTGTGTGCCAGGGGCTGCGCCTACCACTTGGCCGGCTCTTGCCGCCGGCTCAGTCTGTGCTGTGCTGGCCCCGCGCCCCGCGCCCCGTGCCCTGCACTCGCCTCGGCGTAACACAGCCAGTCAACTGAGNAGCAGGTGCTCACCTCACAAGGCAGGTATTAAACATGTCCTCTAACTACAGTGAGCCCCCGTGTATTCACGGTCCTCTATTTGCGATCTTCGATATTTGCAGGTGATTTTTCCGCGAGCTGTGCGACCTCAGTGTATGCTCAGAATGTACCAGGACCCCAGTCGGCTCAGCCCCTGGTCTCAGTGCTTGCGCTGCAAGCACAGCTGGCCCCGCCCCCCTGTCCCCGTCCCCATCCCCACCGCTCGCAGGGCGAGCACAGCNTCACTGTAAGTGTAAAAATCTTTGGCAGGTGGCTGACAGTGAACAATCCCATGAAAGTCATGTTTCATGTTGAATATGCATTCTACACAAATTCAGTGAAGGTGGTAAGACTTTAAAACTTGCCATGCCAGGTGCTGCACTCCCTCTACTACTTCTCCTCAAGCTGCATCATGATCTCAGAAATGCTCATTACGTCTTGGCCTTGATGAACAGAACCTGAGATAAGCTCCTCTTGAGCTTTCAGAAACACCGTTTACTCCCAGGAACTGAAAGGCACTATCTCTAGACATTGTATCAAGTTCAGGCAAAAATAATAAGTATATGCCATGCTAGCAGCAGTCATGCCTGTATTTCAGGAAATCCAAGTTTTCTCGTCTAGCAGTGGAATCCTCCCTGAATTGTTGCAATATGATAATAAAAATGAAACTGAGATGCCAAGCCAAAGTTTTACAAGTAAAATACTAATTGGAACAAATAAATTCCTATTAATTGACCATTGCAATATTCATATGAACACTTTTATCAAAGAAAATATGAAATACAAATTTTAGTGTTTTGGGGGGCTCTCTTAAGATTCTTTTCTGTCTTCGTGTCTAGTGAAGATAGGGCAATGGTGAGTCATAGCCATAAAAATTAGATTGTAAGACCACTTCGAATAGAAAAGATTAGCTTGCATAAACTAGAAGAATAGGGAAATCTGTGTGCTTATTTCATGACTCTGAGATTCTGCTTTTCAATCAGTGAATTACAAGGTGAAAGAAGAAAGGAAGATTTCTTACAGATTTCTTCTGTGTGTGTGCAAATAAGGACATTTTAAGGTATGCAAATATGGTTGTTCTTTCAGTTGTATTGAGGATCTTCCATTAAGACAGTCTTCTGTCACATGTGGGATTGTTAGAGTTGTCTTATTTCAGCACCCAAGCTTTTACTTTTTTAATTCTGAGGGACAGCACAGAAAAAAGATGCACAATTTTTTTGGCCAAACTAGAAACAGAATGTTTTCCAAAGGCAAAGGAGGAGATGAATAAGCTAAAAATGACCAAAGAATGGGTGCATTCACACATGGCAGGATCAGAATCCTAGGACTAGCAGACTTAATTCATATGCAGTGTGTACTGATTAGAGTACACACATGTCCTAAAGTGCTCCTGAATTGTCCTGGGAAGAAGGTTGATGGGAGTATGCTGATACAAGTAATTTTTCAGAACTAGTCACTGGCTGCCTTCATGGCACTCAGGAATGAAGGAAGGTATCAGGAGCAGGTTACAGGCCAGAATAACCTTAGGGCCACAAAGATGATTAGAGAGCTGTAGCACTTCTCCTGAGAAGACATGCTAAAAGAGTTGGGGTTGTGCAGCCTTGGAGAAGACAAGGCTCTGGGGAAATGTTACAGCACCTTCCAGTGGATGTACAAGAGAGATGGAGAGGGACTTTTTATAAGGACAAGTAGTAACAGGACAAACTGAAAGAGGGCAGATTTTGATTAGATATTGGGAAGAAATTCTTTACTGTGACAGTAGTGATACACTGGAATACATTGCCCAAATAAGTTGCAAATGCCCCATCCCTGGAAGAGTTCAAGACCAGGCAGGATAGGGGCTTATAAGCAACCTGGTCTAGTAGAAGGTATCTCTGCCCACAGCAGCGGATTTGGAACTAGGTGATCTTTAAGGTGCTTTCCAACCCGAACCATTCTTTGAGTCTTGGATAATTGTTTCAGCAAGTCATACCAAGCTCACAACCCAAAAGTTCAGCACCATCAGTATAGTGACATTTTGTCAATGCTCTAGGTTACATTCCTTGCTGTCTCAGTTGCCTTCCCTGAAGAGGTGTTGGCACCTCTGTGATGAACATAGCACAAATACATCCTCTGCACTATTCAGTGGTAGTGGCACAAATTGTGCTTCTGTGTCTGCTGGCAAAAGGAACTAAACTGCTTTAATAGTGCTGATGCTCACAAGGCCTTTAGTCACCTTCAAGAAGGATGGGGCAGTTTGCCCCTCTCTGAGCCGCCTTGAGAGTCTGTGAACGCAGGAAGCTTACTTGCAACAGAACAGCAATACGTTCAGACTTTTTTTCTGGTCTCTTTTTCTAAACAAGTTTTGTTTGCTTTTTTTTGTGGGAATTGTATGACAAAGACAGCTGGCTAAGAAGTCTTTAAATGGCACATAGGATTTTAGGGAGGAAAACTGGAGACTATGGCAATGAGCCCTATCACTACATCAGTCAATTCAGAGCCTTCACAGTAGAACTATGGCTTCAGGAAGTCAAGATGTCTTTCTCTTCTGCAGCTATATTTGCCTCTTTTTCAGCTGCCTTCACAGTTAATCAGGATTTCTGTATCTCGAACTCATGAACTTTTTTTGTTACTTTTAAAAAAACCTCACTTTAATTGCTGTGTTTCTGGGTTTCTGAGACTTTGTTTTTTAAAATATGTGTCAACAATCCATGTTGTTTGAATTCTTTTTTATTTTCGTTTAGGGATTTTTGTGGCAACTCCTCCACTGCTTAAGAGATACACATAACAGTAAATTCCTAATTACTCAGCTATCACTCCAGAAGAACCATTCCTTTGGTTGCACAGCAGAAGATGAATATTTAATGGACCAGTACTAGTAAAAAAGGTGCAAAGGCTAATGCAGAGGCCAGTAAGAGACTTTCTGGAGCAGAAGACCACTCCTAGCTTTATCATATGGCAATGCTGGATGTAGTAAAAATACCTAAAACCAGAAGTGAAAAAAACCAAAATAAAACAAAAAAACCCCACCCACTCATCAGATAAAGGAAAGGAAAAAAATCTGTTTCTGCAGAAGGCCTCATTCCTCCTATATGTGCAACTAATGATTCAAATTCAAACTTGTTGACCGTTGATACAGTTACTTCTAATTATTCTTGATTAGAGTCCTGGAATTATGTGATTACATCTAGATGTATGCATTATAAATGCAGGAGGTACAGCCTAGATGAGGAGGAAAGATAATTTTATTTTTCAATTTATTCATTTTTACTTGATAAAAGGACTCAAGCTAATTTTCATGATCCTAAACAGAGGCTCACTGAACTTGTCTTCACTACATTTACAGTATCACAGTATCACAGTATAGATAAGGCTGGAAAGGACCTTGAAGATCATCTAGTCCAACCTATAATCCAAGTAACCTATCATCTACATCTAGATCATATCACTCAACACCTCGTCCAGCCTCCCCTTGAACACGTCCAGGGTTGGCGACTCAACCACCTCTGCGGGCAACCCATTCCACATCCAAATCACTCTTTCAGTAAAAAACCTTTTCCTAATACCAAGTCTAATCTTCTCCTGCTGAAGCTTAAGACTAGGACCTCTCGTCCTGTCCCCAGAGACCAAGGAGAAAAGACCAATCCCTGCCTGGCTACAACCTCCTTTTAGATAG
>WEKX01006799.1:12585-65971 GCA_013390025.1 Pitta sordida
TTACTTGATCATAAAAAGAGATCATGTTGGTCAAGCAAGACATATCCCTTCTAAACCCCAGCTGGCTGGGCATGGTCTCTTGTCCATCCTGCAGGTGTTGCATGATAGCGCTCAGAACTATCTGTTCCATAACTTTGCCTGGCACCGAGGTGAGGCTAACAGGTCTGTAGTTACCTGGATCATCCTTCCGACCCTTTTTGTGTATGGGTGTCACATTCACCAACTTGCAGTTGTCCGGGATATCACCTGTGCTCCAAGACTTCTGATAAATGATGAAAAGTGGTTTAGCAAGCTCATCTGCCAGCTCTCTCATCACTCTGGGATGAATCTCAACCAGTCCCATGGATCTATGGGGATCCCAATGGATCAGCAGGTCTCTAACTACTTCCTCCTGAATAACAGGGGGACTACACTGTACCCTGTCTCCATCTGCCAGCTTAGGTATCCAGTCATCCTGAGGACAATCGACCCTACTGTTGAAGACAGAGGCAAAGGAGACATTGAGTACCTCTGCCTTATCCTCATCCCTAGTTACTAAATTTCTCTCACATCAAGTAAGGAGTGGAGTTTATTACTGACCTTCTTTTTTCCATTGATATACTTATAAAAACACTTCTTATTATCCTTTACAGAAGTGGTCAGTCTGAGCTCAAGGTGGGCTTTTGCCTCTCTAATTTTCTTCCTACACGACCTAACAATACCTCGGTACACCGTCTGATTAACTTCACCCTTTTTCCTTTTTTATTGTAAGTTAAGTAGTAGAGCCTCATCAGTTACGGAAGTGAAACTCACTGTGGTTTTTAATATCTAGGAAGGCTAAAAAACACCTTAGAGTTGTGTGATTGACATGCATGTAATGTAGTGTTTATGTTTCCTCTCTACAAAATCAAGGCTGTAGCACTAAGATAAGTGAGTTATTACTAGGAGAACATAACCACAGGAGAAGCAGCAGTTAATTCAAAGTCAAATCATTCTGCAAGCAGATACAAACTTCATTGTAAAGGTCTTTGGTTAAGATAGTTTTTATTAAAAATGTGCATTTTATTGACATTGTATCTACAGTTGTATCTTCTTCCATGAGGGAATACTACATCTAAACAAAATAGATCCTGTCCAGTAGCAGCTTGCACTATTGGGTCAAGTCTTAGTAGACTTCAAGTAAGTAAAAACTCTGTAGAAGATGAAAGAAATAAGTAATTACAGCTTCAAAGCAATTAAAGGACACAGGGACATGTAGCAGTACAAGTTCTGCCCAGGTGGGGCAGTGCACTGCTCTACACCTCACTCACTGAGCCTTTAGCCCAGTCCCAAAGTGGCTACGAAGCCACTGGCACAGCTAAAGCCCCACCTGGGGAGAGGGCTCAGGAGACCAGAGGAGATAAAAGGCCATGAGACGTGTGTGATGTTGACAGGCCCCACTACTTTGGACCTTGCAGGTGTTGAGACCTCAGTGGACCCAGGGTGGCGACTATTGATCTTTTCCTTTCCTTTTTCTCTTTTTCTCTCTTTCTTCTCCTAACCTCCTCCTCTTAAAGTCTGGGTAACTTATAGTTGAACTAAGTTAGTGCTTTGTGAAGTCCCTTACTTTGATTAGATGTTTGCTTTAAAATTCACCAAATACAGAATCACAGATTTAGTAAGGTTGGAAAACACTAATCAAGTGCAACCTATCACCTGTTATCTAACCTATCATGTTACCTAACCTGTTGTCATCCTACTACCAACACCCATCCTACCAATAACATACTACCTTAATATCTAGGTCATCCTACCAGGTACATCATCCAACCTTTTCTTAAACACATCTAGGGACGGTGACTCCACCACCTCCTTGGGCAGCCCATTCCACTGAGAGATCACCTTATCTGAGAAAAAGTTCCTCCTAATGTCAAGTCTAACACTCACCTGAAGCAGTTTAAGACTGTGTCCTCTAGTTCTATCACTGGTAGCCGGAGAGAAGAGACCGACCCCCACCTGGCTACAACTCCCCTTCAGGAAGTTGTAGAGACCGATAAAGTCTCCCCTCAGCCTCCTCTTCTCCAGACTGAACAATCCCAGCTCTCTCAGTCACTTCTCATAGGGTTTGTGTTCCATCCTCATCGCCCTTCTCTGGACACGCTCAAGGANAAGTTGTTTGTTTTCTACTACGTGCCATCCAATGGCTACAACCCTTTAAAAATTTGCCAAGTGAGTTTGGAGTATAACAAATTCACTACAAATTTATGTTGAAATTGGAAGTATCTTACAACAAATTACTATTGCAGAAAAATCCTACAACTTTTATTAATATTTAAATCATAAATAATATCTGTTTATTTATTTGGAGTTAATGGGAAAATGTCTCTGTTGTTAAGCTTCTAAATAAGGTGTTGTATACATATGTAAAAGGCTTTATAAGTAAAAGACAGAATTACAAGAGTGAAAAGACAGATTTCTAGGATTTTTATGTTGAAAACTTATGTTTCCAGGAAAGTACATAGTAAATGAAGGATTCACACTGTATAAAATCAACAATAGGGTTTCCTGAATCAAAATGTTTATAAAGCAAAAAATTTGTAATGTGCCTCAGTAGTGGTAGATGGAAATATTTCAGATATGAAGGGACACCATTACTGCCATCTGCCATGAGCTGTTATCAGGACTTGGGTATTATTACTCAGACACCTTGAATGTGATGCATGACTGATTACTAACCAGTTTGAGGTGGTCAAATCTTCTGCACAGAGTAGTATTTTAGCCACTCTCTAAACCATTTTCATTCAAACAGCACATGAGAAGCCTTTTTAGCATATGGTTTATTTTGTCATTATTGATATTGACAAGCTCCACCAGGATGCATGATGCTCATGGCTCCTTGCAGCTGTAGCCTCAGACTTGAGGAGGAGGTTAATATGTACCTTCTTTCAAACTGAAACACAACCATTCTTGGGGTTTTCATGTCTGTTTGTACTTATGCTGTGCATTCACATCTAAAAGTGGGCTGAAAGAGAATATGCTTAAATAGCAATGCTATTTAATATATTATATATAATATAATTTCTCTGTGCCACCTTTCCCCTACTTTAGAAGATGGGTTGAGGGATGCCTCCTTGCACCTTTAATGGTTGTCTGCATAATTCAGCCTATTGTCCTTGAAACAACCATGGTTATTCTGGATCTCTTATCTGGTTTTCTGTGCCCTTTTTTGGCTTTCATGTATACTGCTGTGTGCCCATGATGGTGACCTTCAGAAAACTTGAGAAATCTTGACTGTGTTCAGGAGGATGCTGAAGGCGAGGAGTGCAGCTCTATAGTCCTTGCCCTGGAAAGTGACAACATCCACAATGGTGGTGGGAGTTTTGACGAACACTAGGAAAAGGTTGATTTGGCCATGGAAGATTGAAAGGTGACTTTCTCTCAAAGTGAGATTAGAACTTTTGTATCATCCCCCTGACACCTTTTCAGCTTTGGCTGAAACTCTTGATGAGGTATGCCAAATTCCTGCCTCATGATAGGCCATCAGCAGCCTGTAGTACATCAGATAGTAAATCAGATGGCCTTGTCATCAGATAGTCCTTGGATCTAGAGCTTTTCTGTCCCAGAAAATAATTTTGCTGTTTATGTGCAAAGCACTTAAAAACCAAGTTCTCTGCATGGCTATTTACATTTGGGAAGACTACAAACATTTCAGAGTGACTAGTACCCTTCCCACTCTCCTGATAGGCCATCAACACCTGAACACACCAAGGCATTTCTCCCCAATTAAAAAAAAAGATACACATAAGGGGATATGTAGCTTTAATTAAAGGCTTTGAGTTTGAATGGCAGGAATGCCCTCAGCTGAAGAGCACATCTTGGATCAGCAGAAGTGTTGAGACAGCACAATTTTATTACTTGGTGAGGACAAGACGGTTGATAAGTAGTGCCAAGACCTGCAGTCTTACCTGCATCTTGAAGGAGCCAGAAGGCATTTTCTGATCACAGCCATTGACACTGGCCACAATAGACAGTGGTCTTAATGTTTCTGGATAAAACCCTGTCTGGGGTCTTCTGTATGGTCAGGGAGGGTACTGGGGGAACAACTCTCCTCTGGATTTTACAATGTGATGATCCTGGAACTTAGGGAACAAAAATCCAATTGGGTATGTCTTAGTAACACTCAGGAAGTTAAAAGCTGCATAACAAATACTGATACCAATTTACCTATTTTGTTCTCAAATTCACATATGAGAAAAGTTAATGGTAAAGTATACTAAAGACACCACTTCATTCCCCATTTAATTGGCCCAACAGAAAAAAATTGCAGCTACAGTTAAAAAAATTTAACCCAATTACTTTTTTAAACCAAACTAAGCACAACAGCTGACAGCCAGTCTCAAGTTCAGGAGTGGAAAAGAAACTCCTTCAATACCCTTATTATCAATGCTGTCAGGAATGAGTTATTTCCTTGAAGCTTTCACTAATATATAGTCCATTCTCTATGCTGATGAGATTTGAAATATGCACAGTACATAATGGAGACCTGAAAGTTTGGCGAGAGTTAAGACAGACTTGAAGAGCTACCTAAAAATGTAGAATCTTCTGATGTATAAGAGGCTTGAGACAGGAAAAACCAGGTGAAAATCTATTGCCTTGTTACATGTGGTGGGAGAATGAAAGATCTACCCTTTGCTTCTGGCGTACACATTGTATAAATCTATGAAATTGCCACATATATTTTGTGGACCTAAAAGCCTATCTAGACTTTGACAGAGTAAATTCCCTTCCAACCACAGTAGTCAGATGATTTGTTCCTGGAACTACATGTAACACCATCTGTTAAAAAATAGTCTGATTTTCTCAGTGATTTAAGAGAGAAACAGCGTTAGGAGACACATTAGTAATTTAAATGTAGGTAATTCCCTTCTGTACTTCTCATTAACATCAATCATTATAATCAATTGTCTTTATATATCTCCTTTGTGTACTGAAACTACAGAAGTCAAGAAGCACAGGCATTTTGAGTTTAGATTAGAGAATCAAATCATCCAAGTTAGAATTAAGGACAGCCAGAAAAGGGGGTTTCCTGCTAACAGGAAACTTCGTATTTTTCACAATTGGGTTTCAGTTTTAATTAGATGAAACCTCTTTATTCTTCCCAGTCCTCCAGTCAGCAGGAAGCTGCTCAGACACTGGAACAGCTCAGCGAAGCTTCTTCCATCCTAATACCAACAGCAAAGCCAGGTGGTGTGTGGGAGACCTGGGTTCGATTCCCGCCAGGGAGACAGTGTTGAGTTGGACTCGATGATCCTTGTGGGTCCCTTCCAACTCAGAATATTCTGTGATTTCTGTGATTTCTGTATCAATGTTACTGAAGACTGGGGCTTCCCAGACTCCCTGACTCCCTGGCCAGTCTCCCAGGAAATGGCTATGGGTAAACAACTGTGGAGAGAAAGAAGGGGTTACCTCAGGACTCTGGCCATTCAGCAAAAGTTTACAGAGTGCAAGAAATTTTAGTTTCTAAAACATGTAATCTATCAAATAAAACTTGTTCCATGCGAGAACTTTAAACCTAATCTTTTCATCTGGAAGCTCTGTCTAAGGCACCAGTTCTCATAACACAAAGGAGAAAAGCAGTGGATACATAACCATTTGTGCAGTCACAATAGCACTAACAGGAATGGGAATTGAAGTCTCAATTTACAGAAACTCCCATTACATACCTCAGTATCAGCAATCTTTTTCTGGTTTTGTTTCAAATGTGATGCCTGGCTGCATTTCAAAACCACAGTTCCCCATAATGCCAGAAACATCTCACTGTTTCTTTTGCCCCCTGTTATGGGGAGAGCCTCAGTCTAAAACTTTTCTCATTTTTACCAGACAGACAATAGAGAATTCCCTTCCCATCTTCCCTTCCCTTCCTTCCCCACGCCCCCCACCCTGCTGCTGCTGCTGCTGCAGAGTGCTTTCGTTCTGCGGGGTCCAGGCCAGTCCGTTGCTGCTGTATGCCCGCAGGTTCACGGGCAGGCATGGATGGATCTCTGAGGAGGATGGGATTTGGCATGGGGGGAATCTCCAGCATTGCGCAGGAGACACTGGGAGACTTTGTTTGCTGTGGGACCAAGACTCCATGCTTTGAACACATGGTAGGGAAACAAAGCCCACGCTCTCCAGTGGAAATGGGGAGGCCCTGGGGGCCGGGATGGGCTGAATAATGGCCAATAGGAAGGCGTGACAAGATGAAGATACGCCTGCAAGGCATGTGACTAGGGGAGGAGCCCAAGGCCCTATAAATAGAGATGCTGAGGCTCGTAGAGGAGAAGCTGGATCTGACAAAGTGAGGATGTCTTGTTTGCTCCTCCAATCTCCACTGCTGCCATTTAGGCTCAGACCACATGGCCTTCGATTCTCCGTCTCAGTGCCGCCTCCCCCCTGCTGACCACCGGATCTCCCTACAGCCCCCTCGGATGTTCCAGAAAAAGGATCTCCGGCCAATACTCTTTACCCATTTGCCTATCCTGAACCCTATTCCCCTGCCCCAGGAATCACAGGGGTACCCTGGTCTCCTTTAAACTTGGCCCCCTCGGGTTTATTTTCAGCCATCTTCAGCCATCATTGCCAGCAGGGGACTGTTCATACTTTTTGTTCCATTGTATATGTTGTTGTTATTGTTCTTATCTAAAACATATATAAATATTTGTTATATTTTCTTTTTTTTTTCTTTCTCCCAGTGATGATCTTATTTTTCTCTCTATTACTCAAGTATCTCTGAATTCATACGTTCACAGGTTCACAGGTTATTCTGAGTTGGAAGGGACCCACAGGATCATCTAGTTCAACTCCTAAGCGAACGCTCACCGGGGACCAGGCCCACAAGCATGGAAGCACAGGCACCACGCTCCATCCATCCAAGCCTCCCAAAAACTAGACCATGTCACTAAGTTCCTCATCGAGTCTTCTCTTAAACACCTCCAGGGNATTTCTCTAGTCTGTCAAGGTCCCTCTGAAGAGCCCTCCTACCCTCTGGCAGTTCAACATTTGCCCCAAGCTGGGTCTGCAACCTTGCTGATGATAGACTCGATCTCCTCGTCTATATCATCAATAATGAACAGTGTCGGGCCTAACACTGACCCCTGTGGGACTCTACTAGTGACTGGCCACCAGCTGGATGTGGCACCATTCATCAACACTTTCTGAGCTCGTCCATCCAACCAATTCCTAACCCAACATAAAATGCTTTTATCCAGTCCATGCTCTGAGTTTCCCCTGAAGCTTACTATGGGAAACTGTGTCAAAGGCTTTTCAATTCATACCTGCCTAAACCAGCCCCAAGACATCCCCTTACAAAAACAAGCTACTTCTCCACTGTTCAGGCTGGAAACTATGGCAAGGTGCTCCTTTTGTACAAGGTGTGTTTAACACCTAGCACAAGAAGGGTCTTTAGCACTCAGCAGATACTAGTAAGAAGAAAATACAAATAATACCTCCCTCCCCTCATTAAAACAATTATCGACATACATAATTCTGTAACAGGTGGTTGTTCAGCTGTACATATTATTTTTGGAGATATAAAGGATTTTTTTGTTTAATTAGCAGTCCAGCTGATCTGTGGTAAGAATATTATTCACTGGTATGAGACTTAAGTCCTGCAGATTTTCAACTTACACGGAACCAGGGAAAATGGAAGGAATTTGTTATATTGATAGAGATATGTACTCAGAAATATGGGAAGATGATACTTCTAGTGCTTTTAGATTTCCCAGTCTACTCTGGAAAGGGACAGCTACCCTGCTGGGCAATTATCTGGCATCTGATGCAATCTGACGTATTGTGCAAAAAATTTTTTGTGCTATGTCTCTTAAAGACCTGCATACAATTCTCTGGTAGGCAGATCTTTTACAGCCCTATTTTTCACTGTCATCTGGTAGAAAAAAATACTACTCATTGCATGTTTGGAGCCCAAATCAGTCTGGAACACACTTGCATTTTGTTAATATCTTTCTGGAGGTGCAACTCCCAGCTTCTAAATGGTGTTCTGCCTGTTAGGCAAACAAACAAATGTCCCCTGTAAGTCTGCACAGAGCCAGAGCCTGCCTGAAGGTTTTCGAGTTTTTATTACGGTCTGGTTGAAGTGAGAAAACAGCTTATATGAAAAATTACACATTCTCCTTCTGCAGATATGCTTTTTGTGTGCCTGAATCAGCAATGATATTGTTACGGAAACCCCAACCACCTATTTTTGTTTTTTTTTAAATAACCCTGAAAGGCCAATAAAACAGTATACACAAATCTTATAACTTGGACACTCAAATTTAGGTAACAGAGACAATGACTTTTACCTAAATCAGCAGTCTTATATGGAAGCTGTGAAACAGCAGGGCAAGCTGTGAGAAGACAGGCCACTTCTTGTTCCTTAACATGATCCTCGAAGGTAGATGATACTTGATTTAAACTATCATTTCTGAGAACAAAATCAGTGTTTTGTTTTCACTCTGCAGGAACATTTATAAACACAAGTGGTATGTCAAAACTGGGTGAACAGAGGATGATCGTCTTTTCCTTCAGTAGCAGAATGAAGGATCATTGGATGAAACTACTAACAATCAAAACGTTCAGAATGGAGGTGTTTCCTCACACCACATGTAGCAGGAATCACTGCCAGCCTGTTTTTGCAAATACTTAAATTTATACGGGCATGAATTAAAAGGGCTAGTCTATGGAGTTCCAGAAGAAAGTACATCTGACAGTATTAAGTACTATCCCACAGCTTGGGAGATTATTGTACTTCAGATGGCAGAGGACAGATAAGTATCATTTAATGTTCTCATATTCTACCATATTTTAGTAATTTTAGGACAAAAAAGGTTGGGTCAGACAAAAGGTCTGTTTAGCCCTGTCATCTGTTCTCAACATTGTTTAGTAGTGAATGCATATTTCAAATACAGTCCATTTGTATTAGCAACATTAGTGTATTAGTGGTCATTTATACTGGCCACAGCTAGAAACTGGAAGGGGGACTGGACTGAGACATGGGTCTTGCTGCATGAAGGCTACTGGTGCCACCAGCAAGACACCTGAGGGAAAGAGACACAAACCTGCCATCTGCACTAAATTGACTGTAGGTCAGCCAGGGGCATCACTGATGTATGCAGTTCACGCAATTCTTATATCAAAGTGGAAGACTCTCTGATAACCAGGGATGTAAATGAAACATTGAGTTGAATCACAAAAACCAACATAATAATAACTAATAATATTTACTACTTTCTCTTGATATTTCAAGATATTAAGCATAGTCCAAACAAGGACAAAGCAGTACTGTGCTAATCACTTCACAAAGTACAGATGAGGAATTTGGGACCTCTCTTTTGTAGATAGGTTGAAAATTTCACCAGAAGTGAAAGGGGCTCCAAAGGCACCTAGGATAGCTGTGACACAGCTGGGAATTAATCCACAGTCTCATGGTCCAGGCTTCATGAAAGGGAAACCTTTCTTGTGGTAATTATTCATTGGTAGAAAAAGTATGATTTTATAATGATCAGTGGCTATTTCCAGAACACTATAGCCAGCTCACAGACAGTGGGCTGGAACTGGCCCATGTTAGTTTCCTGTACTTGCAGTTATGGAAAACTAAGAAAAAAAAGAGCCACACAAAAGTGGCAAGATGCCCAGCTCGACAGGGTTTAATGGTAAGAATATTTTCACCAGGAGTTACCAGACTGCATTACATTAGAGGTTGTGTTGGCATAAGAGAGGGGAGGTGGCTTCATGTATCTGTATCCTGATGAATGGGACTTTAACTATGCATGACACTGAGTTTCTGAAAAAGAGACATTGAAAACAATAAAAGATTAAAACCTTCTGATTTTTTTTCTCTAGGCAGAAGCTTCCTCCTGCACCTTCCACATCCATCCTAGCCCAAGGTAATGTCCCACCATCACATTGAAAAAATGCCTCACTCTGACCCACCCCAGCATTTTGATTTTCTCAACACACATCTGTTTTCATCAAAGCTTTAAACACATTTTCATTCTGCTTCTGTTCAGGACAAAAAATCTCAAAAGTTGTTCTGCTTGAACAAGATCCCTTCTGAAATGAGATTTAAGTCTTCATGGAAGAAGAGAATTCAGACTGGGCAGTTGGCTGCCTACCTCTTTTTCTGTGAGTCCAGCTCAAGTAATTCTTTATTAGTGACTCTCTCATCCCACTTCCTCTACTTTGTGACATTAACATGCTAGACACTAACTCACCACTCTGGAGACATATGTTAGAGAGGCAAAATATCTAGTCATCTGCAGGCGGTTTGCCACCATCCATCACCAAGCCCATTTCAGAGACAAGTGCAGAAAGTTGGATCAGAAAGTAGATTTAAAACCACATTACACATGGGAAACATATGCTATCCAGGAAACCTTTTTACAGGTCTAAATTATAAATCATTCCTTGGAATACTTTTTATTTTGGAGAAGTGTTTGGTGAGATGCTGTATTTGACCACAGAGAGCTGGGCTATTTAATCATTTAGTATAATTTACATTCATGGCAACTTACTTAATCTGCTCTGTGTATCTGACTACAAACCTGCAGTGGAAAATAAGAAATAACATACATATATACATGTTTCTGTGTTTATAAGTATATTCTTAGAGTTATATATACTAATATACATTTATATATACAAGTGTACATACAAAAAACCTCCAATGTTTCATGTGATTACAGTTTCTCCTCTTACAATAAAGGAAATACAAGAACAGAAGTAACTTAGGTCACAGAGGATGCTGAAATTTCAAAGGCAAGCTGAGTTCTTAATAAAATATTTATTTTCAGCTTGTGGACTTAGCAGTTGCATGGAGCCAGTGTTACATAAGGAACGGACAGGGACAATTAGCAAGAGTGAGTCTAAGTAATTTGGTTTGATTTTGCAAGATTATGCAAATGAATGCCTCAGCTGTTACAAAGGTAACTTGATTTCCCAGTAAGCTCTTAGTGATACATGTATATGGAAATACACTCCAGTATTTGTGTTTCAGACTACTATTCAACATAATTCAGTATAACATGATACTGTTCACGCAACAATATACGAAGAATGGAAAAGGAAAAGCTGTAGAGAATACTATAAACCCAGAAAAGCACCTGATTAAATATTTAAGGATATACATATTGAAACAGAGGGGACAACACTTGCTTTTTCCATCTAAAAGTTCAATGTGTCCTTCTACAGTGTAATCACAGCCTTCTTGGAGTTGCTTAGTTTGAAGGAAAAATCCCAGCCTACAAGCAGAGATGGTTTTAAAGATGAACATCTCTGGCTATTGAGCCCAAGAGACTTTTAGGTAGCAGCATAAAACATTTGTCATGCTGGTGCAAACAATCAGCGGACATATGAGGGCAGAGGATTTACATTGGCCAGAAGGATTCACAGACCTAATGCTTGTCCACAAGCACTAGCACGCAACTCCACTGGTTCCGTCTGGAAATTAATTATAAGATTGTCTTCTGTGAAGGACCACTACTTTCCTAAGCATGGTTCAACCTTGTGTTCGGGAGATCTTCTTTAGAGGAAAATTTACTCTTGGTGATTGTCTTCCACTAAAAATCATGCTAGTCAGGGGGGAGTGCACCATACAAACTAAGGTGACAGTATCCTGTGCATTTGTTCCAAAAGTCTTCATCAGAGAGAACCTGATATGAGATACTGACAACACACAGGATCCATATCAGGAACCTAGTACTGAGTAATCCAGATACCAATTCTGCGAGTCCTTACATATGAGTTCTTTGAGGTTACCAACAAGAGCCATTCGACCTGTGGGTCCCTTCCAACTCAGAATAGCCGGTTGTCCTGGGTTTAGGTTTTTTTGCTGCTTTGGCAGCGAGGGGGTTAACAGCTCAGTTCTTGCCTGGGCCTCGCCGCTGCCAAGGTCATGAGCAGGAGATAGAGACGTCTCTTGGGAGAGAAGAAAAAAATAGTTCAGTAGCGAGATGTAGAGTGCCGGTTCAGAACCTGCGTCGGGAGGCTGAGAGACTGAAGGCCCCCAGGCCCACGAGAGAAGGGGTAGAGATGTTCTTCCAGGCATCCCGCTGCTGCTTGTGAATTGGACCAACCACAGTGAAAACCTATGGACTAGAGAAAGAGAGAACCAGTACTGCAGAGTCCATCTAAGCCACGACTGAAGATGGAGAGATAAAACTGGACAAACTGCCGATGTTTTTTTTTTTTCTGAGCCCATAAACAGAAGCCTGGAGCTAACTGAGAGCTCGGCAGAGATCCTGTGGACAGACTTTTTGTGCATTGTGATAGGATCTGAACTGTGTACTTTGGGATGGGTTCACTATGACGCAGAAGAAAAGCCAGTGCTTAAAAGCTGCATGCTGTGATGTGCCACTTGGACAACAGAGAATTTCATAAGAGCTGTCATCCTCGGGTCGAGATCTTGCTTGGGAGGGGTCATGGAAGACCTTTCCCTCTCGTGAGAGAGAGACAGGATTTTATGGAAGGGCAGAGAGACGGTTCCTACCCTATTATCTGGTCAGATAATACCAACTTGCCTGGTTTACCCCTACCCTATGTTCCCCATTTGTCTCCTGGTGAAAAAGTGAATATTACATCTGTTGTAAGAGAAGGAGGGGTGGGGGCGAAAGGTTGCCTTATAAATGATGCTTCCTTTGCAGTTCTGATCTTGTTAGTTAGTAAATAAACCCTTTATATTCTTTACTTGTAGTTGCCTTGCTTTTTACCTGTGACCAGTTTTATTTTCTAGTTTTTCTCCTCCAGGAGAGGTTGTAGGTGAGTCTCTGGCATCCAGCCAGGGTCAAACCACGACACCTGTGAACCTGTGATATTCCACAATTGCCATCTACCAAATCTAGTTTGTTCATCTATGTGCGGAGATCACAGGGTTTCTTTGGAGTTGTGGTGAAGTGTGGTGCTTTCCAAAGTTGTCCAGGAAGTGGACTGGTTCTTCCACACACTCCTGCTGGTTTCTGCCCAGTAGATCCAGTAGAAAGTTCTGTGATCCACTGTGTGTAGAGGAGAGGGAACCTGCTACATCAGTGCTCTGCTTTCTGTGTCACCTCTCACTGCAGATGAAGTACCAAAGCATGGTTCCATATCCATATATCAGCATCCCTGCTCCTAGGGAAAGGTGGTTTATTTTCAAAATCATAAGCTCCTATAGCAGCTTCTAGACAGAAGTGAATACCTGATAAGAGGGTGAGTCAAAGAAGGTGAATTTTCTGCAAGCCTGGTGATCAGTTACAGCTCTAATGTCTGGGAGAGCTAAGAGAACAAATGCAGGCTTTAGTGAGCATATGCTAACTAATGATGTGTTACATTTTCTGGAGGCAGAGAAAACGGGTTATCTAACGTGTCTGCATAGCACCTGCACTTGTTCCTGCGCTGAATTACCCAGTTTCAGACCCAAATGTGGAATTTATTCTTTCCTCTTTCCTTTCTCTTGCAAGTTTTTCTCACATGCACATAATTAATGAACTGATAGAGCAATTTTGTGTAGAAAACGGAGTACTCAGAGCACCATACTGAAACAGAAATAGAAGGAACAAAGTGAATTGTTATTCAGTTTCTACATGCTCGAATGTCCCAAAGCCAATACTCATAGACATCCTGTAAATCCCTGAACATTAAAGCACAAACCCAGAGTTGCATATCTTTTCTACTCTAGTTTTATTGCCACATTCATAGCCTCTTCCAAACTCCCAGGTTTGCAGCTGTGTAACCAATTCTCACATTCAGCTGTCCCTATATTGAAGTGATCTGTTCTGCAAGTGCTCTCAACACACAGATTTGCATCGGCAGCTTGAGTCAGGTGGCATTTGCGGCAGCAGGATGCAGGCAGCGCCTGGGGCGATGGCGGCCCGGCCCTTCAAGCTGAGAAAGAGTTTTGGTAGGAATGGCGGGGGGAATGAGCGGTGACGAACGGGCTGCGCGCACGAGTAACGCAGTTCTCCTCTTCTCTCCACTCCCGCACAGCCACCCGTCTGGAGGAAGTGGCAGGAATCCGGGCGAAGTTCCCAACAAAAATCCCGGTAGGACGCTGTTTTGTTATCGGAGGGGTTTTTGCCGGTCTTTAACCAAGTACCTCTCTCTAAAGTTGGGAGGGACTTAGATGTCGTTTTTGCTAACGTGTGGCTCTAATTAAAACAGGTAATTGTTGAGAGATACCATAAAGAGAAATACCTTCCTCTCTTGGACAAAACCAAGTTTCTCGTTCCCGAGGAGCTGACCATGACACAGTTCATAACCATCATCAGGTGGGTAGCGGGTACTGGCGTGGGGCATCCGAGCTGCAGCTGGGGCTGGCTGCTGCTCTCTAAGCTGGTATTCCGCGGCGCTGTGCTGTTGCATCCTGCTTGCTTTGATGGGGAGGAGGATAAAGATGTTCCTCCCCCTCTTGCAAGTGTTCAGAGAAAATCAACAGATGTTTTCACTGGTGCACTTGGGGAAGAAACATAGTCTATGCTTTCTTAAATATTATATAATTGCCTCCGTTCTCACTAACTGTAGTGAATGAAGACTGTGTAAGACTCCTGATTTTTTTCCTGCTCGATGGACTTGGTACTGGGATTCTGTGATTTTGTTTTACTTATTACTCTCACTGCTTTGCTCTCTTACTGCAATGAGCTGAATGTGCTCAAGCTCAAAGCAACTTTTAAGTGTGAGTGGCATGAAATGTGCTAAATTATTCTTAAACATTATGGGAAAAGTCTTCCAAAATATTTGGTGTGACAAAGTATGAAAAGTGTGCTTTCCAGTACACTTCCTAAAGTATAGAAGAAGACCTGTCTATATTACAACTTCTGTAAAAGATGCTTTTGGACAATTTAGATCCTGGTCCTTATGTAATATCTCTGAAAAATACTTTTTGGAGGTAGACTTCATAGTAAGTGTAACAGACTATGGAATTCTTTACAAAACCTGTACTGCAGAAGCATTTGGTTTCTGCTTGTGCCTTTCTCTGGTAACTATGTATTCAAAGCCCATGCTCAGTAGCACTCATGGTCTAACCATGTAAGCCTTTCTCCAGAGCTCAAACCTTTCAGCTTTCAGACATAGAGAACTTCCTCCTGGCAGAGATGTTAAAACACATAATAATTTTACACAGCATTTTTTGTGTGTAGTTCATGCACTCCTCTGCTTAATTTATTTCATAGACTGAAGTTGAAACCATAATAAAGTTGTTAATGCATAATTCTTTTTCTCCTCCCTTTTTCAATTAGAAGCAGGATGGCTCTAACTGCTACGCAAGCTTTCTACCTGCTGGTGAACAACAAAAGCCTAGCCAGTATGTCTTTGACAATGGCAGAAGTGTACAGGGACTACAAAGATGAAGATGGCTTTGTGTATATGACCTACGCTTCCCAGGAGATGTTCGGATGTTTTTTACCCATTGCTCAAGGGAAAACAATGGAATGCTTTTGGAAAACTTAAGGTTGGGTCCATGTGCTGCAGTGAAGCAGTCTGCTATGAATCGTGCCTGTGGCATGAATCTTGGAGATGCTCCTTGTGGTTTGAGCTCTGTAGTGGGGAGTTATGATCCAAAAGCTGGCAGGACCGGCTTAAGGCAGAAAAGGTGGTACACTTTTCCTAAGTAATGATTTGGATATATATTTTTATATTTGAAGACACTATGGGGTTTTTTTGAACTGCACCTCCACTTTTTTGCAATATTAATCTTTGTGCAACTGATTTTTAAGGTGTCATTAAAACCTAAATCTAAGAGTAAAATAAAGAAGCTTTTAAGTATTGAATTGAATGTTAGTCTTAATCTGGGAAAGACTGTTGAAGTCTGTCTAGGAGAAGGTCTTTAATCTGGGAATTGTAGCTCAATGCCTTTTAAATGAGCTAGGTACTCTATTTTTGAATGGCATATCAACGCTTAAGTCTTGTCACCCACAAGCAAAACTGTGCCTATAAATGGTTCATTAAGCTATGTATCAGAGCTGTGAGCTTAAGTAGGACTTTATTAGTGTCAGAGCAGTGTTAAGTTGAACACCTAGATAAAGTACTGTCAGCTGGTAAACAAAACACTGATACAGATAATTATTTGTTTAAAGGAGCAAACTGGTTGCTAGTCAGTGTAACTGGAATGCAGATAGCATGACTTGGAGAGTAATCAAATGTTCAACAGTCTGTTCTCGCTGCTAAATTTTGCTAATGTAGTTGCTGTAGATGTTGTTGCATTCATCCCCTAAACACACCTGCTTGTCAGTTTCCCTGGAGGACATTGATGAGCCCTCTTTCAAAGATGAATAGAGCTAAGTCATGTACCTTGTGACTGAGATATTCCAGTGTCTCTAGAAAATGTCAAATGTCATCTAGCAAGATGCTGATTTATCTTTAGTATACTGACTTGGTTCCTAAACATGTATTAAAGGAACACTTGCCATGAGCCTTAGTTTAAAATATTGCTCAAGCCATCGTTCTTGGTTTCCTCATATGTGAGGAATGTATTGGAAAGTTGGAAGTGCTCAGGTTGGGCATAATCAACTTAAAACACCGGGTAATTTAAAAAACTGTTGCAGCATGTAGTTAATTAATCAACCTCTGTCAGCTTCATTTTAGGGTTAGTCAAATTGTTGCAATATGATGCAATTCTTCAGTACTAAACTGATTTGCAGAATGACTAATGTAGGAATTACTAGACTGCAAAGAAAGAAGTGTTGACAGTATTTAAATTATGCATAAGAAAGGAATGTGTGTGGAAGCTTTTTGCAGTGGTTCTCTTGCATTAATAATCTCCTCAACTCGAAGCTCTGAGCAGACTTGGGTTTGAGCCTCTAAACCAGGGGATTTAGAGCAGTACCTGCTTTAGTGAAGGTGATGGTTGCCAATTCATGTTTCATGAACTGAGGCACAAAGAAATCATTGAACTGAACAACTCTGGAAAGGCCAAGACTATGTTGGTATAGGTTATGAAAACATGTGGGCTTTAGGATCCCAGAATCAGTTGCTTGGATATATTTCACTTATGCTTGTAATGGAAACACTTTCCATTGCACAAATTGAACTCAAAAAGTCATTTGTTACCATCCCTCAGGGAGGCAGAGACACCTGTTTGGCAGAAGCCCCACGCAGCAATGTTGAACAGCTGTGGGAACTTTTGGGTAGGGAGAGCAAGGGGAGACTTGCTGCCTTCAAGCGCTCTTGCCAGTCTAGAGCTGGGATACTATTTTGCTTCATTGGCTTCTCTGTCTTCCTGTCTTATGTGATACTTGGTACATGAAGAGAGAAGTACTAAAGATTCTTGGCTGGAGCAATTTTGCCTGTCAGCCAGCTTTCTTTGATTTGTAACGTAGTGACTAAGGTGTAAGGGTTGATCCTCCACATTTGTTAACATTAGGCTATCATATCTACAGGTTGAGTCACAGATCCAGCAAAAAAAGTTACACAAGAAGGTCAGTTAGAGGTAAAGAACATCATTATATACCTCTTTAAATGGCCTCGTGAATGTAGAGAGAAGTTGTATGAATTGGGAAATCTTCATCACTGGGCAATAGTAATAGACTTGCCCTTCTACCAGATTGTGAAAATTGTCTTTGATGGCTTTATCCTACACACTCCACTAAGTCTTAAAACAGTAAACCACGAGTTGTGTCCAAATAATTCAGTTGTCCTGCTTGTGGAGTTGCTTTGGTGTGCTTAGAAGCTTTGAATTCAGCCTATTCTCTCTTGAAGTGCAAGAAACAAGGGTTAGAAAAGAAGCAAAAAGAAAAGCTTTGCTCTGACTGATGTGCAATGAGAACTGCAACTACTTTACAATGTACTGCTGTTTGAACTAATATTTGCTTAAGCAAATACTGATTAGGAACAGGTACACATTTTTAGAATGAGGGACACACTGCCATGGTAAGCAAATGTTTTAGTCTGGTGTAGCCCTAATGTAAAAAGAGAAGGCAGAGATGCCATTTGTTTTTAAAAGTGTCTTTATTTCTGACTTACGATATTGATTTGTTTTCATTAATATCAACAATTTTCCCTGGAGAAGTGAAAACATTGAGGATACTTCTTTCATCCATAGACTACCAGCTAAATCCTGGAGGGTGTTTGGTGCTGTAGCTTCAAAGCACTTGTAAATGTACAGAGTCAGCTCAAGTAACTTGTTAGGTTCGGTCAATGCCACTGAGCCCCTTGAGACCAAGCACTGTGCCCCGTTTTCAAATATAAAGCAATCAAGCTTAAAGGACACTGAATATAAGTGTGGTATGAGGACTGAAATTGCACTTCTTGTTGAAAGACAAGTATTGTGCAAAATAGAACACTGGGTAAGTTAAATTGAATGTGTAGCCAAGTAGAATCATAAAGACTAGTCATTAAGCTCTGGGTTTTTTTGCAACTCTACTAAAGAAGTTCTAATGACAGAAACCACTGAGACTGCTGGAGTTAAGAGGGAAATACAAAAACAGCTGAAATCTGAGGCTATAACCTTGCTCTGCTAAAGATGATATTTTAATGAAATGTGCCATTCATGTCTAATGTGTGACTGCTGTGGGAACAGAATCATTTTCAAGACCTGAGTAAATGTCACTCCTGAGTTGAATGCTGTGGGCTGTGTGCCTTCTGAACACCTGACTGGAGAAGAACACAGTAGCAATTAAAAACAGAGACAAGAATCACTGGGCTCTCCTGGTCAACCCCGCCCCCCCACACACACCTTCCTAGTGCATTTGAATTTCGAGTGAGTGGAAAGCAGTGTGGTTGTTTTCCTATGTCTGCTGAGAGATTCAGCTGTCTCTACTTCCCTTAAGTGTCCTACAACCCTCTACAATAGCAGCTACAAGCTGTGCACAATGCTTTATGGAGTGCAAATAGACATTTGTTGCTCCAAGGCAAACATAACCTCAGTGTGGCCTTTAGCCTATAAGCAACAAGTTTTCCAAACTGTTGGGATTTAAAAATGGCTTAATGTTATGTGTAGGCAGAATAAATAAATAAATGAATGGAGGACACTTGTCTTCCTGCTCAAGGATTGCAAGCAACAATTCTTGTGAACTTAGATGGGCTTTTTGTTTTCTTATAACTGTTTCCAGATGGTGGTAGTTTCATGATAAAAAAGATACACAGTTAAATGCACTAAGTGATAGACTGTATCCTCCTCTGCAAAGGATTTGCTTTGTTCATGTAAGATACAGCAAATTAAGAAGGTAAAATGAAATATCAGGGTAGAATATAACTTTCAAGAAGTTGCTCCACAGATTCTTATAGGGAGAAAATAAGAAGGCCTAAGCAGGAGAGGGTGTTTGCAAACAAGCATTCTATCTTAGGGACTGGGGAGGGGGGTTCTATGGAAAACATCCAAAGGATCCCTGAAGGTGATTGAGAAATTAAATTGTATATGTTAGTGTTTGTATGAAACTTGTAATGGTACATACACTTCCCTAGACAAATCTCCCAAATCTTAAAATAGGACTTCGGGGGTTTTTGTAGTTTTGAATTCATCTGCTAAAAAAAAAAAAAAGGCAACCAAAACCAGAGTTCTGCATATAGATATGTGGTTAGTTTCTTTTGCTTTCCTAGGATGCTTTGTCATGTTAGCTCTGTACATTTTTCCCCGATCTTTTTATGTTGCTTCTTAGTTGGCCATGACTTGTTCCTACACAGTCTACAGT
Source organism: Pitta sordida (assembly GCA_013390025.1). NCBI lineage: Eukaryota > Metazoa > Chordata > Aves > Passeriformes > Pittidae > Pitta > Pitta sordida. Next base: position 32,175 of record WEKX01006799.1, read on the forward strand.
GTGTAAGGGCAGTTAGATCCTGTAATAGATAGCTGTCTGAGCCCAGTTTACAGGAACATGAATTTCATTTCAATGGAGATGTCCTTTAAGGCTTCTCTTCAGAAAGTCATCACTCTACTTGCTGTTTTTCATGTGATGCCTCTTCTTATGGCGTACTGCTGCAGGGGTGCAGTCCATGTGGGTTTTTAAGAACTTAAAGCAAGTCTTGATGGCAGAGTTTGAAAAGCAGCACTGGCCCTTCCCGTGCAGGGTCAGACCCTCATGAGGGGCTGAAGTGTGCCTGGCTGGGTGCACGTGGAGCTTCCAGAGCAGGCAGGGATGGAGGAGGGACTGCTTGTGTTGCTCACTGCTTACATCATGTTTAGCAGGAAGTGTAGAGACAGGGATTGTCTTTATGAGGCTGCTCATGATTTGTTGCAGTATGGGCTTGGCTGATGGTGTTCATGTTTGCAAGTATTTCAGCACCCAACTTCACTATCTTTCTGTGAATAGTAACTTCATCTGGATCTTAATCAGCCCTTCAGCCTGAGCCTCTTTGCTGTCAGAAAAGCTACCAATTGCATGGTTCTTGGTGCAAAAAGATCCAGGTTCATCTGCTGTTGACCAAGATAGCCCTGAAACTACTTGTTTTCAAGGACATGGCCAGGACAGCCTGCCAGAGGGATTTGCAGGGAAATCGTCAGCTAACCAGTGGGTGAGGAGAGGGGATGGAGTGAGCCAGGGGGTTAAGCATACATATTAGTCCTTCCATCCAAAGCAGCTGCAGCCGTGCACTTCACAAGCCTGCCTGTGACTGCCTGGAAAGCCTGAGCTTCAGTGTGACCTCACTGAGGCAACTATTAGACCCATTAGCTCACAAAGTGAAGTTATGAGAAAGAAAACATGCACACATGCTCACAGATGGAGGGTGGATAAAAAGTGAACTCTGTCAATGGAAAAAACCACACAGGAGGGTGCTGAAAGAAAGACATTGTAAGTAAAGAAATTCCATTCTTGGCACTGGCAGTACTTTGCAAGGCAACTTGGCCATTAGTCTGAGAACTTAAAGACGTAATGTGAAGTGGTGGATATGGCTGTGGTCTCTGTCTGACCCTTCTCCTCTAAAATGCTGTATCTGTGGTCAAAAACTAAAAGTGAGATAGTGATGTGAGCTGCATATTTGAATGCTGACTGGTTAAGGAAGACTAAGTCACTTTCCAGCAGTTCGATGCATTAGTCACCAACAAATAAGAGCCATCAACAGCAAAAGCAGCTGCTGTGCTGCAGGTGAGGGCAGGATCACCAGCTTAGTGCAGACACATCTATGCTGTCTAGACTGTCAGGGTAACCCAAGCATTGCAGAGGTTATGAGGATAATTTTACTCTTCAAAACTGTATTGGCTCTGTTATAAAACTGTCAAAAGAGACCTCAAGAGAAATGCTAAATTTTCCTAGGAGGCAGCTGGATTTCGTTTAACCCTCAGCTCTTCCTAGCCATCCTTATGCTCTCTGACTTTTTTCCCATTCTTTTTTTTGGAAAGGGACCAGGCCTGCTGTGTTTGCAGAACCTTCATATAAGTTCCAAGACTGCTGACAACTATAAATAATATGCTCTCCGTTGCAATGTTACAAACTTATATGAGAGTTCATAGCTCTTCTGCTATTGTAATTCAGTCTATGTTGGACTCATAGAATTTGGCTATGCTTTGGTCACTCTCAGCCTTTTAAGACTCTGCCAGGTCCGGAGTAGCAGTTTTAAAAGGATGGTGGAGGCTATTACAGTAATCCCTCACTACTTTGCAGATCACCGTTTGTGTGTCCAGTGCATCACAGTTTATTTTTTCCCCTGTCTTTACTTGTAAGGAAGGGCATGAACAGAATGTCCACACTGGAGTTTTGGCAGACAGACTTTGGATTATTTAGGGAACTAATTAGGAGGATGCCTTGGGAAATAGCCCTTAAAAGTAAGGGAGTCCAGGAAGGTTGGATGTCCTTCAAGAATGAAATCTTGAAGGCATAGAAACAGTCTGTCCTGATGTGCCGTAAGATGACTTGTAAGGGAAGAAGACCGACCAGGATGAGTAAAGAGCTTCTGAAGGAACTAAGAGGAAGAAAAAGAGGATGTACCACCTTTGGAAAAAGGGGAAGGTAAGTCAGGTTATGTTTAAAGACAGTGTTAGGTCATGTAGGAGGAGAATGAGGTAGGCAAAAGTCCAGCTGGAACTTAAATTGCCACTTCTGTGAAGGACAATAAGAAGTGTTTTTATAAATATGTTAATGGCAAAAAGAAGGGCAGGAACAACCTCCACTCCTTATTGGATATGGAGGGAAATATAGTGACTAAAGATGAGGATAAGGCAGAGGTACTTAATGCTTCCTTTGCTGCTGTTTTCACCAGTAGGGCATATTGTCTACAGGACAGCTGGACATCTGAACTGGTAGATAGGGTCAGGGTGCAGTTTAGTCCCCCTGTAATCCAGGAGGAAGAAGTTAGAGACCTGCTCACCCACTTGGATCCTCACAAATCCATGGAACCAGATGGGATCCACCCTAGGGTGATGAGAGAGCTGGCAGGAAAGCTTGCTAAGCTACTCTCCATTTATCAGCAGTCTTGGCTCGCAGCTGATGTCCTGGATGACTGGAAGCTGGCCAATGTGACCCCCTGTCATGGTTTGACCCTGGCTGGATGCAAGAGATTCACCCACGACCTCTCCCAGAAGAAAAAATAAACGGAAAGAAAAAAAACTTATCACAGGCAAAACAAGGCAAGCTGTAAGTGAGGAATATAAAGGATTTATTTATTAACTAACAAGATCAGAGCTTAATGTCAGAAGCATTATTTTAAAGGCAACTTTTTCCTCCCCACCCCTCCTTCTTCTTACAACAGATCTCATGTTCCCTTTTNTGATCTCCATGGCAGTGATGGAGGCCCAGGCAGAAGCTGTTAACCCCCCTCACTGCCAGAGGAAAAACCCAAACCAGGACACCCCCATTCATGAGAAGGGCTGAGGACAATCTGGGAAATTACAGACCTATTAGCCTGACCTCAGTTCCAGGTAAAGTTATGGAGAAAATAATCCTAGGTGCAATCATGCAATACCTGCAGGATGATCAGGAGATCAGATGGATTTAGGAGGAGTAGGTCCTGCCTGACCAGCCTGATCTCCTCTTATGACAGAGTAACTTGCCTGGTAGATGAGAGGAAGGCTGTGGAAGTAGTGTACCTGGACTTCAGTAAAGCCTTTGAGACAGTGCCCCATAGAATACTCCTGGAGAAGATGGCAGCCTGTGGATTGGACAGGAGCATTCTGTGTTGGGTTAGAAATTGGTTGGATGCTGAGCCCAGAGAGCGGTGGTGAATGGTGTCTCATCCAGTTGGTGGCCAGTCACTAGTGGTGTCCCCCAAGGATCTGTGTTAAACCCGGTTCTGTTTAATATCTTTATTGGTGATCTTGACGATGGGATTGAATCCATCATACGCAAGTTTGCAGATGATACCAAGCTGGAAGCAGGTGTCGATGTGTTAGAGGGTGGGAGGCCCCTGCAGAGGGACCTGGACAGACTGGAGAGGTGGACAGATTCCAATGGGATGAGACTGAACAAGTCCAAGTGCTGCTTTCTACACTTTGGTTGCAACAACCTCATACAGAGTTACTGGCTGGGGATGGAATGGCTGGAGAGTGTGTAAACAGAAAGAGACTTGGGAGTGCTGATAGATAGGAAACTTAACATGAGCCAGAATTGTGCCCAGGTGGCCAAGAAAGCCAGTGGCATCCTGGCTTGCATCAGGAATGGTGTGGCCATAAGGACTAGGGAAGTTATCCTTCCCCTGTACTCGGCACTAGTTAGACCACACCTTGAGTACTGTGTCCTGTTCTGGGCCCCTCAGTTTAAGAAAGATGCCAAAATACTGGAGTGTGTTCAGAGAAGGGCAACAGAGAAGGGGCTTGAGCACAAGCTCTATTGAGGAGTGGTTGAGGGAGATGGGGTTGTTTAGTCTGGAGAAGAGGAGCTTGTAATCAGGAGGGGTTCTGTCTCTTCTCTCAGGCAACTGGCAACAGAACAAGAGGACACAGTCTCAAGCTCCATCAGGGGAGGTTTAGGCTCGATATTGGGAAGAAATTCTTTACTGAATCTGGTGATTTGCCATTGGAATGGGCTACCTGGGGAGGTGGTGGAGTCACTGTTCCTGGAGGTGTTTAAGAGTAGGCTGGATGAGGCACTTAGTGACGTGCTTTAGACAATGGGTGTCAGATAGGTTGGACCTGATGATCTCTAAGGTCACTTCCAACCTTATTAATACTGTGACACTGTGTATTTACCATATTTACCCTATTTACTGCTACTTCATGGATTTCACTTATCATGGCATCTCTCTGGAAATGACCCCCTGTGATATTGAAGGGATTACTGTGTTTGCATACCTCTGCCCTTCCAATGAACGTTGCTGAGATAGTTTCTTGAATCAGCTGAAGAACAGCTGTGTGTTTTAGCCTTGTCTCACATTCCTTAGTGTGAACTATTTTTGCTACAGGTCCACAAGGTAGCTAAATGCAGAAGCTTGGTTTCATCCAGATGATTTTGCCACAGAAGGAGGATGCCTTATGGGAATTCATCCAGTGGCAGGCTGGTGAGACATGACAATCTCCAGGAAGGAGTTGGTGAGAAAGAGGTTTGTCACAGAAACTGATGGGGGGAAAGTGCTACTTGTATAGGTAGATCTTGAAGATTATATGCTCTGCAGGTTAGTCCATGTCATGACCTTAGTTTCTGAAATCCGAGGCAGCTGGCAAGTGTTGAGCAAGATTACTTTTGTGTGCTTCACAGAGGGGGATCCTTATAATTTAATTAATAAAGAATTGGGGAGACCCTGCTATGGTTCCTTTTTCTCCCTAAAGAGGCTGAGCCATAAACTCCACACTGTGCACACCCAGTAGCTCCTGTCTCCCTGGATACAGCACAGAGAATTCACTTTCTGCTGCCAGAAGTGAGGGCCTTTGTAGGTAAAGCCCAGAGTGACTGTGGAGATGTGTGGTTAACAGGCTTGATCCCAGCTCCCCAAATACACCCCCTACCTGCATTCCCTCTTCCGAAAATAAACTATCCAACAGCAAGATCTATGAGATGCTTCAGTTTTACTAGTGGAAAATTTAGGTAAAACCCACCCTATAAAGTAAATGAAGCAATTCTACTAGAAGCTGCTAGTAGAACAGGCAGTGAAATTACTGCTGGAGCCATAAAGGCTGCAGGGCTAAAGCTGGTACCGTGTAACAATTCATGGGAGGAAGCATTTATCCACAGGAGGTGGAGAGAAGAAGGAAAGGTCAAGCACTGTAGCAGACATGAAGGATTATATGTTTAAGTTTCTGGAATTTTTTTCTTCAAAATATGTTTTTTGTCAAGTATCTTGTTGCCTAATTCAAACTGCTCTATTTTTTCACATCAAATTAATTTTATTTAAGCTGGTTTGTCAGGAGGGAAAATCCAATTCTCAACTTACATGAGGGAAAAGATGAATTAAACTAAATGTTTGTTGACTATAAACTACGTTTGTGTAACTACCATAAGAATTTGCAGTATGTATGGGAACAGGCACTCAGGTAACACTGAAAAGTCAAAATGGGTTATTTTATTTTAGACATCTTCTCATTTTAAAATGAGGTGGAGCTTTCTGCTAGTTCTCACCATAGGAAGTTTTGTATTTTGTGGGGGTTTTGCATGTGTTTTGATTACATAGAAATGGGATCCACACTCTTTTGGTTGGGCTGCATTTTACGATCTTTAACCGGTGAATGATTTGTTAACAGCATTACTGAATAACAAACTATAGTGAAGTAAAAAATCTACTTTAGTACAGTGGTAAGTGTCCCCACCTGGCGTGTGGGAGACCCGGGTTCGATTCCCGACAGGGAGACGGTGTTAAGAGTTGGACTCGATGATCCTTGTGGGTCCCTTCCAACTCAGAATATTCTGTGACTTCTGTGACCTGTACATCACATTGCAAGAAAGAGAGCATGGAGCAGTTTGCCAGCACATGGAGGAAAGAAATCTATAAAGACTCTTAATATTTCTGCATGTGTAAGATCCAGATCTGGCCGACAGTAATTTGCAGAGTGGACACCTTTCATGTATTTTCATGAAAGAGAAAAAGAAATAAAAAACTGAAGAATGTGAGCAGTTAGAAAAGATGCACGCAGTCTCTCCAAAAGTGCTGTAAAGAAATCAGCAGAGTTTCCAGAGATTAAGGCTGCAATGTCTTTTTCAGAGCTCTTAACTACCTGTAAGCATGTTTTGAAACAGTAGTGTCTTTAGGGTTGTGGCTTAGTACTCACATTAAGCTAAAGAAATATGTCTGGGTCTCATCTGGAGGAAAAAGACTGTCTTAAAGTTACTGTTTCTGCATTTCCTGTCTAACTTGTCTATGGGGCGATTAGATAACTAACTCATTTGGTGAATCAGGAAGAACTATGGAAGGAGACTCTAGTGGTAAGCTACTCTGCTCCTTCCAAAGCTCTTGATTTATGAAACACACCGAATCTATGTATACCCACATGCTATATACAGTGAACCACCATTACTCGTGGGCTGTTGGGTCCGGTCCACCTCACACGAGTGGTGAAATCCACAAAGATAGCGAACCCACTACGTAGTTGAGGATGCCACGCCTGTAGCCACGCCCCCTCCCCATATAAGGTTTGGAGGACAGTCCTGAGAGCGGGGCTTGTTTCAGATGTCTGGCTGTGCTCCTCTGGGGCAGGGGGAAAGCAGCGAGCGGAGGAGTCCCCACCAAGGCTTGTCCCCGTGCTACCACGGCTTATCCTGGCAGATCGCAAGCGGCGGGACCAGCGGCTGATCAGGCTGAGGCCGCAGTAGGTTCTGCGCATACACCGAGGTCTCAGAGCTCGTGGAAGAATCACCTGCAAATACTGAATCTTGCAAATCCTGGATCGCTAATATGCGTGGGCTCACTATATGCTGCTGAATCAGTCTCCAGTGAAGAAGGGAATAGCCAAGAGTACTGAAACAAAGGGAGAAAAAGGCAAGAGAGTTATGCACAGCTATGGGGTAAGGCACTTGTTATTGAAAGTGCTTCGAGACTGCCTTGCAGATGTACTTCAACACTTGTCATGAAGGGGGACATAGGAGAATGAGAATGAATGGTTGAAACACAGTTACAGGAAGATCCATCCCAGCATGTGTGTGCACAGCAGAAACTGCACAACCTAACGGCTTTTTGATGATTACTTTCCTTATGCAGCCATTCACTATTTGGTAGCTAAAACAAGTACTTCTTTATAAGTAACTACCTCTTAATTCTGCTTGTAGTTATGTAGAGATACAGAATCTGTGTCTTGCTACATCTTTTCTAAATTCTTAGAGCTAAAGCTTAAATTGCAGGTTTAGGGAAGATTTGACTAGTTTCTTTGAGAGCACTTTGGCAAGTGCAAACCAGGAAAAGGCACAGCACCCATCAATGTGCCAATTTTTTAGAATCACACCAGAAAAATGTTTTGAGAACTACTCTGCCGGTCACAGGATTTATCTAAGAATCTCAGCAGAATGTTAATGAAGAAAGCACTAAATCAAAGCTGCCTTCAGTATCTTAGAAGAACAAGAGTACAATATAACTAGTCTATGCATGTACTGTGAAGCTCAGAAAATTATTGGTAGTAAATTCTTTGGAGGAGGTTCAAATTAAGCTGAAAATGACAGTCATGCTGCAAACAAAATATTTTAGGCTGTGTGCGTATATTGTCTCATTTTGAGGCCCACCCTTCTAGAAATCTGTTAACAAACCCTTGGGTTTTGTGAGATTAATATTCAGATAGCAAGGAGAGCATCAGAAAAAATAATCCTTTGCACAGGCTTGAATTTTTCTCTACATTTGTGTTTTCTGACCCTTCAACCAAGACCATGAGTACTGTATGTTGTATTTACATGATTTTCAAAGTAAATGCCACATTGAAGTCTGCTACACAGTCTTAAGAACTGTTTGAGATTTTTTGAGTAATGTTATATTATGCAAACAATAAAATTATGTGCTTCAAATTCAGTCTTGATCTAGTTCTGGGTCACAAGAGGAAATACAACACATGATTAACAAAAACCCCACAGCTACAGCAGGCCAGAATTCAAGGCTCAGACTGTCTCAGTGCTCAAAAATACAAGTGTCTTTCCCATCAATGAAATGGCCTGGTTTCTGTTTTACTAATTTTAAACAAAAAAAAATTGAACAATGATTTCAAAACTGTGAAAGTGAGTCAGAACAAATCCTGATGCTTTGTGGCATCTGAAGCAAACATGCAAAATTAAATCAGATGAATTGAATCAGCTACTAAATGTGAATATTTATGTTTACCTGTGCAAGTATTTGTGATATAAAAGCCTGTGCTCAGTTTCTTCTTTCTGTCTTATTCTGAGGAGTGCTCAGAACAAGTTTTGGCTCCAGAATAAATTGCTGAAGAGCTGTTTTCTTAATGTTGCTCATTAAGTGTGAGCTAAGTGCTTTATAAAGATGTACTTCTACAAAATACTGGAAAGAGATGTTTTCTTTATACCTTATTCCTTGATTAGTTTGCATCAGAAACTATGATTGCATTGCAAGAGAACCAAAAGGAAATCTATACATGATGGAGCTCTTTCTCCTGACTGAAATTCTAATGATCTGCTTGACGTCATGGAACTTTACAAAGGTTTAACCAATGTCATCTCCTGCCTTTTGTTTCTTAAGGCTTTTTGCTTCACATCTGGGTTTAATCTCTGTTAAACAAATCAGAATTTATGGAGCTTACCCCACAAATTGAGACCTTTCTTCTCTTATCTCCTTGTTCACATACAAAGTATTTGCTAATAGAACTGGTGCTTATCTAACACCCCTACTTACTATGCCTTCTAAGCAAATAAAGACATAATCCAGAGGCAAGAAAAATTCCATATAATAGCTTGACCTGTGTATCTTGTAGGTTTTGCAATAAGAAACACAAAAATGTTGGCAAAGATCTTACAGGAAGAATGCAGAGGGCTCTCATCACTGCTTGAGCACTATTCAAGAGGGATAAATGCAAAATAATAGGTTTGCACAGGAATAATTCAAAGATTAATGACAATGAGGAGAAATTTAGACTGTGTCATATGACAAAAGTTGCTAAAATTGAGGTGGTTTTTGCCTCAAGAAAAAGGGCCATGATATCCCTCATAAAGAAAGGCTCTTTGAAAGGCAGGGGGAAGGAAGAATATTTTTCTCTTGTCTACATTGGTTATTCTGAGAGATAATGGGCTTAAACTGCAGAAAGAAAAAGCTTCCTAATAAAAAAGTGGTGAAATGCTGTGACGACTTGCCTGGAAAATGAGTAGCAATCAATCCGATTATGAGGCAAGGGGAAGATTTCTGGATGCCCTCTCCTAATTCTTGTTTCATAGAATCGGAGAATTTTAAGGAGTTCAACTGGACCTTAAAGACCACCCAGTTCTAATCACCCCTACCATGGGCAACAATACATCCCACTAGACCAGGCTGCTCAAAGCCTTATACAACCTGGCTTTGAACACTGCCAGTGTTGGGGCATTCTGTGTTTTCTATTAAAATATCCTTGTTCCTTAGACATGAAAACATTATTCTTAGTGGTGAATGTTCTTGAATTACTGTATTGCTGAACAGCACACACTTGTGTGATCACAGTGAAGGGGATGCAGAACTGTGGAGGGCATATGGGATCTTATATTCTTTTCTCCGGAAAAAAATTCAAGCTTAATAGATCACTCTCGCACAAGGAAAACCTTGTTCCAGAAAAGCTTCTTGAGTACTGACAAGCAGCAAAGACCCACCTTCCTGAGACTTCAGTGTTTGGGATGGAGAGGCTTAGCTGCTCTAGCCCACAACTTCCCCCTTCCTGCCTCTGTGTTATCTTTCTGTTTTGCATGCACAGCTATACTTTTCCTTTGCAAAAGATCCCCAGTGAAAGTTGCCACTCACACTCTGCATGTGTGTATGAGTAGAGCAGGAGGGCCTGAGAAAAAGTTTGTGGCACCACAAACTCAACCCTGACTGTCATGTCCAGCCCCTCTATTGGAAACAGAAAGAACATCTTTAAAAGAGAATGATAATTCTTATGTGCCACAGGTTACTTATATGTGAGAAAGGGGCTTTTTAGACCCTGTCCACCTCCCCATACTATTCTTCATCTGAGGTATGGAACCTCTGTATCGGGATTCTAGAAGTATATAGAAACAAAAAAATGGCACAATTGCAAACAGAGTAACAATGGTCAAGAAGTATGAGACTGTTAATATTTTACAGGGAAACAGGGAGTGAATTCATGAGCAGTGCAGATTATATAAATGGTTTTCAACTGTTCCATCAAAAAGTAAACCTCTTCTGTTACCCTCAAAGCTCTCTGGTACCTCTATCTGCCTAGTACCTTGAGTACATTATGGGTCATAACATTTTTTTCCATTATTCTATCTCTATTTCTAAGAAGAATTTCATCCTGTATTACTTGTCATAAAGTAGGGGCACTCCTATGGTTAAAGATTTATTGCCATGTATGTTTTTCTGTGTGGGGATCTCTCTGATGCCTAAAGTCGCATCAATCAGTGTGTTGAAAACACAGAGGATACAAAAAGCTGTTTTTCTTTACCTGTCACCCACTTACCACACATACAAAATGTAAAGGCTACCTTACTTTCATGCTGTTCCTTTTATAGGTCTGCTTTCAAAGAGTTTGTACTGATGCAAATGTAGGGGGGTGGTTTCAAAACAGCATGTGGTTTAAATCCCTGCTGCTGCTGAAAGTTCATAGGTTCACAGGTTATTCTGAGTTGGAAGGGACCCACAGGATCATCTAGTCCAACTCCCAAGCAAATGCCCACCCAGGGATCAGGCCCACAAATGTGGAACCACGGGCACTACGCTCCATCCATCCAAGCCAAAAGTGTTTACATTTGAAACTAACCTGACAAACTCCAGGTCCATGGTATAGATGTCTTCCTGAGATCAGTAGAGTCTCTAACACTGGGGAAATGTCTTGACCATTTGGCCGCTCACACAAGTGAATCCTTCATTAAGGTACGTTTTATATCCTTATTAAAGAAGTAAAGTTGAAGAATGGAGTTATGCTTTGACTTTCTAAGGGTCAAATGGCAGTTAAAACTGTTAGGCCATAAAAGTCACTACATCACTTAAGATACTTCATATTACTTAATAATACATATTACTTGAGATAGCTGAAAGCTCAGAAAGGATTAACTGACAGTTAATACTGTGACAGAGTTTTGAAAGAGTAAACAAGTCAACAAAGGCGACATCAGTAATGTCAGGGCATAGAAAGACTTGATTAACTGAGAACTTAAAAGGAGATTAATATTGATGCTAATGTCTGCTTATTGAAAAGATTTTTTTGTCAAGTTATTCAATAAGATCACATTTTAGTAATAAGTAGGCATTGGTATTAATATGCTAAAACTTCCACTTAGTTTGTTGGTTGCTTTGGTTGCATTTTGACTAGAACTAGAAAAATGCACTAGCTTGTAAGATCTCAAAAAACTCTTGAAAATTGAGAAATAATCACCAAATAGCTGTATTTGTAATTCATGTCTGTACAGCCATGTTTCTAGACCTGTGTTACTTTTAGCACAGCATATAAACAAATAATCCATAAAAAATCCAAATCAATCTTCTCCATCATAAATTTATCATTAATATGGCCTGCAGATGTCTTAAAGCAGTGATAAAAACTGAAGGTCAGATCATTGCTACTGGGTGATGTGAAGGTGATCACATGAAGTTGTAACAGAACACTCACAAAAAAAGTCCAGCTGCAGCTACAATTACAGGAGATGCTACTGGGAAAAATATGAGAATAGTCATATTATGGTAGCCACCTTGTATCACCAAAAATCAAAAAGGCTAATACAATCCTTGGATATCTGTACAGGGAAAATAAATTAAACTTACTTCTGCACCTGGCACTGGAATGACTGCTCCTACATTCAATCCTGATTACAATTCAGGATTCATGTTGCAACTTGGAGAAATTTCAAAGAATTGCTGAGAGAATGATTAAAGAGTTGGAAAAAAAATCACCTACTTTGCGTAGTACATGGATAATAGGTGGCTAAAGTACTCTTTCTAATTGCTTAATAGTTTGGGCAGGAAGAATTGATAATGAATTTTTCAGTCCAGCAGAAAGACATGTGACAAGGTCCAGTAGGTAGGAATTGGATGTAAATGAAAAATGAACTATACATAGAGCGATTTTTTTTGTTTGGTGAAGGTAATGAAGATAGTAGAAACCTGCTAAAAATAACAGTGAATTTTCTCTTGTTAGGAATTTTTGAATCAAGGTAGGGTGTTTTTGAAAAGGGATCTGTACTTCAAAACTCAATGTTAATGAAGGCTTACCACTGTTCTGTGGTAAGATAACATGGCTGTTGAAGACATTGTATTATGTTTACACGTATGTGAATATTAACAAGAAGAAAATAAGAGATCGAAGAGGAAGAGAAAATGAAAGAATGAAGATAGAGATGTATTACACTTATTTAGATTCTTGAGTTGCTTGTTTGGATAAAGATCTCTCTGTCCATCACTGTTTTGAAGATACTTTTCATTCCCTTTCCAACATGCAACAGTATTGTACAACATCGAAGAGCAGAAAGGGTTCAAGCACACAGCTAGCTGCATCAGATGGGTCCACCACTTGTATCCTGTTGATATAATTTGAGGTATGACTTGACATTCTCTTCAAGTCATGACCCCAGAGGAAGACTATCAGTCTTCTACTGCCCAGATACAATTGTGCCTGAAAGATAAGAGATGAAATAAAAACTAATTTGCCCTTGTATGTTAGGGTAACCTTGGGTCAACCAGAACTGGGTATATATCATTTAGCACTTTCGTTTTCCCATGCCAGCTCCAGAGACCAGGACTGATGTGGCATGGAAAAATGCATGGACTGGAAAGCTAAACTAAAAGGAAGGGTTCTGTTTTTCCTGCTTAACAGCTTGTGGATACTCAAATATGAAAAATGGTCTAAGTGTTGATTTTATACAAAACCCAAAAATGTTACTTTTGTGTAAGATGATTTCTCTTGCAGAGAAAACCAGCAAATGAGAACTATCCAAGGGAAAATAAAATCCTTTTGCACACACAACAATCCTGCCTTCATGGTCTAACTGCCATGCTCGCTATCACCTTTTAAATATACAAGTCCATACATAGCTGCGTGATCTTTTCCTTCTTCTCTGACAGCTTCAGCGTGGCTGACTCTTACAGTTGTATTGTGTGAGCTCCTCACAGGCCACACCATTAGCTGAAATAGAGAAGCATTAGCCTCATCCTTTCACTGAAAGTCTAAGGAAGGGATTAAAAGACAGGCACTGTGCATTGATGCTCATGATGCAAAAGCCCACTCAGCTAGTCTGGTTATCTCACAGATACTGTCATTTAGGAGATACACAAAATGGAATACTGTAGGGAGAATCTTCACCTTGAACAAGCGGAACCAGAAAATACTCACCTTTGAAACAGTTTCTTCCTTGAAGTTCTGGGCCATCACTCATATATAAATTCTCTTCAACTATAGCTGTAATTCCTCACATTCTCATTATCATCTGTTTTGCTCCTACCTACAGATTTTTTTTTATAATATTCTTACTACTGGATTCCCCAATGCGGAGTGAATGGCACAAAAACTCAAGAGTAGCAAGAATGAGGCAAACACAAGACTCTTTTGTTCTGACTTTCAACCTAAGTTCCAGCAATGAATCAGCAGAATACCCTCCTCCTCCTCTGAGTCCTCCACCTGATCTGCTGCCGCACACATCAGCTTTGCCCTGACAGCTTTCCTCCTTTCTGAATCTTCCAGATAACTCCCAGCTTTCTCTGCCTACCTACACAGGGAAACTTTGCCCTCCTTACAGAGCAAAACATTTTCATTTCGCCATGGTATAAAAGACAAGTCAGTTCTAATCTAAAAGTAGTACATGCTTTGCAGTCCTGTATTTTTAACTAGTCTGTAAACTCAAAGATTCTTGGAAATTATGGTTTGCTTTGGTTTGCCCTCTATGAGACATCAGATCTCACTACACTCTATTAGTGACAGCTGCTATTCCTGGCCTTATTCCATTCTCAAAATGGTTTCTGTATTGAACCATATGTTTCACTTGGTTATTTGAAGAGTTTCACTAGCTAAGACTGTTGAGATGAATCATTCCTCCTGCAAAGGTGTCATGGGATATGCAGCAGAGTAATAAGAACATTAACTTGGTTAAATAACATAAATAAAATCATACATGTCTGTTGTGCATTGCTGTAACAGAAAAAGTGATTAAAATTGAAAAAAATCCCAACAGATGTGGAATGTGCTTTCCCAGCCTAGATTACCTAAGAGGCAGGGAAGACATTTAAACTATGACAGAATGAGGCTGTGTTTGTCCATATTTATTACAGAGTAAGTGTCAGACGCACCTCTGGATTTGATTCACAGAATCACAGAAAATTATGANATGATGATGTCTACAAAATTTTGACCTATTGTTGTTTCTCTTCCTGCTCCAATGACAATTCTGCTGATATAGACTGAAATAATCACAAACACTTTATCTCAATCCCTCATTCAAGATGACTATTTGATTTTCCTTATGATATCTTATTGAGTTTAAATGTTATCTACATAGGATATTAGTAAGTCTCAGGTGCCGTTTGCAGTATGGGAACTTATGGACACTAGAGGTAGGACATGGAAAGCAGCAGAGAAAAGGCAATGGGTTACTGGAGAGGAGAAAAGACAAGGTCAATCTTTTCTAACAGCTGTGCAGACATCTACTAGGATAAAGTAACAACATAACAGTGCCTTAGGATACCTTCTTATGCAGCATAGGTAGTTTAGAATTTAGACTGACGGCATTCTGGATTAATGAGGCCAAGTTGGTCAAGCTGAGGCAAAAGGTTCTTTTCTAGATCTCTCCTTCATATGTCATGAGTACTAAATAACATTGCTAGAATGCATCGGTTTGAGCTTTTCCCTCCCTTGTTATCCAAAATACATCACCTTTCCTAAGCATTTTTGAAATGTCTGGTTTTAATGCTGTATTCTCAAAGCAAAATTTCATGTGACTTTCAAACATAGAACAATTGAAAAGGATAAGGTTTTGCTTGAAAAAATGTAGTCACTAAGAAAAATGAAAGAAAACAAGATACATTTCTGACTGAAAATAAATCTGCTAAGCATTGGCCAGCAAATTGGGTTCACTTTCAGTGAGCTACATGCATAGAAAGAAAAAGACCCCACCAATTATCTTTCTTACCATGATTTTCAAGGCTTATTTTGCCTCCTCCAAGCTGCAAAAGACACCGTGGGAGTCAGACTCTCTAGTCTAGTCAAGTCAGGTTCCCCTGATGGTTAGAGCTAAGGTAAGTTCAAAGTCTTCAGGTGCTATAACTCTCCAGGATGCAGGACAATCCTTGGATTTAAGAACATATATTGACTCTAACTGATGCCTGGTTTCCCACAGTCCTGAAGTCCAAATATTTATTCTATCCTGAAAAAATGATGTGTTTTTTCATAAAAAATCTATGATAAAGAATGGATTCTCCTACAGCACAATTGGAATAGGTCTCTCAATGCACAACACCAAATCTATTTTTAGAAAAGGACAAATAGAGCCAACTGAGTGATCTCACTGGCTAGTGATTTCTTTGAAATACAGTTTATCACACACATGAAAATACACTGCACTACACCACTTCAGAAGTTTTGTTTTCTCTTTAATTAAGTTATAGTGTTTTTCTTGAAATTTAAACTTAAGTATGTGTGAATTCAATGACAATATAGAAACTATTGGAAAATCAACTCTCTTTCTATCTACATATGTATATAGTTGCCCAGGAGAACAACACAGGAGAAATTAACTATATATATGCAACATTTAAAGGTTGACCCACAGGTATTTAAAAATTATATGAGACTCCTATTTCAACCTCTTCACCTCTAACACACATACAGATATATTATATACACATTCACATTTGAAATTCATGTCACACATAGGAGATTGAAGTTTTTCAAACTTAACTGACTGTCATTTAATTAAGAAACCCACAAACCCAACTCTAGTATTAATGTTGATTGCTAGTGTGCCAGCATTTCACAACAGATATAAATGTGGGAGGTTTAACATTTTTGCCCTCTGCAGGCCCAACTGAGGAATGTTCAGACAATCTCAGCCACAGCTATATTAGGATAGCATTAGGCATGTGTCTCAAGTGCAGAAGTAGCTTTGTAAGTCAAACTCCAGACAACAGAGGTTTAGACCTATAACTCACCAGACTAATGCATTCTTATGTGTTGTCCACTCATTTACTATTGTACATGCACCTTTAGTCTTCTGCTGACATGTAACTCTTTTACAAAAATATTGTTTTATCATCCAAAGTTATAGGCAAGCAGAACATTTGGGGCCAGGAGACAGGGGTAATAAGACACACGTTTGTTATTGGAATTAGTGCTGAGTTCTAACTGGCTGAACATCTCCTGCTTCCCTTTTCACGTCTCTATTATTCGATTCTGCTCATTTTAGATTTTCTGGTGTAGAATCTAAAATAAATCAAAAGAGGCAATGGTGCTCCTAGATCTCCTAAAAGTTGACTAATGATAATTTTATAGTCAAGACTACGATTTTTTTGGGCTTATATGTTCATACCATTTCTTTCTGACCATCTGTTACCCACTGCAGAAGGTCACATTAATAGTCCTATAATAAGGTTTCATTGCTGATAAAATTTCCAAGGTTCTTCCAGGTGATTTCAGAAATGCTGTCTTCTTGTTACAGTGCAGAACAGTGATTCAAAGTAACTACGTGCTATTTTTTACATTGTTACTGGTTTACAGGAGAATAGTGGTTGCCCTCCCAGCCGCTGTATTAAAAGCTTCTATTTTTTGAAAAATGAGAACTGTACTGTTGACCTTTTCTTGCTTTGATACCAGTTACTGAAAATGATAAAAGCTACAATGACTGCAACTCAGAATTTACTCTCACTACAGTTGTATGTGACACACTTAATGTATTCTGTCAAGCGGGCAAGTACTCCAGAAAACTCACATAGCTAGTAGAATACAACTGTGACAGAGTAACTTCTTCTACCTGCCATGATGATGATTTCTAGTAGTATTTTGGGTATGGGAGCCCAGCTTGTTCATCTTTTCTGACTAGATATATTTGCAAATCACTGATAAATACAGTCAGGCCTCCTATATCGCAGTACCACGGGTCTTGACCCCTCCCTGCGCAGCCCTCCATCAGTGTTGAGTGGCAGCTCATTAATATGGAAATTTGGCCCCAGTGACCTTGCCCTCCCAGCTCCGGAGTGGCTGCAGGGCATTCTTGGAAGTTCCTTGCATAGTTGGGGGAGCGAAGCTGGTCTTCTCTTTCCCGTGGGGCAGCTGTATGTACTTCTGAGCTCTGCCTGCCATGTTCCTTCCTGGGGGACACGCCTGGCATGGCACAGCTGCAGCTGGGGCCAGCGTGCATAGCTCCACTGCCCCGTGGGGCAGCAGGCAGAGGAGGCACTGTGGGGCACTGACAGCCGCGGCATGGGCGGTGGTGGGGGTGGTTGCATGTTCATGACTGTCTTTTTTGAATATTCATGCATGTCAGGTCGCGCATGTGCAGTCCGGAAACGGGCCTCCTTAATCGCTGAAAAATTGTGCAACGAAGATATGAAGCTGCTACCTGGGGGGCGCAAAGTGGAAGAGGGCTGGGTGTAGTCTCCTGTTAGTTTTCAGGTCTGTAGAAGCACAAATAAAGTAAATGCAAGCAACAAAAATACTCCTCACCACATAGGAAATGTAAAGTTCCAAGTTTCAGTTCAGAAGGTATGAGCTGAAAACATCCCTTAAGTTTTATGAATTTTCAATATACTACGTATTTAGACATAATCTCCTGGATTGCTTATAGCTTGTTTACAACTACAGTGGGTACTCTTCAGTGAATTTATTATTCATATCTCTAGAAAGGAATAGGAACGGACCAAGAAGATAGGGCTGAAAACTCAGGTTCAAAACATTCCAAATCGATTAAAGAAGATCCATATAAAAAGATAAAATCATTTTCCTCATGAAACATATAAAGATTCTAAACTATGGATTTTAAAGTCTCTAAAGCCATTTTTCTTTTCTGGAAATATTAATACACTCGTAATTAGAAAGGGGATTGGACCTTATATAAAATTAACTACTATAAAATTGTGACCAAAATTAATGCTTGTGTTCAGTGCTCCCCCTCCCCACAAAAATTGAGATAAAACCATTATCACCCTAGATTTTCTTGCTTGTCTGAAAAATGAAATAAAAACCCAAATAAAAATAGAGTGCTGCTACTTATAGACTTGACAATAATTACGTTCAGCTTCAATTCAGTTGCATTCAGCAAATAGCATCCTCTCATCCTAAGTGGGCATGATTTACTGCAGACATTTGTTTAATATAAAATCTTCCAGGCATCCTAGGGAGTTTATTTTTAAGATTTCTCTATGGGCCTACAAGTTACAGTTTATATACAGAGTTTACTTGTGCTTCATATCTTTGCAGGTATCATAATTTACTTTTTAAACTAAAAATTAAATGTAGACAGAAAACTTTATTAAGCCTTTAACCAATCTATTTAAGAGAAGTTACGTTAGCTATGATATTAAATCTCCCCTGCTGCATCTTATTCATTGCTTCTTTTCCTGTCTATATATTTTTTTTCTTTGCAGAAACACTGTTCATGGGTATGAGCTGATATCCCATCTTTCCTTAGCCTTCTGTTCTCTAGACTAAACAATGCCAATTTTTTCCACCCTCCCTCATGCTGCCTCGAGACTGTTGCTCATTCTTTTTACTCCTTTTTGGATTGTCTCCAGTATGTCTACATTTTTCTTGAAGTACGGTGTCCAAAACAGTACTTCTTCCTACTGGAGCTCTGATTTATCGTAAAAAATGCTTCCCTATTTACAGTTCCTCTAGCAAGCAAACCCGGTTTTCAGAGATGGATGGTAATTGTTTCAATTTGTGTTTTATTAAAATGCCAATAAATATTACCTAGCTTTTTAGGCACAGGTAGCAATCTGAATTTGCTAAGAGCCTTGCCTACAAGAAATGTCAGAGCACTAATACCTTCAAAGATGTGCACCCTTACACAGTATAAAGCCTTGTTACTTCCTTAGGCTGAAACAGTTTCATGAAAGTCAATTGAATTATTGTTAACTTGGATTTCACCATTAGCTCTTAGACTTAACAGGTAAGAATTTGTTGTTTACTATTTATATGTGGTTGCCAAAATAGTCTTAGTTTGTGCCCTACAGTGCCCTATTCAGTGTAGCCTAAATATTCTAATAATTGGTAACACCTTTTCTACTATTACTTCATTGTATTGCTTTTGATCGTGTTATATTTTACAAAGAGGATTTGGAACATATCTTAATGAGATTTTCTACCAAAAGTTGAAGATTATTTCCTCGTGTGAGAGAAGTTAGGAAGGATGTAGAACACTAACTAATCTTAACCACTTCCTTCCCCTTAAGGGAGGGTTGTTACAGCGTGTTATGTACCAGGTAATAGCAGGAGTTAAATGGAAAGAAAAAATTAATAGGTCCACATTAAAACTCCATAACTGCAACTGGATTTGTGGGGGTGGAGGCAGACATAATGGCAGCCCTGCGTGGCTAGCCATGCCTATTGAGGAACTAAGGCCCCTTATCCCTCATCCTATTCAAGAGAAGAATGAAAGTATAGAGAATACACTTATATCTGTTGACATAAAATAAATAGTTACAGTTGTAAGTTGCAAAAAGAAAAACTTTGCAACAGAAAAAGGTGTTTGAGAATGCACAAGCTTTCTCAGTGAGCATTCTTGGCTGATACAATCCTGTACCTACAACACGTTCTGAGTTACTTTCAGGGATTGGCTCTATGATATTCAACTGTACAAGTCTGAAATATTTCAAGTAAGAAATAAGGAAATAAATGTGAATAAAACTTTTTATTGTTAACTTTTCTGTTCTTGAAATGTTGCATGTCACATTCAAGACAGAATAGTTAACGTATATTGGTATTTCTCAAATATTATCCAGAGGTCAAAGGTCCATTACACTTGATACTGGGCAAACATGAAGCGAATTCAGCAAGTTGAGCTGGTATTTTCAAACACCTGTGTCAATCCACAGAAGTCAGTGGATCTCAAGTAGAATAAAACTTTCTCAGGCATCTAGTCTCACAGTCTCTTAGTGCTAATTATATCTGTATAACTTTGCAAGGGAAAATATAAGTGGGGGTGCAGGTCAAATACAGTTCTTTGCTACAGCAGAAAAAAGAGCAAGTATATTTTAAATTATTGTTCCACTTTTATGCCAGTACTACTAAGCAAGTCTAAAACCTGAAAGAAAAGAGGGAATGAGAACAGAAATTATTTGCTGTAGAGCTCAATAGTCAGTGTTTATTGCCTTGAAGACAAATATTAACATCAGTGAACTAACTTCAAGGTTGGGTAAATAAGTTTAGATTAATAATCTATAACCTAGGAATTTACAGAATCTTCAGTGGACAGTGTTGAAGACATACCAAACAATAATTCATTCTGGGGAAATTGCTACTGCAGACTATTGCAACTTCTACAGAAAATTCACAAAATTTCTTCTCTCCACTTGTCACTGCTGGCTGAAAAAGCAGCTAAGGAAAAGACATTTTGGTGCTTTAATATATAAATAAATTGAAATGGGGGCTAGGGCAAAGAAGAGAAGCCTTTCATATTTTTGCTGAGGAAATACCAGAATGGCAGCCAATTATTAAAAAAAAAAAAAAAAAAAGAAAATCTATACTTAGACTACTATAACTTATCTGTTACGCAAAGCTTTTATGTGTTTTAAAGAGTTGCTTAACAAAAAAACCCCAAACCCACAAGGGAATGCAAAAGTTGCACTGGTACAAATATGGTGATATTTATGTGTGGTTTGAATTTTTACATCTAAGCATTGCGAGTGGTTGTGCTTTAATTTGTTTATTTCTTTAAAGTCAGGTGAAATTTAACTTAAAAATACTGACCAGAACAGAAGAGCATAATGCTCTTGCACCCCTGAAGCTAGTAATGGCATGAAAGCAAAGTGGGTTGGTCTTTCTGTATTGTCAGACAGAAATTTTTCTAACAGATACCATTTCAAGACTCTGGCATTAGCAAAATGTTCATGCCAGACACAGGAAATCAAGAAAAACAAGACAAACCACAGAAGCCTCCAAAATGGTATCATTTTTATAGTTTAGTCAGAAGATGGATGCTCTCTCTGTGTCTGACATCTGAGAAGACTTTTAAGCCAATACAAATATTAGCTTATTTTTTTATGTCTCCGAACATTCATATAATATTAGACACAGGACAATACAGCTTAGTTTTGATGACCATTAACCAACCTCTACTTTGCTTAGAAACTCCAGCTCAGGAGAACATTTTTTTAAACATTTTTTTTGTTTTCTACTGATTACATTATTAAAAAGCAGCCAAACAACAACAACCACCCCCCAACAAAAATGTTCAATGATTCCTTATACTTACCAACCATAATCTCAGAAGTCAATGTTCTCTATTTACTCTAGAAGTTATTTAAAATCTATATTTACATCCTTTCATTCTAGCTAAAATGTTTTTTAAATGTCCATTGCAATTCAGGTGAACATTGATGGCCATTGTGTTTGCCAGTGGAAATGGTGCTAATATACAGAAGACCCCTGCTTATCCACAGTTCACCTCTCCACGGTTTCAATACTTCACTGTTAACTTTTCAGCAAAAGGCGAGGGTGTTCACAGGTGCAGAAAATGCAGCAGAGGAAGACAGTTCATGAAAATGTAAATGAGCTAATGAATATGTAGATAAGCCCTGCCCAGGAGCTACCAGGGACAGTGAGGAGAGGGAGTTGAGAGCTGTGCGACCCATCCCGTTCTGGTTCCATCCAGAATGTGTTTAATATAAACACACGTGTTTGTGCGTTAGGAATTGTTCTCCGCTGGGCTGCAGGATAGGGTTGCTAATGTGTTTGTCTGTGTGTGACAGCAGGAGCCAGAGGCACCTCCGCCCATCCCCATGGCTCCCATGGATCCCTCCACGACACCCTTTGCTGCTGGTGTGCCAAAGGAAAGGATGGCGCCATGATTCCTGCCTCCCAGTGCAGTGCTTGCACTCCCTCTGTGCCGTCCCAGGGGCTGAGACCGTGGGGTTCCCCAGTACTGGTTAACTTGGTTAACTAACTACGAAATACTGTTAAGAGGTAGTTTGATTTGTTTATGCTATTGCTTTTCCAACCTTGCTGATACTGTAACACAGTGATTTTGAGATGCATGAGCTGAACTCAGCAATGAGAACAAAGAAGGTCCTACTCTAAATGGGACAGTAACTCATCTCATTCACTGCAGAATATGCAGTCTAAAGTGAAGCTGAAAATGTAGTTTTAAGAAATGATTAAGATGATAAAAATATCATAATGGAAGTAACTTGAATGCAGCATATACAAAGCATCAGATATTAAACAGTTATAGTGGTGTATTTTATTGTACTACATAAGCTACTCAGGACGTGGTAGAGGTGTCCTAGTCTGTTTCTTAAGAAAGTCATTAGTTATATCTCAAATTAATTAATTTTCTTGTAAAATCTGACAAAATTCATTCTGTGCCTAGAATATGCATTCTGCATACGCAAAATGGACATAAACAGTTTTAAATACATGCCTTAGGAACAAAACTCCTCAGTCTCTACTAGAATATCATTCAACTGAGAAGACTGTTACATAGGACTTATAATATTAAGAAAAATACCTATTTAATATCTCTCCAGCAGTAATACCAGAGGAGTCTCCCCTATATTTAACACTTCACTGTGCAAAAATGACAGGCAACCCTTTCTCAAATCTATCTTTCATATAAAGTAAATATTACATCAGCCAAGAAGAATCATCTTAAATCTCTGAAAACACTTCTGAAAAGTTACTTTTCTGAGCTTGAACGATGCAAATTTTATTAAATCTCCATATCCTTATAGACATTACTGTAGGATAGCTACCTTCTTTGGCAAGTATTTTCAACATCTTCTCATTTCCAACAACCCCTCAAACACTGTTCCCTAAAATGGTTGGGTTTTATTAAACCCTCTTGTTTTTTCCTTTTATGCTAAATTCTGCTATACCATTTTTCCTGAACTCATCCCTATCACCTTTAAGTTTTCATCATTCAGTACAGCTTTTTCTTACATGCACACAAGTCATTCTATTTCTGTCACAATGCAGACATAGCCTCTGTAGAATCAGTCAGTCTTGTACTCCCTGTGAGCTCTATTCTATGAATTCAAGACTCTTTGCTGTATAGGATATCCTGTGGATATGGAGCTCGTGTAACATGTCAATACCATAAAAATACTAGATAAAGGTCTTATTACACTCTGTGCCTCATTATCTGGAGTCCTTCTAATATTCTCAGTAAGATGTGGTTTTGCTATCCATAATTCCTAAGGTCTGTCACCGATATTTTACCAGAGAGGCTTGAAGACTCTCTTTGTGATGGTGGCTCTTCAAGGGTACTTAAAACCTCTTTGTACTCCAGTGAGAAATACAGTCATACCTCAAAATTTGTGAGGGAAGGGGACTCCTTGGGCCCATGAATCGCCTAATCTACAAACACAGGTTCATAATGAGTATGTAAATAAGCCATGCCCATTGCCCTGCCCCCTTCAGTCCCAGAGCCCTGGAGGGATGGTCCCAGCACCTCTCCACACTCTCTGACAGGTCAGGGGAGACAAGGGAATCTCTTCTGACCCCTCCCTGCCCCTGGGGAATCCCCAGGGTTCCATTCGGCAAGGACAGGGGCGCAGGGATTCCCAGCTTTCCCTGTGGTGCTGGAGGGGGCAGCAGAGCATGTCCCCCACCCCTGCAGTCCTGGAGGCAAAGCCTTATGTGGCAGGGTCAGTGCTCACCGTTTCTTGGCATGGAAGGGCAGCGGGGGGTTGGCAGCTGCTGCTTATAGCCCGGGGACGGCACTGGGGGACAGCAGCTGCCATTTCTGGGCGCAGGGGTGTGGCAGGGGTCTGGCAGCCACTGCTTGTGGCCCCGGGACAGCGGCAGGGGGCGGTAGCTGCTGTTTCTGGGCACTGCAGTGCGGCAGGGGGCCAGCAGCTGCCCCTTGTGGCCCTGGAACAATGGCAAGGAGCAGCAACTGCCATTTCTGGGCACAGCGGCAGGGCAGGGGCCTAGCTGCTGCTGCTTGTGACCCTGGGATGGGGGCAGGTGGCAGCAACTGCTGTTTCTGGTGCTGACGTAGTCCCAGGCAAAGTGCCCGACATAAGTGGGGCTGGGCTGGCCACAGTGGCAGGGGGCGAAGCATTGTGTGCTGGGATGGGGCCACTGCACCAGGAGGTGGCTTCTGTTCCTCCATGCCCTCCCCAATCACGGAAGCAGGAGGCGGCATTCTGCTGGGTCCACACTGCCACTGCTGCCGCACTTGGGACCGGCAGATGCATCATAGCCATCGCAGTTAAAGGGAAAAAAACTGTGACACTGCCACTCCCGCCGCCATAAGAGGCCTCGGGGTGCTCCAGTGTTGCCAAATTAAGGTTTCCCAAGCTCCAAGAGCACTGGCAGCACAGACACCCGCTGACCCCATTCCACCCTGTGGCCCTAGGGTTAACTTCCCCACTGAGGTGGCGGTGCAGGCATGTGCAGAGTCAGCAGTGAAAGTAGCAGCACAAAGAGAAGCCCAGGGATTCTCTGGGGGTCTTCCCAGGCAGAGAGGGCTCAGAAATGTTTCCCTTTGCTCCCCTCTGCTATGAGAGCCCGTGGGGAGGTGCGGAAAACACTCCCCAGTGCTCTGGAGTGGTGGGGGGGGAGCAAAGGGCATGGCCTATATGCATACTAATGACGCACACATGTTTGCAGACTAGATGATTTGGGGGACCCCAGAGAGACCTGAAACCTGGAAAAATGGAGGTATGACTGTATTACCCTAGCCTATTTAACTTGGGAACAAACTTTTGCACCTATTCATTTGCATATGTTATTGTACCTTTCATAGAGCAAACATCAACCCAAGAAGTCCACATTAAAATTATAAAATTTACATGCTACTATGTGCTTGCATGTATTACTTAGTTACATGTAATGTAACAGATGGCTCTATTCCTGAAAAGAATCTCCTGTAATGTCAAGTCAGTATCCAAGACCTCCAAAGCACAAATCTGAAACTATAGAGAACTATTTTAAAGAAATCTAGATTAAGGCCATAGAAAGTAGATTGCATGTAGGATATTTCCTTAAAATTTCATGTCCTTGAAAATACATGAGTAGTTTGCCTCTTATGATGATCCACTAAAACAGGAACAAATGCCCCTCAGAATGAAGAGACAGGAAACAGGCAAGGATGTACTGTACGAAACAACATTGCAACTCCCACAGTGATAAATAAACAATGACTGAAAAAAATTTTTTTTATGTTTTCCCTTCAAAGATTCATTCTGTCATTTTTATCTTTTAGGAACACAAAAATTCGTTCTAGCAAATAGTTCTATGATTGGAAATACATTTATACCTGGGCTGTATTTGTGACATCACACTAGAGATAATTATCACTAAAGATCAAGGTTAAAAACGCTGCTTTTTCAGAAGCAGGGATTTTCTAGTGGAGGACACGTAAGAGGAAGCCTATCCTAGAGTGTCATTCATTTCCTTGTTGTTCTCATAACTTCAACACCAATGTAGAAATAAGAGTTGATCTCACAAATGTACAAAACCTACTTTTTAAGCAGCTTCTTTGTAATTTAATGCAGCTGGTCACCTTAGT
Source organism: Pitta sordida (assembly GCA_013390025.1). Lineage (NCBI taxonomy): Eukaryota > Metazoa > Chordata > Aves > Passeriformes > Pittidae > Pitta > Pitta sordida. The sequence continues at coordinate 57,999 of WEKX01006799.1, forward strand.
GTCATAGATACAAATTCATTGAAAGAGATAAAAAGTACATTGCAACTTAAAAAAACCTGCCCCTCATAGGTCAATTTCAAACTAAAAATTCTTCCTCAAAACTCAAGGGTGGAGGGAAAGTATTATCTCAGGAATAGAAAGGATACATTCCACACTTCAAGATGCCTTTTCATACCTTCATCTGCTGCAGAAAGAAATACTACTGATTCCTAAAACAAAAAGAAAAACTACCTTTACGCTGACTCAAATCTTGATTTTAAAGGTAGAAATCTGAAATCCCATCATATTATTCAATGGTACTTTAGTCCAACATAGCAAGGACCCTAGTCACCAGAATTCTTTCCCTCCAGTTGAACACTGAAGCTTGGCCTGTTGTGATAACAATGCTATCTGGTAACCCTTGCTCTGACAACTGCTATTTTGGGTATCTGTCATTGGAGAAGAATACAAACATGGAACAAGCGTGTAAAACAAAGGAACACGCTATACTTTTTTGGATAACATTCTATTAATGCAAGGAGTGAGGGGATCAAATATTTGTGTTATTCCTTTCTGCAGTCCTCAAGTTATTCCCACCACCAATATGACTGTATCAAACAGAAAGCTAAGTGTCGAGAGAGGAAGTCTTACCTTATAGTGTAAAAAACTAGTTATCCGAGTGCTAGAAGTGTATTGCAGACTCTTACGGATGCGGAACAGCAGTATTAAACCTGTCTTGAAGCCAGATTAGGCTCAAGAGGAAAGAGGGAAAAGGCAAAAAATATTATTAAAAATTAAGACAGACTTGTTCTGCTGCTACTGTACAAAGGCAAGCCATAGCTGTCACAGAAACTTAAGATTGCACATATGACCTATAAAAAATGCTCAGGGGCAACTCAGAAAGTGTTTGGACAAAATTTGACATGGGAACTCTAAATAAGAGAACACAGAAATCCAAATTATTTTATTCCAGTCAATACAGAACTGTACCTTTCAATTCACGCTTTTATAAAAGAGATGATAAATCACTAGAGTCAGACTAAAATACAAAGATGGTTTTCAAAGCATTTTTTCTAATTGATGAAATATCCAGAAGGTAAATTCTGACAATGATTAAAAATCCATCCGATTGTGAGCAGCACACAGTTCATTGGAATATAGCTCTTTGAACATTACTACGTTCCAGATGATTAAAGATTTCCTCCTCTGTTTCTGGAGTGAGCTGTATATTATCCTTGATTGGAGACAAAGGATCTGACTTTCTACAAGAAGGAAGTTTTTCATGCTCTCTGTACAAAAAAAAAATGAAGACAAAAACCCCAAGAATGTTAAGATATTTTATGTTTCTAGCTACAGCCCAATAAGATCATAGAGGATAAACAAAGCAAGGCCCCTAGCTACCCAGGCATCTATGAAAAAGTACAAAATAAAAATTCATGATGCAAAGTTTTAATTTCAATTCCAGTACAACTGAACAACTTCACTGAATGGGACAGAATGATAGCTGTAAGCTTTATTTCTGAAAGACTGTAGGTACCCCATCCCACTCTGAGCTGTACAAGCTTCTAAGTGTAGTTTTATATACCCTGTGAGTCTTGACATTAAGGCAAAACAGAAATGATTTATTTGCCATCAGGTAACATAATTGTTAAAACATAAGGCTAGGTTAGGAACATTTTAAAATCTGAGAAAACAAAGAGAATACTCAGAGCTAAGTAAGCCCTGGCAGAAAAAAAACCCACCCTGTTTGTGAAACGTGTTAAGAAACAATCCTGTAAAAGCTAATACTTTCCTTACATATAAGTAATACACTAATCCCTCAGATATTGTGGGGTTTGATTCCAGAAAGACATCGCAACAAGCAAAATCGACAACGTAGCGGTAAATAGGGTAAATAAGGTAAATAGGGTAAAGGTGGGAAAAAAACATGCAACGTCTTGAAGCCATGGATAATGAACCGCAAAGGAGTGAGGGATTACCGTACAAAAATATATATACTCAGTATAAACACCCAGAAGATATAAGTGCAAACTGGATTAATAAAACGTGGGTGTTGGGAGACCAGTCTTGCAACCATGAGCAGAGAAAAGGAATAGAGTGCCATCTAGGCCCACCCTGCTCTATCTGCCTGTATTCTGATAAATCAAAAGACCGGAATTTTCTCCCTGTGAACAACCCTGGTCAGACATTCACAATTAGAGGTGAAAACAATACATATACAAACACACTTGCTTCCTCCTTGAGACTTGTAATTTTTATACTGCATCAAGACGGTAGCAAAAAAGGAAGATTTATGAAAGTGTAAATACCACAAGTAATATTTTTCTAAGCATAAATCAGTTGTATGTTCATAATAACCAACCCTAGGGTCCAAATCACTAAAATGCATTCATTTCACTTAGTACATGCTCACCAGTATCATCATTAACTACTCAGTGGAAAAAGATACTCCTATCCTACTCACATTTGGTTTCACAATACTGAAAATTATAACTTATTTAAATAAAAGTTTACTTTTTCAAGAGATTGCTACTTGAAGGTGGGAAAACTTTGCCACAGGAGTTTGTACCTTATCCCTTGGAAACTGTGTACATTAGAATACTGTACCTACATTTTTGGTTTTTACTTTTTTTAAATAGTCATTGTCCTTCAAGTTAAAACCTTGAAGATGTTTGCAGAATCTTCAAGTTATACAAGCTATCCACAAGGAAAAGTAGTAGCATTTTATAACGTGCAAAAATGTATCTTGCAACCAGAGACTTCAACTGGAATATATTGTCAATTCAGTCATCTTGAAAGCAGAACACTTCTGACAATCAGCCATCTCAAAATGTGAGGGGCACATAGAGTTAAAGAGAAGCAACCCTGTATTCAACTAATTTTAGCAACTTTAATGCAGCTTTTGCATTTAGATTAAGAAATTACTTTTGGTGTTTGATGTCAAACAATAGCAATGATTTTTATATCCACTACGTTAAACTAAATGCACCAACCAGTAAAACTCAATAAATGAATTTTAGCTGAGAGTTTAGCTGGTTAGAAAGAAACCCCTAATTCTAATATTTAATTCTAATGCTTACCAAAAATTATATTTCCTGTTTATATCAATATCAAGAAATTATAAATTATACATAGAAGATAGCTAACTTGAGCCATTATCTTTATTAAATTGTAGAGAGAAGATATGCAGAGTCTGCTTTGAAAATTGTTTCTTTGGAAGAATAGTATACAGGATACTAAGTAAATGGTTAGAGCAACCCACCTTTTAAATTGGAAGCTTTTCCAGAGTTCACCAAGGCTGACTTGCAGTCCCAGCTTATTTTCAGCATCACAGTCATTTCTCTTCTGCACAGGTGACAATTTCCTGCTTAATCCACTTACTTTAGCTGGTATCAGTGGTTTGAGCTTTGTTACAATATGTGACTTCATACTACTGGATTTATGTAACCCAGGAACCTGTGAGATTTTAATAGTACAGCACACATGGGTAAAATGAAAACCTCTAAGCAACAAGTCTTATGCTACAAAACTTATAATAAAAAAATAAAATGCTTTACACATTGTGTCAATATAATGCAATCTGAATTGCCACAATAAGATATATTTAGATAGCTTCTATAATCTAAAAAGTGGCACCTTTACACATTAGACATAATGCAGAAGTAAGAATGGGCAAAACAGTTTCCTTAGGTCATTGTATTCTAAAATGTTTCAAATACGTGTTTCTTCTGAATTCAGTTTTTTAAATCTACTGAATAGTTATATTTGCACCTGTTTGAAGAGGGGTTTTGTGCCCTCATGTCATGTCAGCTTTCAGAATTTAATGAGAAGCAGGTCTCTGGTATAACTCCCTGTGGCACCTAGGTTTCATGAAAAAAGGAGTCATAAGCAGAGCATAGGTGACAGTACAATTACCCCAAGGACTATTAGAGCTCTAGTGAGACTTTCTTATCCAGTTTCTGTAACAAAAACTCAGAAAAGCTCTACTTGGCCAGAATATCTCTCTTAAATGCAACCAGTCTAAAGATTATGTATGCACTTTAATTGATGTGTTCAATTTCATTATATAATTTATTCTAGCTGTCCACCACCTGAAAAAATGTGTGTCTCATTTTGAATTCATTTCACAGTTTCCAAGGAATTAATTTGCTTTGGGTGGGGTTTTTTGTATTTATAAGTACATGAAATTCATTTTGACATTACTTAATTCCTTTAATTGTGGTCAGTATGACTTTCCCACTTTCATCATTTTTCTAGGGTCAATACGAGGCTGACTGACAACTACTCTTTGGCGCTGCTACCACGCTTTCTGATGTTGAAACAATGTTGTTGATAATTTTTGTCTCCTTAATCTTAATGACAAAAAGTACAGAGTTTATTTTAAGAACAGAAGAAAGAGTTAGGAAGGAGGATATTTTTTTCTTTGAATAGTTTACTACTCTTCTCAAATTCAACATTGTATCTACTGCTATCTGTTTAATCACTCTCTTCCTATTTGTATTGTACATGCATAATCATAGCACTGGGTGGAAATAGCCACTTGACTTTTAGTCATAGTCGAAACTTCCTTTTCCAAACAAGCTCACAAGTGGCAAAAGGTCACAAATGCTTTATACATACTTCCCATCATTTTTCCTATCTTAAATACATATATCATTTCCCCCCATTTTTGGGTGGAAATAGCCACTTGGAAGCACTAGAATATTTCATCATTTGAGCCACTTCATTGTGAAATACGAATTACTCGCAATCACAAGCTTCTAAGTGATCACTCACTTCTAGCCTGCTATTTTAGATTGCATTTCCTGCTATGAGGACCAAAACATTACCATGTATCAAAATACAATACCTGCAGAAGAGACAGTGAGGGTCTATGGTTGCAAGAAATTCCTATTTTATAGCCAGCTACATAAGATTAGTTAAGGACACCTAGATTGTAAATAATGCTCTTATTTCCCATTTGAATAATGTTAAGAATAACATGTTTTGCTAAAAATAAATAATCTTTTCCGTTTTGCTGGATCATCTTTGGAAAATAGCACAGCTCTACCTGCTTCAGGTTCTTCACTAATGCAAACACAGCTCTTCCCTCATCCAAGTATTTGCTATTGATCATCTAACACTTTTTAATTTTAAAATAAAAGATGCCAGCAGCCTTAGTGACAGAGCAAAAGCAAACAGCCAAAAGTTGCACCAGGGAAGCTTTAGGTTGGATATTAGGAATGTCCTCACAGGAAGGATTGTAAAGCACTGGAACAGATAGCCCAGGGAAGTGGTAGAATCATCATCCCTGGAAGTGTTCAAGAATTGTGTAGATACGGTTCAATGGTGAACATGTAGTATTGGGTTGATGGCTAGACTTGACCATAGAGGTATTTTCCAACCTTAATTATTCTATGATTCTATTACTGAAATTACATTTTTTCTAACTGTTTCCACTAAGCAGATCTTGGTATTCCAAGGGGGAAAAACATGTTTAAAAGTTGCAAGCTAAAAACTGGAACTAGAATACTAGGAAGAATAAAAATACAATCCCAATAGCCCCACTTTATGGTATTTTGCCAATTGCAATGTGTGAAGTCACCCATAATCCTACGTATCTCTGTAGTACTGAATTACAGAGCTATAACTTAATTTATCTATCCCAAAAGTAGGCAAAGCTGCATGTTGGATATCTGCTAAGAAATTAAACTCAGAGCAGAACACTCCTCTTACTGTCAATACAGATTACTCTTTGCTCAGTTCACAACAATTGTGAAAAATAATTAGCAATAAAAAACACAGCAGAAATACTATCACAGAAAAAAAGCATGGAGTCTTAGGGAACTCAGTTTCTTACAGGTATTTGTTAATAAAAAGCTTCTATTAGTTTTGATATTAGAATTGAGCAGATAGGCACTTCATATTTTGATTTGGAACCACAGTAAGAGCTGACAAATCTCTCAGACAGTCTCCCCCAGTTATGAAATGTCTACAGATCAGCCAGATAGCTTATCAGATAAAACCAGAATGAATTATGCTTTAAGTGATTAACTGCTTCTTCCCTAAATCTGGAACTCATTAATCCCTTTGCTATCTTCTACTATACTCAACACCAGCAAAAGCTTCTCCTGTTTTACACTTGCAGTAAGCAAACCTAAAAGAAAACTGAGGTAGAAGTGGTGCTCCTTATCTCTACCTTCCCTTTCCGAAGGTCTTACTAGAATCCAACAGCTTGGGTGGACCCAAGTTCCAATATAATTGACCTCTTGGTTTTTGCTGTCAAGTTAGTTTTCAGCCGCACCACTTTTTGGGTGCAATTCATTACCAGCATGCCAAAGAAGCAGAGAGAAAGCATGGCCAAGAAAATAAGTGGAGAAAATCCTTGTACTAGGCTGCTTGCTTAGTGTCCTCACAGATTTTCACAAGTGTTTCTACTGTCTTAGATGTTCCAAGCACACTGGAATTGTTTTTACAACACAGTTATATTACATCAGTACTTCCATAATGTGTATTGCCTTATATTTAGTAGATATAATCATTCTCTTAATATACCTTTCAAGTGAGCAAAACAAAGTAAAACATTAAATACAGCCTTAAACACAAAATAATAAAATTCTGAATCTCAGGATGATTTCATTTCTCAGTCTTGTTGAGAAGAAGAAAAAGNATCAAGAAAAGCAATGAAATTAAGGCTATATATTGTGACTGTAGCTGGACTGTGAATGTGACTGAAATTTGCCTCATAAAAGCTGTGTATTTAGCCTGTGTGAGGAAAATTAAGAATTGGAGGTTTGGAGGGGTTTTTTTCGCCTTAGCTTGGCTTCTTATTACCAAAGTGTTTAAAATCCCTAAACAAGTTGCAACTGTGTTATCAATCATAGGTGGCCTGGTTCATCTCAACTCCAATGGAGATGAGTAAGAATACAGTTTTATATCTTACCAACATTTGCATTGCTTAAGACTTTCATTAAGACTTCTACAATGAACTAGTAGAAAGCCAAAAGTAATTTTCAGATTTTAGTAAAGCTTATAAAAGAGTTCTTACCTTAGTCTTTATGATTCTACTTTTTTTGTCAGTTTGAACAGCAGAAAATACCAGAGGCAGATTCTGTTCGTCATCAGCCAGTTTTGAAGTGGAATCAGATCCCTTCAGGAGAAAATTGGTTTTAGAACAGGTCAAGATTTTTGAGGGGTTTTTTTTGTAAACACAAATCATATTTTCATATCTACAGGTATAGACTTTATGACGTAACATTTTCAGCAGTTCTAAGAACTTACTGAAAAACCTGGACTTTCCAGCAAACAACACTACAAAGACACATGTACGCTTTCTGCATCACTTCTTTTATAATTAAAAGTAAAAACAAATGCTGAAACAAATGTCTATTTTTCTTACTTTTGTATCTGAATTGTTGTTGTACACTTGTAGTATTTCTGAAGATCCCAAGCTACATCCAGGTGGCTCACAAGACTTATGAGACTGTGACGACTGTTCCAGTTCTATAAACGGGGAGGACTGTTCCTCCAATTCATCACACACTGCCCCATTGTCTCTTTGGACCCCGTTAGTCTGTTCTTCCTGGGATACAACACAGTTGTTTCTTTCTTGGTGAAACTTCTGTGAAAATACAGTGTGAGATGGACCAGGCTTTCCTGAATTGCTTACGAGGCTGTTAAACCACTGGAAACAGCTTTTCTGTGTTTCTCCAGGAGATGCAAAGAGAGTCCTTGTTGATTTTTCAGTTTCTGAAAACTGAGAAACATCTTTTGCAGTGTGTTTTAGTTCCTGTTTCTCGCAGTCCTGCTCAGCATCTTCAGTTAGGTCACCATGATCCTCCTTTGCTCTGTCATCAAACATAATTGCATCACTGCAGAAAAACCTAAAAAAGAAAAAGGTAAAGGCAAGGGAGAAGAAAGTACTGCAAACGTATGTCACCTCTGAAATGCAATACATACTGGCAGAAAAATTATATCGACAATGGGCAAAGTCCCTCAGGGAGTCATTTAACAAA